>JAWWEW010000065.1:2155995-2174364 GCA_035583185.1 Anabacerthia variegaticeps
AAGGACCTGCATCCTTCCCCTCTTGCCAAGGAACTGCATCCTTCCCCTCTTGCCAGGGAGCTGCATCCTTTCCTTCTTGCCAAGGAACTGCATTCTTCCCCTCTGCCAGGGAAATGCATCCTTCCCCTCTGCCAGGGAGCTGCATCCTTCCCCTCTTGCCAAGGAAATGCATCCTTCCCCTGTGCCAGGGAGCTGCATCCTTCCCTTTTTCCCAGGGAGCTGCATCCTTCCCTTTTTGCCAGGGAGCTGCATCCTTCCCCTGTGCCAGGGAGCTGCATCCTTCCCCTGTGCCAGGGAGCAATTCTGGGCTCTGGAGGTGCCCGAGCCCCTCCCTGAAGGCTGGCACTGCTGTCTGGATCCCTCCCTGCATGTGCCAGCTGATTAGAAAGCAGAAGAATGGCAAGAGAAAATGAAAATGGGAAGGAGCTTGACAGCCCATGGAGAGGTATTTCAGCTGCAACACAAAACATTTGGTGGTAATTATAGAATAACCTTCATTTAAATGCAAATAAGCCTGTAATTAAGATAAGGGCTCTGTCATTTGCCAGTATTCCTCCTTGCCTCCCTTGCCAGCCATGGCTTTGGAGATGTTCCCCACCTCGCTGTGGTGCTGCGTGTTTGTCCGGGGGCTGCTGTGGGGAGGGAGGAGTGATAAAGGAATCCAGTTCTGCTGCCCTTGGAGCCCATCCCAGGCAAGCCAAGGGGTCTGGCATGGGCTGTGTCCTGCTTGGACCTTGTGATGACAACTCTTGGAGCTCCTCTCAACTCTGAGCCTTGAAAGCTGCATTTGGGCTGGGCTTGGATGCTGTTGAGATGAAGACCTTCTGTGCTGAGGTGGTGATGCTCAGCAGAGCCTGCGAGGTCCTGCTGCATCTGGGGAGAGCTTGGGGGTTATTTTGGAGCCCAGTTCATTCAAAGTCAGGGTGGTCCAGAGCTCCTGGTGCACAGGTGAGGTGTGAGAAGCGTTGTGGAGGGCATTGGCAGCCTTCTGGTAGGGAGGACTGGGAGAAAAAGCCACTAAAAACCGGTTAAAGGTGACTTGGTGGGTTGAGTTGGAGCTGGGGCTGGTGTAATAATGGAATAACAACGCTTAGCATTCCATCCTGGAATTATCAATGTCACAGCACTGAGAGAACACACACGATGGCTCCTAATCCTTGGGAATAAGTGGATGGAGAGGCAGGATCCTGCCATGGCTTCCTGGGAACATTTGGGCTTCCACTGGCTCTCCTGGCTGGGGAGGGAAAGCAGAGCACTGGAAACAGCCATTGCTGGAAAGGTTAACCAGCAACCTTTGCTTAAACTGTCTCAATCTGTGTGAAATGTTATCTCTCTGCCTGACTAAAGATACGGGAGCCGAGGGAGCCGAGATGCTCCCAGATTGTATTTATCTAGGCCTTTGAAAGGGCGTTTGAGGAATTAACTCGGCAGCTTAGGAGAACTTTAATGTTCTGATAAGTGGCTGCATCTCCACCTGCCATGGAGTGTCTCCCTGGCCCGGTTAGGAGGAGGAAAACTCCCCATTCCAGCTGTACAAAGCGCTCCTTTCTTCCTGGGTCATTCCATTCCCAGCCCACTGGGAGCAGGGAATGCTGTCTGGGCCCATCACTGGGAGGGAGATGGGAATTGGGGGATGCTCAGGCTGAGGTGGCCTCCCCAAATCCACCAGCTTTGCAGATTCCCATGAAAATGACACCAAATATATTAATTTATTCCTTTTTTTTTGTCCATCCCTCTCTGGAGGCTTCTGGAGGTGTCAGGGAGGAAGAAAGGCAGGCTCAGAGCCCAGCTGGAAGTGGAGGTGACTCCAGTCTGCTCCAGGAGCAGGGTCTGAGGTGCTTTCTTGGGATCACGGTGGGATTTGGGACCTAGAGCTGAGAATTTCAATTCAGTGGCTCCTGGAGCTGGAGGCAGAAAGGCAACCAGAAGCAGCTGGAATAGGTGGTGGTGTAGATGATTTCCTCTGGTCTTCCCCAGGGCAAAGCAGACCTTGTCACCTCCAGGATGTGACACTAAAGAGGGCACATTTCCCTTAAATCCTGGCAGCAGGATTTGCTCCTGAGACTGTTTTTCTGAGCAGGGCAGGTGGGAGAGCCTGGAGTGAAGGTTTTCCATGCTGGAGAGGACCAGAACTTTATATCCTGCTGGTCCAGGGGATTTCTGTGGTCCCAGCAAGGTCCAACCAGTCTCCAGCTGGAAAAAGAGAGCATGAGGGAGTGTAAAGGTGCAAGACACAGCAGGAGGCCCTGAGGCTGCTCAGGAAAGTCCACAGGAAAAAGGCAATTTACTGGTGGAAGTGCTGGATATACACGGAATATGTCAATACTACTGTGGTTTTAATATTTGCCACTGGCCTATGAATAATTCCCCTCGATGTGCAGTCGGTTTGGTGACTTCTGGGGCAGCAGGGGGTGCCTGGGCTTGGGATAAACCCTGGAGAAGGATAAACCCCGGGGGAAAGTCTTCCCAGTGCCCACGAGGTGGCAGACAGAGCCCACGCAGGCACCTGAGCACCCACCACCCGGGCACCACGCCTTGGTCCAAGCTCCCAGACTGGCCAAAATCTCAGCACTTGGGGCTCCTTTAGCACATCCAAAGGCAGGAGTTGCCTTTGCATCCCAAAAGGTGAGAGAAGGGGAAGAATCGTGGAATGCTTTGAGTTGGGAGGGACCTTAAAGCTCGTCTTGTTCCAACCCAAGGTTGCTCCACGTCCCTTCCAACCTTGGACACTTCCAGGGATGGGAAGAGAGACAGAGAGGACCTTCCATCACCTGATTTTCTCCAGGATGGAGCTAATGCTCCTTCTCTCTCGGTGCCAGGCTGATGGAATTCAGGAATTCTGTGCTGGTGACGGATTTGGGATGGGAGTTGGGGAGGCACTGCCTGGTGGGGAGGTTTCCCCTCATTACCTGTCTGATTGCTCTGCCAGGCTGAGCAGAGTGCCAGTGTCAGTCCCCTGGTGCTTTATTGATCCCTGCCACTTGGAGAACTCCCTTTGCTCCCCATCTGATCAGCTGGTGGCATTGTAGCTCCCTCTTCCCATCCCTCTGAAACGACTGGGAAGGTTTGTGATTTCCCAGGTGTTAAATGTGTATTTAAATTGGGAAAAAAAGCGGGATCCAACCCTTTAGAGGGAATAGATGGGGGGGATAATAGTAAAGTCTATCCAGCAGGATGGGGGTGCTGTCAGTGCCATCCCCATCACCCACCCCAAAACTAACCATGGAGCACAGCAGAGGGCAGCAGGGCCCTGCTGAGCCACCCATCCTGCTCCCCCCTCGCTGCCCCTACAGCTGCAATAGTTCATGTGCTACAAAGAGCCCCAATTACAGTATTGATCTCCTCCACGCTGGGAGCTGATGGTGGGTCCCTCCCCGGCCGCCTTGGTAAACAGAGCTCTCCATCAGCAGGCGCTCCGTGAATGTCATGGAGCAGCTTCCTCCTCATCCAGGGCAGGCAGGGCGTTCTAAGGGAGGAGCAGGAGGAACTGGGGTCCTTCCAGAGCCACTAGGCATTTTGGGGGGTCTTAAAAGTGGGTTTTCTTTGCCAGAAGAAAGTCCACGGGTGGGTGATTGGCTCCTGTTTGTGCTGTGGGGTGAGGACTTGTTGGTGGCACTTCATGGGGCTTCCCGTTTTCCACGGGTTACTTGAGTGTGTCCCTGGGAAAAGTGAGTGCTGCCCACCTTTGTGGAGAGCTGGAAGAATCACAGAATTATGAAAAGCCTTCTAAGGATGAGTCCAGCTGTTCCCCCAGCACTGCCAAGCTCATCCCTAAACCCATGTCCCCAAGTGCCACATCCATGTGGTTTTTAAATCCCTCCAGGGGTGGGGAATCCACCCCTGCCCTGGGCAGCTGTGCCAGGGCTCCACAACCCCTTGGGTGATCCTTGCTCTGGTTTAGAAGGAAAATGTGATGTAGTCCATGGTCCACGTTGGATCCAGCTTTTTTACCTTGCATCACATACCTAGAAATTAATTACTTGCTCCACCCTCAAGGGATTTCATACCCAGCAATCTCATGGTGAGGAAGAGGAGAACATCACGGGTGGGTTTGGTGTGGTGTGCCCAGCCTTTATAGCTTTCATGGCTGAGCCAAAATAATTCTTCACTTGCAAAGCAGGTTCTTGGGGCTGGGGAGCTGAATATCCCTCCTGGAATGCTTGAAGTTCAGAGCAGATGAGACCAGACAAGTGTGATGGATCAAGATGGGTCATGGGTGGATGAGACCTGCATTTTTTGAGACCAGACAAGTGTGATGGATCAAGATGGGTCATGGGTGGATGAGACCTGCATTTTTGGGGGGCTGGTAGAGCAGTGTAGGGTATGGAATGTGTGCAAACCCTGCAGTGGGGGGGGGCATGTTAATTTGGCAAACCTCTAGCTGGAAATATCCTCGTGCTCTCAGGAGATGGATCCCAGCTCAGGAAGGTGCTCCTGTCTTTGCAAGCCGAGGCAAATGGTTTTTTGCTCATTTTCTCACTCTGGTCACCCTGTGCTGCTGGTATGGGTGGAAATCAGGAGGGTGCAATGCTTGCTATAAAGCTGATTCCTTGTTCTTCCCTGCTCTGTCCCCCTGCTGAAAGAGTGGAGATCTCCAGACTCAGGGGGAGCTGATCCCATGGCACTGAGGATCCACCACAGGCAAGGGAAACCGTGTCCATCAAGAAATGCTGGTCACAGCAGTGTTTTCTCTGACTTTAATTCAAATATTGAGGGCCCAGGGGCTTCCTGCTCTCCATGGGGTGAGATGCTCAGGGAACAGAGGGGAGGACTGTGTTCCTTGGCAGTGCAGGGTGACTTGGTACCTGCTGGTGGGATCAGCCTCACATCCCTGAGCTGTTAAAGTCCATTATCTGAGTGTGCACAATGTGACAAGGACAAATGGGGAAAGGGACAAGGAAGGCTTTGGTTTCCCTTCTTGGCTGAATGAAGTGGTCCCAAGCTCAGTTCTGCAGTCCTGCTGGAGCATTCAGCCTCATCTGGGATGGGTTGGGTTGACCCTACCCTGACTTTTGGTGTTTCCATTGAGCACCTCTGGGGAAAAGTGTCCCAGCAGGTGTGAGATGCACTGGGGGAGTTGTACATTAATATCTCCCTGGTACCAAAGTCCTGCTGCTGATTCTTTGGATGGGAGTGAGCTGAGAGTCCCAAAAGTTGTCATTCCCTACCTATCCCGGGGTTCTGAGGACTCTTCTCTGGCTTTGCAGGCTCCCTGATTGAGCACAACCCCATCAAGCCAATGGGACTGCTCTGATTTGGGGGGGGGATTTACCAGGAAGGCTGGCAAGAGAACAAGATTTAAACCCCTATTTGCACTTGGCCACCCTTGCAATTTGCAGCCAAATGAGGAGAGTTGGGTGCCCAGAGAAATCCAGAGTTGCCATAACAACCAACAAACTGCAATTGGTCCAAAAGTTGAGGAGAGGGGTCCAAAGAACCGGGAGGAGAAGGAGCTGCTCTTTGAGGGATGCTGAGAGAGATCAGAAACCTGTGTTATGGGAGAACTAATCTCTCCAGAAGCTGTTCTGACTTTGGGGCCCCAGTGGAGCTGTTTGAAGTTGTATAAACTCTGGGTTTTCTGATGTTTGCATTTCTGGAGGATTAGAAACACCCCTTGTGCTGAGCCTGTTGCTCTTGGTGCCCGACTGGGTTCTGCTGGTGGAACTTTGTGGGCTGATTAAAGGGGTTGCAGAGTTTTGCCATGACCTGGAGAGGTGGGATGTGGGATGTGAGGAAGAGCAGAGCTTGAGGAACCAGGAAGGGCTCCTGCAGCCTGGCAGAGAGATGAAGAGTGAAGGTTGAACAATGCTGAGTAACCAAAATGTGCTGCAACACAGAGAACTCACCCCAGCACAAGCAGCAAAGCCTTATCCATGGTATTTTGAGCAGTTTGTGGAATCCTGGAATGGTTTGGGTTGGAAGGGACCTCAAAGCTCATCTAATCTCAGCTCCCTGCTGTGGTCAGGGACACCTTCCACTAGACCAGGTTGCTCCAAGCCCTATCCAACCATGCCTGGTGGAAGGAGGTGTGGGCAGGGGGAGAAGGCACAGCCTGTGCTCTGCCCCCTGAGCCTGCAGGGAGGAGTTTGGAGGTCGTGGAGTGCTTGATGTGTCTGCTTGTCCCTGCTTTGAGGGTCAGGGTGATGGGTTCCCACCTGTGGTCACAGGAGCCTCTGGCTGAGATCCAGTTTAGCATCCCAGTTTAACTGGGAATGTATCAGGGCTGGTGGGGTTCCCAGGCTCTTCTCTCCAGCTCAGCATTCCAGCAGCTCATGCCCTTGGCTTTCCTGAAACACCCCTTTTCTCCTTGATTTTACTCATTTGGGACTTTGTAAAGCTGTTGTTAAGAGTAAAACCTGTTACTAAAGTTATAAGAAGTGGCTCTTCACAGCAGAAAACAATCCAGAGGCAATTTAAGTCAGGATTAGCAGGGAAGTCCTTTCCCAGACACTGAGACAGAAACTCTAGGTTGTTAATTTTATTGGGATGTAATTTCCAGTTCTGCAAAGGGAATTCTGGCAATCAAACCACGTGTAATGTGGGGAAAGATAATTAATTCCACCGTGCCCCTGAGCAGAGCTCTCCTGGTTCCTGCCCTCTTACCCCTTCCCATGCCAGTTTCTGAGGATGCTGCTCTCGTGTGCAGGGGCAAGAGCAAGGCAGCATCCTCCTGGAAAAGAAAATACCCATGGAACACCTCACAGACAATATAGAACAAAAAAAAAAAATAAATATATATATATTAAAAAAAATTCTTATAATATGTCTGGAATACAATAGAAGCAAAATCTCCTGGCAGCAAACATTCATGCACTTGACTGCCAAGAAAAAAGGACTTTACAGAAGATGAGACATGAAAGGGATCCCGGCACAAAAACTAAAAGTGGGAACACAATAGTGTGTATTTCAGGCGTGTGAAAAGGGAGTGCGACAGAAATACTAAGGAGACAAGATACTCCAGCAGAACCAGGAGGTGAGCAGGGAAGAAACTCAATCAGCACTGACACAGGAGGGCTGGAGAAGGCAGCTCTTTCAATGGATCCAAGTCCTTTTTTATTTTTTTTTTTTTTTTAAAAAAAAAGCAGCAATCTTGCTTGGTTTTTTTTTTATTTTATTTTTTTTTTCCTTGGGAATTAATCTTCCTGCGTTTTTCTTGGCTTGTAAAGGAACAAGGGAGCACATGAATAATGCATTGCTGAGACCCAAAGGATACGAGGGGCTGTGTGTGCTCTCGTGGCATCCATAAAATACTGGGAATCCGAGGAGGATGCTGCTGGATTCTGGCTGGGTGTGCAGGGATGCAGGAAATTAGGGAGATGGGCTCCTCAGGAGACCCTGGGAGATGTGGATGAGGATCTGGAAAGGTGCAGGAGCTCGTTTGTCCCCTGGGTGTGCCTATCAAAAATCATGGAATCAGACTGGTTTGCATTGGAAGGCACCTTAAAACTCATCCAGCCCAGCCCAGGCTGCTCCATCCAACCTCACCTTGGACACTTCCAGGGGTGGGGGACCTTAAATTTCATCCAGCCCAGCCCAGGCTGCTCCATCCAACCTCACCTTGGACACTTCCAGGGGTGGGGGATCTTAAAGCTCATCCAGCCCAGCCCAGGCTGCTCCATCCAACCTCACCTTGGACACTTCCAGGGGTGGGGGACCTTAAATTTCATCCAGCCCAGCCCAGGCTGCTCCATCCAACCTTGCCTTGGACACTTCCAGGGATGGGGCAGCCCCAGCTTCTCTGGGCTACAAAAAATGGGCTTGTTTCTCTCACTAAAAACTGAGAGCAGCTCTTAGGGAGGCCCCGAGGATTTGGGATCTCTGGGGGACCTGCAGGAGCCTTTGGAATGCCAAAGGTGCTGGTGCTGCTCGTGGTGGGGAGGGAGGGAGGGAGGGATGCTGAGAGAGAAATCCCTGAGCTGTTCCCTCGCTGTCATCCCTGTGACAAGGAGGGAATTCCCACCTGGGGCACCTCCTACATCTCTCCCCTGTCAACCCTCAGCAAGACGTTCAGCCTTGGAAGGTTTTCTCGGTGTGCTTATATTTAACAAAAGAGATTATTTTTGTCCCACTGGGGTGACTGGAGCTGGTGCTTCCAGGGGAAGGAACTATCACAGCTCAAACTGCAGGAGCTGTCAGTGCCTTGACTCTCCCGGTCAAATGAGTTGGTGCCAAAGCAGTAGAAGAGCCGATTTTTCTTTTTTTTTCTTTTTTTTTTTTTTAATTAAATATTCAAATACAGTTGAAGGGCTTAAACCTGGACTTTTGCTGTCCTTGAAAGGTACAAGTGCCCCGAGGCAGAGAGCAGGGCTTTCCAAGAGCTTGATGGCTCTATATGAGAAGCTAAATTCCTTTTTAATAGGTTGCTCTCTCTTTCCAAGATCAGAGGAGTCGCCTTTCCCCTCGCTCATCCCTGGCACAGCCCCACCGACTGCACTTCAAGCACACACATTATTTTTAATGATGTCCTGTAACAAGAAGCCTCCTGCAATCATCCTGTTTAGATCTGGAGCCTCTAAAGGGCACCTTGGAAAGCCTGAAGGGTTGGAGCACCTTGGGAAGAAATAAAACCCCTCTGCCAGCCCTGATGCCACAGCTGAAGGCTGGAGGGGGGAAATAATTTCATTACCTGGGATTTTTCCAACTGAGCATCGTTTTGGAGCTCCCAGGGCAGCCAGGGAGGTTTTTGGTCTGGTGCTTCTTGCCCTAAAGCAGGATTTTGGCTGCAGTATTGGAGCCTGACTGATCTCAAAACCCAAACCCTCGGTTTAGGGGAGACTTTTATTAGTATTTTGGCCTGTTTTGCAAGGAGAGAGCTTTCAAAAAGAAAACCATGGTGTTGTTTTAGTCAAACCTACCCCATGGGGGTAAGTAAGGATGAAAGCATCCAATTCCCAGGCTAGGAATTCCCAGTAGCCAGAGAAGCTGTGGCTGCCCCATCCCTGGAAGTGTCCAAGGCCAGGTTGGATGGGGCTTGGAGCCACCTGGGCAAGTGGAAGGTGTCCCTTCCCATGGCAGGGGGTGGGACTGGATGATCTTTAAGGTCCTTCCAACCCAAACCATTGTGGGATTCCAAATTCACTGTCTCTTGCAAGGGGCTGACTCGGGGTTTAATCTGAATTATCCTGTGGATGATTCTGCAGGAATGTGAGGGACTGGCAAAGGCAAGAGCAGCTTGGAGGAGCTCAGGACCTTGTTGATTCGCCTGCCTGTTCCCCTGTTTACCTGTCCTAATGCTTTTTATGAGGCTGCCATAAAAAAACCCCACTCATTAGTGTTGATTTTCATTAATGTTGACTCACCAAAAGCTTCATCAATCTTGTGTGACCAACGACCCCCCCCCCATTCCCGAGGGAGAACAAAGCTGTTGGACAAATTAGCTTTTACAGATTGGAGGCAGATGCTCCAGCCTGGCTACCAAAGCAGGAGATGTGGGGATTCCTGCAACAGGCTGAGAAAAAATGACACTCAGAGGCCTTTTTTTCCCTTTTTTTTGGCGATTTACACCCAGAGGATGGAGCAAGAAGGAGAGTTGTTCGTGGACTGGGGTGAAATGGGGATGATCTCTGCTTGCCACCAAGCTCTGTGGTGGCTGTGAAATCCCTCCTCTCTTGGTGCTGTGGCCCTTAAGGATCAATTTAGAGCTTTTCCACTCCAGGAGAGTTCAGGGAGGACCCGACCACGTTTAATTGAAGAGGGGTTGGTTCTGCAGTGAGAAGTTGTTAAAACCAGCAGCATCAAAGCGTGTCCTTCATCTCTGCAAGCCCAAAGTGTCGCAGCATCCTCGCTGGGAGGGGAGTGAAAATGCTTCCAGGAGGGAATATCCCCAAGCTCTAGCCAAGGAGGGGGGGGAGATGCTGCTCAACTCATCTAAGAGGGCTCCTCTGGACTCCAAGTTGTGGGAAGGAGGGTCTGCAGCTCCCTCCTCATGGAAAATTCTTGTTTCTGGGAGCTGAGGGGCTCCTTGTCCTGGTTCCACTGGCCCTAGGACACCAAAGTGGTGTTGCTCAGAGGGTCCACAACCCATCCCTCCTTCTCCCTGGGCTCTGCAGCCCCTCTGGCTCGTGTCCCCCCAGCCCTCAGGGTGGTAATGACTTTGCTTCTCCCTCCCGGGCTGGCTGTGAGTGGCTGTGCTGGAGGTGAAAGGCCCCCGTTCCCATTACCGATCCAATTTCCTGGACTTTTAGTGGCTAGATAGGAATTGCCAGAGCGGAACAGCCTGATGGGCCATCGAGCCCGGTGTCTCCTCTCTGACAGCAGCTTGTGTTTGGCGTGTAATTAAAAGCCTTTGTACTATTTGACTTGTAATTTAATATCGCGCTGCCACATCCATATCTCATTCAGGAAAGAATAAGCCCTGACATTTGCAAAGACACAGACGAGCCCTCACCCGTGCCCAGCCTCGCTCTGTGCCCTGAGCATGTGTTTGGTGGGAAGTTCAGGGATGTTTCCCTCTGGCACAGGGGGAGGAAAAACCTGGGAAGAGTGGAATTTGCGTTGTGGCTGCCGGTGGGGGAGTTGGGCTGTGATTTATTGGGTTCTGCTGCAGCCACTGAGATTAAAGAAAGTGCCTTAAATGGTCCTTAAAAGCTGGCTTTGGGAGCAGAGATGAACCTGTGTGATTGCACCCTCTCTGCCTCTGCAGGGGCTTCCCTGAGCCCCTCTGGGCTCTCAGCCCTGCAGATAAGGAAGGTGCCCAGCCCTGTCCATCAGTGCTTTGGTGGGGGCAGGATGGGCTGCAGGGGCAGGATGGGCTGCAGGGGCAGGATGGCATCAAACCATGCTCAGAGAGTTATGCTGATCCACGTGGATGGTTCTTTCCCTATCATTTACCCCTTGTTCTGCTGGTGGCCACCCTTCATGGAGGGTCATGTTCAAAAAGACAGGAGCCTCTCTGCTCTGGAGCCAGGCTGGGAGAGCTGGGATGTTCACCTGGAGAAGAGAAGGCTCCAGGGACACCTGAGAGCCCCTTGCAGTGCCTAAAGGGGCTCCAGGAGAGCTGGAGAGGGACTGGGGACAAGGGATGGAGGGACAGGACACAGGGAATGGCTTCCCACTGCCAGAGGGCAGGGATAGATGGGATATTGGGAAGAAATTGTTCCCTGTGAGGGTGGGCAGGTCCTGGCACAGGGTGCCCAGAGAAGCTGTGGCTGCCCCTGGATCCCTGGAAGTGTCCAAGGCCAGGTTGGACGGGGCATGGAGCACCCTGGGCTAGTGGAAGGTGTCCCTGCCCATGGCAGGGGGTTGGAACTGGGTGATCTTTGAGGTCCCTTCCAACCCAACCCATTCTGGGATCCTGAGATGAGACAAGTTGGGCTCGGAGGGCTGAATGTGAAGCCTGGCAGGTCTGAATCCCTCTGCTTGTGATGGGAAGCAGAAGAAACTTTTGAAGACAAGGATTTTTTGGGGAATGAAGTGCTGCTGAGCACCTTCCCTGCTTCCCAAGAAGGAACCTCACCTCAGTGGAGCCACTCAGTGCAATTTTGCATCAGCCCCAGGCTTTGTGAAGCCTCTTTCCTTGGGCGGGCTCTACTTAAGACTGATTAATTTACCCACCTGAGTGCTACTCCCTCTAATTGACTGAACCTACAAGCAAACAAACCTGGGCTGATCAATAAAGAAATAATTTGGCAAATTGTGGCCATAAATCATGCCTGATCGACGTGTTAATGAATAAACCAAACTAAATCAATTTTCTTTATTAAAACACATTTCTTTCATCCAGGATTGCTTTAGGCAGGTGGTGTGAGGGGGAGGGATGGGGCTGTTTACCCACCACAAGCTCCTCGTGCTGAGATGTGGTCAGGGCACACACCTTAGACAGAGCCAGTTGTTCCTTGTGGGTATCCCAGTCAGGAAAGTGGAGTGGGAAGCATCTTTTGGGAAGCTCTGTGGGGTGTCAATTAGCTTTGTTACTGCAATATTTCTATTTGCAAGGAGGAGAACAAACAGCCAGGTGACTGTGCTGGTGTTTTGTGTCACTGCACTGGGATGGGAGTCTGGCAGGGTCTTCCAGCTCTGGTGTTTTGAGTGTTTATCCCACTCCTCCCTTTCCCTCTGGGAGATCTCTCTCCTTGGTCTGTGTGTTTTGTTGCTGTCACAGCTGGAATTGGTGCCTTGGTCCATCCTTGGGGCATTCCCTGTGACCATCAGTGGTGATTTTTTTGCCCCATGAAGCACTTCCAAGTCCTGAGGGGTTCTGATCTGCGTCTTGGCATCCAAATCCCTCAACATTCCGTTCCCTCAACAGGATCAAGGCTGCTTGGGGTCCTGATCCACAGCCTTCCTGGCCAGGAGAGTTGCCCCAGGTCATTTGCCTCTTGCCACGTGAGATACCCACCTTGGAGAGCCGTGTGGGTGCCCCGGGAGTCTGTTTAAAGAGCCCCATCTTTTTACTGCTTTTTGAATAGTACAAATGAACAAATAACAGTGCAACAATAAAAAGGGGGGATAAATAATAGGCTACTTGGCACGCTCAGCCAAGTGAAATGCGACGCAGCCGTGCACTTGGAGAAGGTCAAGTTTTTAAATCGAAAGCGGAGTTAAGTAAAATATTGTCTAACTAACTGGATTCCAAAGCTCATAAAACGTTGCTAGTGCTGAATGTCAGCAGGAATATATCTCCTCATCTTTTAGACAGAGGGCTGGTGCTTTCCTTGATCTTCCTTTCCCGGGGAAATGTTGCTGTGGAGCAGAAGGGAGCCTGTCAAGTGGCTTGTTTTGCTGTGTGTTGGCAGGGCAGAGCTGGAGAGGTCGCTGGGGTTAAGAGCAGCACTGAAAGCTAAGCTGGAAGCTGAGCTTGGAGTGGCCGTGCTTTGATTGCTTAAGCTGAGCAGCAGGCTGGGGTGTTGGTGGAGAGGAGCCCAGGGCTCAGCCCCTGCCTCAGCATTTCCCTGCTGGTGCTGAGTGCAAGGAGAGAGGGTTTGGGGGCAGTGTGTATCTCCTTGGCTGGACTGTGGTGTCCTCCTGCAGTGCAGGACCTTGGGCTTCATTGCTTGGAATTTGCCATAGAAGCAGATGGGTTGGAGAAGATCTCTGAGATCATCAAGTTCAACCTTTGCTCCAACACCACCGTGGTTACAAGACCAGGGCACTGAGTGCCACATCCAGGCTCATCTTAAAAACCTCCAGGGAAAGAGAATCCACCACTTCCCTGGGCAGCCCATTCCAATGCCTCATCACCCTCTCTGTAAAGCCTTCCCATGAGGATGGAGGTTGTACCAGAGGACACCTTCCACTAGGTCTGTAATCCCAGAATGATTTGGGTTGGAAATCTATGCCTAAGCACACCTTCCACTATCCCAGGTTGCTCCAAGCCCAGCCCTTGGACACTTCCAGGGATGGGGGAGGCAAAGTTTCCCTGGGGAAACTCCAGGATCTCCTCACCCTCACGGGGAAGAACCATTTGCATAGTTCAACCACAAACATCTCCCACGTCCACCCCACCAGAGGAGGAACCAGCTGCACCACTGCTCCTGCAGAGGACACAGCCACCTCCTTGCCTTTCAGACCCAGCCCTCCAAGAAGTTTAGTGCAAATCTTCAGGGTTTATTTGTTTTCCTTTGTTTTCCCCATCCCTCCTTCCGCGATCAATCTCATTATTTGGATGAAAATGCACTATGAGCAGGACCAAATGCCACACAGAGAATACCAATGGAACTCTCTGCCTTGGAGTGAAGCCATGGAGGGGGAATACAATTCTCCTGGGGAGCAAAAGACCATGAGACCCTGGGAACAGCACACTCCATATGCAGCATTGCCAGGAGCAGAGAAGGAAGGGACACAAAGAACCAAATCCCCACCTCAAAAGCCTCCTCATTTCAAAGCATTGCAGGAACATTGACTGGCTTGTCTTGCCCACACCCCTTGGTGGGGCCACTGGTGTTTTCTGTACTGCAGGAGCTTCGTGGGCTCTGTGGTTTGAGGATGCTGCTTGAGCAGGTGAGTGAGCAATGGGTGCCCTGGGGATTATCCTGCCCTTCCCTGGGATCTGCCAGGCTGGAGAAGGGCAACACAAGTGGTTTCTTCATAAATATGAACCTGTAAATTTATTAATATATGTTTTTAGCAGATTTCAGTATCTAAAGGGGGTTCCAGGGGAGCAGGGGAGGGACTTTGGACAATGGTCTGGGGGGACAGGCCAAGGGGGAATGGCTTCCCACTGCCAAAGGGATATTGGGAAGGATTGGCACAGGTTGGGCAGAGAAGCTGTGGCTGCCCCATCCCTGGAATTGGGTGGACAGGCTGGACAGGGCTTGGAGCAACCTGGGCTAGTGGAAGGTGTCCCTGCCCATGGCAGGGGGTGGAACTGGGTGGGCTTCAAGGTCCTTTCCAGCCCAAAGCATTCCATGGTTCTATGGCTGGGCTGGCACCTGCCTGTAAATGCTGATCACAAGCCCCTGTTAGGAAGAGCCCTGGCAAATCTGCCTGGAAAACGGGATATTGCCCCAGCTCAGCTCCTGGAAAGGCCATGGACTGTTGAATTACTCTTTCCTCCCTAGAACAGACATTTCACTGCTATTTCTTGCTCCTTTGTGAGTTTTGTGATGAGAACAGACTCTCCTTTTTCTGTTACAAGAATTTCCCGACATTATGATTGATAGGAAGGCAAAAGGCATTGTCTGAAACACTTGCAAAGACTTTAAAAATAAACTTGTTTGTGGTTTTGGTCTTCTATTGGTTTGTGGTTTTTCTTTTAACTAGTCCAGCGTGGGGAGGGTGTTTAAAGGTGAGTTGCTTCAGCAATAGTGTATCTTCACACCCAAAGGATAGGAATTCCTTTCTCATTCTGCATTCCAACCTGCTCCCAGTGCTGGGAACTGTCCTCTCCCAGATCAGACGTGGCCTTCAGACAGTCCAGGTGAGCACGTTACCTTGAGTGGCTCCTGCAAGGGTTTGGGAGTGATGGAGTGTGCCGTGGGAGCTGGCCAGCTCCAGCTGACAAGATAATGAACTGCTAAATAAAGCACGGGGGAAAGGGAAATCCATGATAAATCCACCTCTCATGTGCCGTGGAGGAGACAGATAAACTCCCTCCCTGCTCCTGACAGAGGGATTTTTCTCTTCTGTGACTGTCACAGGAGATGTGGGGAGGAGGATGCTCCATCCCTGTCCCCCTCCAGCCCTGGGGGACAGACAGACACCCAGACAGACACACACAGGGCTGTGCATCATCACCCCCTACTATGTTGTGTCCTCCTGGAAGGCCAAGCTGTCCCCATGTCCCTTCGTAGGGACCTGTCCCTCCAGTGCTGCTGAATGAGTGTTGAGCCCCTGTGCTCAATTTGGGGCCAGTGGGCTCTTGTCTCTCCCTCTGGGCTGGGAGGGTCCTTGCCCCTCTTTCCTTGCTGCACAGTGGCTGAAGCTGCTTCTCCAGCTGGATGCTCCAAACTGCAAATCCAACCCCAGCTCCCAAATCCAGACCCTGCTGCTTCTTCCCGTGCTCTCTCCACCTTAAATTCTCTCTGAAATCAGAGAAAAGCCCATGCTGGGGAGATGAACCGGGGTCAGGGGAGTGCTGGAGGTGGGGAATTTGGGCTGTGGGTCCCTCACTGCTCTGGCTGTGCTGGCAGTGCATGAATGGAGGGGCAGGGAAGGATTGAGGTGTGTCAGCAAAGCACTTTATTGTGTGGGTCACGGGCTGGAACAACGGGGTGGTGCCGGGTCAGTGTTGGGATGTGTCACCAGAGCCAAAGGGCCCCCAAAAAAGTGCCATTAGGGATGTTGTCAGAGCGTGACAGAGCCAGGCTGGGGTCAGGCTGGCTCTCAGCCTTGCCCAGCAGCTCGGAAAAGTTGGCTTCTTCTTTTCAGTGCCCTCCCTCTCCCAAGCCTTTTCTCCACGTCTGATTAATAAATCATGCAGTTTGCCCAAGACTCCCTCAGTCCCCACCCAAACACAAACACTCCCCGTCACCACCACCTTGCGACTGGCAAAGCTGCTCCCTCTGACAATCAATTACCCTCCGGAGATGAAATTATTGTTTAATGGCTTTTGGAACAGGCTCCTGCTCTGACATTCATCACAATCAATAATGCATCAGCGGGGACAAAAGAAATTACCTGCCTCCTGCTAAGTGAAAGGGTCCATTTGTATTCGGCACGGCCCCTCGGTGCCCACTGAGCCGGCAGCACCGAGGGCAGCTGGAGCTGCCTCAGCTCCCAAAAACTTGGCTGCAACTTCATCCTCGGTGCTGGCTGAGAGAGCTGGGATTAGGGATGGAGGATGCTCAGCCCTGGGATGTGGTCAAGCAACTCTAACAGTGGGGCTGAACTACCTTTCCAGTCATCCCAGTGCCTGCATCTCCACATCCCAGTTGTATTTCCAGCAAGGCACAACCTACATCTTAACCTTATCCTAAGGAAACCCCATCCCAAACCATTTTGGGAGGCTCTCAGTGGTGGACTGACAGAGGGTATGTTTTGCTGGTCTTTGGTGTTGAGTTGTGCTAAAATCACTCTGACACATCAGTCCCACATTAACATCCTGCATGGTGAGGCAAAGATTTGGCAGATGAGGGGCTAAGCTGGCCTGGAGACACATGACTGGCAGTCAGTCTCTTCAGAAGTGACTGTAAAAGAAGTCCAGACCCCTATTCTCTCTGAGAAGTCTGGAAACCTCTTGGCTCAACTCTAATTAACTTGGTCTGAAGCTCCCACTCTCCCCCGTGACACTGAGGGATGGAGTGTGATGGGGAGGGTGACATTTGGGATGGGGTTTCCTTAGGGTAAGGTTAAGATTTGGGTTGTGCCGTGCTGGAAATGCAGCTGAGATGTATTTCCAGGGATGGGATGGGAATCCTGGCTGCTGGAGGGCATCTGTGGTGTGGAGTCATCACAGAATTATGGGATTTGATGAGTTGGAAGGGACTCACAGGGATCATCGAGTCCAGTTCCTGGTCCTGCCCCAAGAGTCAACCCCTGTGCCCCAGAGGATCACCCAAACACTCCTGGAGCTCTGGCAGCCTTGGGGCTGTGGAGGCACTGGGATGACTGGAAGGGTAGCTGGGATCATGGTGGGGGAACCAAGGAGGTGTCACATGTCCCCAAACAGCAAAGTTATCCCCTCCTGTGGGATCCCCGCTCTCCAAGGCTGTCATTTATCTCCAACACCACAGGAAGCTCTTTGGTCTTTCCTCAAAGCCCAGAGGGCAAACCACCCTGCGAGGGTCAGCTCTGATCCCTCCAGCTCCTCTCCAGGGTGGGGTGTGACATCCCTGTGTCCCTACAAAGGGAGCAGCGGGATCGATGTGCCTGCACTGTGAGCTGTGTCTGCACCACGGTGTGTGATCAGCCAGGCTTCCCAATTACTGCAGGTCCCCAGCAGGGAATGCTGGGGCCAGGGTGTGATGCTGCAGCGTTAGGGAGCAGTGTTTCAGCCTGACAACCCCAGATAAACCAGTTGTCACAGCCTGGCTGTCTGCAGGGAAGGTTTTCTGCCTTTAAATAATCAGCTGAAAAACCCAAATACTCAACAGGCAGAGGATGATGCTGGTGCTGCTTCCTTTAAAATGACTTTGAAGGTACCAGCCTCCCAGAGGATGCCACGGCCATGCCTGGAAGGATCTCAAGGTGATCAGGCAGCTTTGTTTGATTTTAAACATCCATCCCAATTAGCGAGGAACTGAGGAGCTTATTCAGCTCAGCACCTTGAGCACTGTTTGTCTTAGAGCCACTTGATCCCTCCTTTTCCCCACTTCAGCTGCTGCTTTACCCTCAGGGGAGCTGTGGGAGCTGGGATCCAGGTGGGGCTGGATCAGATGGGATCAAGGGTTCTGAGCAGGTCCCTGTTCCCACAGAGCTCTGAACAAGGGGAGTCTCTGCTGTGGAACTCAGAGGCAGGAAAAAAACCCTAATTTCTTCCTTTATTGCTTGAAAAATAACATCTTTAATAGGGAGCCTGTTTCCACCAAGGCTCAGGAATTTGGCAGCCTCTAGGGCTGCTCAGGACATCATTGCTTCCCTCTGGGATATGGTGTAGGACCAAAAGCCCTGAATGTCTTGGTTTCCCCATTCTGGCTCATCATGAGGCTTTTTGCTGCTGGTTTCATCACATGGTGCCTTTTCCTTCAGAGGTTCCAGCCCTGAGGGGCCTCCTGTGCAGCATCGGTGCCGTGTGGTCCTGAGGGACCCCCCAGTCCTGCAAGGCGAGGGCAGTGCAGCAAACTGGGCTAAAAAGACAGGCCTTCTTGTGCTTTTTCTTTTCTTTTTTGGGTCCTTAAATTGTCTTCTTGATGAAGGTGGGATGAGAATGCAAATTGGGTAAAGAGAAGCCTTTCTGTGCTCTGGGATGGCTCAGCCTGGAGAAGAGAAGGCTCCAGGGAGACCTGAGAGCCCCTTGCAGTGCCTAAAGGGGCTCCAGGAGAGCTGGAGAGG
>JAWWEW010000065.1:2211716-2243748 GCA_035583185.1 Anabacerthia variegaticeps
CAGGGCAGTGGGCACAGCCCCAAGGCTGCCAGAGCTCCAGGAGGGTTTGGATGATGCTCTGGGGCACAGGGGGGGATCGTTGGGTTTGGACACCTCCAGAAGCTTCCTGGAGGTGAGAGAAGGTGGTGCCTCTCCTGAGAGCAGCAAGGGACACCACAGTGAGGCTTTAACCCCTCCCTGGTGAAAGGTGTGTTGATGGCTCAGTGCCACTCCAGCACATGTGAATAAACCCCATTCCTCTGAAGGCAGCGAGCTGTTGGCATCAGGTCCTGGCAGGAGCATACAAGTGGTAGCAACAACTTCCCCCAGCTGCAGCATGAGTTCTGAAAATGAGACCATTTCAGGCTCCAGCTTCATGTCTTTTGATAATGCCTTTGTTATTTCTTTTTTTTTTTTCAGACCATCCAGCATTGATACGAAACTTTCACCTGAAAATTGCAGCTATTGAAAACTCCTCTTTTGAAAATACAAAGCGGATTCCCTGGATGCTGAACACGTTTGTTGCAATTGTGGTTCGAGCCTGGTTTTTATCAGGGTCTTTTCTTAAAAAAAAAAATTGAACCCCAATTTGGATGATCTCCTTCCTGGAGCCATCCTGACCCCCTCTGACCTTTCAGTCCCAGATGATGCTTCGGGGCAGGTAGAAACTCCCCCTCTGTGCAGAGCTCTGCTCCTGTGCTCATCCCTTTGAAGCCTTCAGGAAAGGTTCATTTATGGGATGCACACCCCTTTTGCAGGTTTGTTGGCAAAAGCCTGATTTTCTCCCTTATTTCATAGTCATGTAGTGGTTTGGGTTGGAAGGGACCTTAAAGCTCATCTCTTATTCTTCCCTCTGAGGGTGGGCAGGTCCTGGAACAGGTTGCCCATGGAAGCTGTGGCTGCCCCATCCCTGAGAGGGTCCAAGGCCAGGTTGGAGCAACCTGGGCTAGTGGAAGGTGTCCCTGCCCATGGCAGGGGTGGAACTGGATGAGCTTTAATGTCCCTTCCAACCCAAACCATTCTGGGATTCCCTGGAAGTGTCCAAGGCCAGGTTGGATGGGGCTTGGAGCAACCTAGGCTAGTAGAAGGTGTCCCTGCTCATGGCAGGGGTGGAGCAAGATGGGCTTTAATGTCCCTTCCAACCCAAACCATTCAGGGCTTCTCTGTTCTGGTTCAAACTCCCCTGCCATGGGGACCTCCCACTAGACCAGGTTGCTCCAAGCCCCATCCTTGAACACTTCAGGCACCTCTGATCACATTTGAGTGTCTACATTTACTCTCCAAAGCTTCCTTACCCTGTTCCAGCAGGACAACCCCTCCCACCTCCAGATCTTGTGTAACAGCCCCAAAAGAGCATCGAGGCTCCTCTCGGTGCTAATTTGAAACGAGGTGAGCGACGGCAAATTGAGTTTCAAGGGCAGTGGAGACAACTTGTCAATTTAGCCTCAGCTCTTCTCTGCCCGTGCGAGCCGGGGCTGCAGCTTGTTTATGGCAGTGGATGCAGGAGCTGAATCCCCCAGGTAGATGAAGCAATTTCTTCATTTAGGACTCTCAAAACTCTCTGACACGCTGAGGGAGTTTTCTTGACCTTGAGAAGGGCTGAATTCCCCCCTGCTGCCCTCAAGGCTTTTTCTAATGATTTCAGAGTGGGGGGAAATTAAGCTTATCGGGATGGGAATTCCTGTGGGGTTGGGTTTGTGAGGGTCTGAGTTGTGCTAGAGAGGAAGGAAGTCTTCCCACCACCTTCTCTATTGGGTTTTAGTGGTTCCATTCCCAAATGGGGCTGTGGCTTTTGGTGGAGCGATGGGTGAGCAGGTCCTGTCCTCTTTCCATGCCTCAGTTTCCCTGTTTAAAACCACCCAAGTGGAAGATGTCCCTGTCCATGGCAGGGGGTTAGAAGGATGTGAGCTTTGTGGTCCCTTCCAACCCAAACCATTCTGGCATTCTGTGATTCTTTTTAGAAAAAAAAAACCCAAAATAAAAACCACACAGGAAGGAAAGCTGATTTTCCTCTAATGGTACCATCCCAAATCAGAGGAGTAGCCTCAATTGCAGCAGCAAAGCACGTAAAACAGAGGATGTAGCACTGAGGGAGACATTGAGGCAGCAGAAATTTCGGCAGCCCCTGAACAGGAGATGACTTTACATCCTGTGGGTTTCCATGAGGAATAAGCACCTCTCCTGCTTTGGTGTGTGAGAATCCCACCAGGCACTGGGTCTACACATTCAGGTGCCTGAACACCTCTGCCAACCTGTTAGTAGCTGGCAGAGTGACCCAGAGCAATAGTGGGGCTATGCCAGGACCCTGCCTGCTCTTTCCAGCACCTCTGGCTGCCCAGGGAAAGCTGGAAGGAAAGCTCAGAGTAAGGGGTGAATCCCCTTCAACAGGGGCAATAGTGGGATAAGCGGGCAATGAGGATCCTAAACCCCTGGAGCAGAGAAAACAAATGGAACTCCTTCAATTTTAAGGGGGGAAAAAACCCACCCCAAACCACACAACCAAAGCAACGTGAAAGCTTCCAAGGCAGGAGCGTGGCGGGTGCCATCCCTGCTTCCCTTGGCGGCTGATGTGCTGTCTGGCTGAGCCTGGGGCAGCAGGAATGTTCACAGCTGCGTGGAGGACACGGGAAGTGCCTAATGACTGCTGGAGCTGGCGTAATTCCTAAGCAGGGATGGCATGTGCCTGCTCTGCAAAGGATTTGGGGACTGACAGGCTGTGAAAAGTGATAGAGGAGGGAAATGGCACAGTGGGGGGAATTAAACACATGCACGGATTAAATGAACTCGGTGCTGACAGGCAGGGCTGGGCTTGCCTGAGCCTGGCTTGGGATCGCATTTTGGGGTGGCCATGGGGGAAAGGGGTGGGGAGTGAGCCCTGGTTTGCCCCATCCTACCCCTCAGTGATGCTTTCTGAGCTTTCTTGGATGCTCCAGAGGTTTCCATGTGGAGGGAATTTAGGGGGTATTTAGGGTAGGGAGGTGCAGGATCCATCCCCCCCACATTTGGACTCGGGTTATCTTGCCATACAAACACTTGTTTGGGAGAATTGTGCCTTATAAATCCCCTTCCAGCCCTCCCTCCCTCCCTCCCTTCTTCACACACATACTCTCCCTAGATTTTCATTATGATAATTAGGGAATCAAAGTAATTTCCAATATTTTTTAAAGCAAATGATGAACTCATGGGCTGCTTTTGCTCCTGCCATATTGCCAAGTGCCTTAATGGTCCTATTTCCTATTCCAATACACTCCATAAGTCACTGCTCAGATGGTCAATGAGCAAGAGCCACTATAACCATCCCTGATTTTGCAGAGGGAGCGAGTGATGAGGTTGTGGAAGCCTAATAAGAGGAATTATCAGCAGTTTGGAATGGATAAAAACACCTGGCAAGGACTGAGTGGTTCAGAAGGACATTATGGGGATGAGGTGATATTTTAGCACCGGGATGCAAACAAAAGTGGGCTCCTCCAGGCTGTGTGTCCTTGGATTGCTTGGTTTTATTCCTTGTACCCCTGTTGGCAATGCATGGGTGAGGGATGGGCTCTTGGGCTTGATCTCCAGTGCTGGAAAAACTCTTACTGGGTTCAACAATCAGGATTTTGGTTTGCTCTGTGATTTCTGAGTGCTCCAAAATGTGGGTGGGAGCCCAGCCTGGCACTTACCTGCAGGAAAGGGGCTTGGGTAGGTTTGCTCTCAGCTGGAACACTCATTTTTCCATCCCTCTGGGGCTATCAGGGTGGGGATAAAGCAAATTGTATCTATAGTGTAAAGAAAAAATAAAACCAGAGCCCCAAAGAAGTCAAAAGCATCACAATAAAACACAAAGTGTCACAATAAATATTATTACAGCATCGTCGACTGAAATAAAAATATTCATTTGCTGTCGCAGGCAGGAAAATAACACCCAACAATGTGTTTATGCTCAAAATTGCTGCAAAGGTTTGCATTTCAGCTGGTATATTCTGTATCACTGGGATTTGCCTTCCCCCCACCCCTTTTCCCTCCCTCTCCGAGCAGTAGGTGATGGGGAAGGTCTGATCTATTGGTAGGATATCGCTCAAACACTTCGCATGCAGCTCCCCAGGGCTTTACAGCTCGTGATTTTCCTTTATTTTCCTGGGTCTTTTCCTTTTTTTCCTTTTCTAAGTTGGTTTTTTTCCCCCCTTGAAGAAGCTGCTTTGCCAGAGGCTGCTCTAAGAGGGTTTTTTTCCCTACCAGTCTGGCAACATCTGATGTATGGTCACATTTGGAGCCACAGACGACACCAGCCTTAATAACATTCCTCTTTCCAAAGTGCTTCCTGTTAAATATTTATGAGACAATGCAAGAACAGCCACTGCCATCCTGAGCATCCCTTCTCCCCGTGCCTTAATGGGCCTGTTTTTGGAAAGGCAGGTGGGCAGCCTTCCCATTATTATTCCTAAATAGCTCCGGGCTCGCCAAGGCTCGACCTGCCCTCGCTGATTGTGTTTTCAGTGGATGAATATTGGGCATTATGGATTGACTCGGGGTGAGGGACCATGTGTGGAGTCAGAGGGCTGTGTTTTTGGAGGCCTTTTAACTGCTCCAGCCTGGCTGTGCTCCAGGGATAGGATTTTTGTGGATATACAGAGGACGGAGGCAGGAAGAGTTAGATCGAGCCAAAGTCCTGTGCTTTGAGATGCTTTTTCTGCCTTTTAATAAATTCGTAATTTAGGGTCAAACTGCTCCTCTGATTTTAGCCCCTGTCTTCCCCTCTGGGAACTCTCCGAGGCTTTTCCCACCTCCGGTTCCACTCTGGTTCCACCCTTCAGCCTTTTAAAGTCTCCAAATACCACTTTAGGTGCTGCCAGAGTGGTTTGGAGGGGACAGAGGTGGCTTTTCCCCTCCCACGGGCAGGATGAAAGCGCCGCTGCCTCTGGCTAAGGATGCTTTTCCTTTGGGTTGGGAAGGTTCCTTCCCACATTCCCAGACCCTGCCTCTCTTCTCCGCGCTGGGAATGTCTCACTGTCGGCAATTTCAGCCTTACTTACACACGGCATCGTTAAAGCCCGTCTCATATCCCAAGAGGCGATGGGCTAAACTCGACATTTCCAATTGTTTTAGAGTTCTCTGATTTTATTCGAGCGATAACGATCTACAAATTGCGCTCGTCAGCTCCCGAGAAAGCGGCTCTTCCCGGCATGTCCTCTCTGCCAGGGGATTGTTTTAATAAGCATCACTAGCACTGATTAGCATTTCCAGCCCTAGGTTTGGAGGGGGTTTTTAGGGAAGAGGTGATGCTCGGGATGCTGCTGGACCACCGGGTTGTTTGGGATGCTGTTGGAGCACCGGGCTATCCAGGATGCTGCTGGACCACTGGGTTGTCTGGGATGCTGTTGGAGCACCAGGCTATCCAGGATGCTGCTGGACCACTGGGTTGTCTGGGATGCTGTTGGAGCACCAGGCTATTCAGGATGCTGCTGGACCACCAGGATGCCCGGGATGCTGCCAGAGCATTGGGATGGTGATGGAAAATCAGGATGCTGCCTCAAGGAATGTTGGTGCTTCCACTGGAGGTGCCAGCCGAGCTCCCCAAACCCCAACATGAGCGTGTGAAAACTCCCAGGGCAGCTTTAACTCCTCCCAGTGCCACCTTTGGGACTTTTAACCTCTGGAAGGGGTTTTTGGCTGAGTTTCCAGCCGGTGCTGCCTCATTTCTATTTTATTCTCGGAGCGCTGAGTGGATGTGAACAGGTTTGTAGCCTCCAATTCAGCACAAAGCGATAACACCTGGAAGGCTCTTTACTCCAGTAACTTCCACTCAACGATAGGCAAAGAGCTCCAAACCTGGTCAGGGAGGCAGAGCAATGTTTCTGTACAGCTCCAGCGAGCCAAGGAGCCTTGAATAAAGAAATGAGATTACACCAAGGAGGCTTTTAGGGGAGACAAATCGGGGTGATTCTCCAGCTTGCTGCTCGCTCCCTATTTATTCCAGCAATTGGATGGGCCATAACAATTTGCAGGGAATGCTGGATGTGGGGCTGTGTTGCCACCCTGTTATCTCTCCCCTGAGACCAGCAAAAGTGGTCCCTCAGGACTGCCTGTGCTCGGAGCAGATGCACAGATCCAGTCAGGGCTCTGCAGCCCCAGCCTGGGGACTATTTAATGGGAAATCGTGACTTTAATCTCCCCCGAGGAAGTTTTTAACCCTTCTAAGAGCGAACAAAGCGGCTGCTGCCAAAGGGCAAAGAAAAGGAGTGTATTTTTATGTACTCTCAGGGTTTTTACGATTCTGGAAGTCTTGGAGTCTCTATATTCATTTATTTCCTGGGTGGATCTATAGGGGTGATGCATTCAGTGGGTGTGATGGGAAGGCAATTCCATGCCCTGGGGCTGGATGTGCTCAAAGCTTCCTTCACTTCCCAATATTTCCATTGCCGTGCCAGGGGCACACTGAGGGACGTCAGGGTGGGTGAAGAGGGAGAGAGGGATGAATGCCCAAGCCCTGAGGGTGAATGATTTGGCAGGACATTGGTGCTGGAAATGTCATCTGACTTGAAACCATCCTTGCCGATGGGTGAGCCCCCAGGATGTGCATGTTGAGCTGGAAATGGGACACATAATATTCCTAATAATTTCCCGGGCAGCTCTGCTCGTTTCTGAAGTGAGAGGAGACACTTGTGCTGTTCTGCCTGGCTCTCTTTATGCTCTAATCTCCCATTGAGATTCAAGGCACAGCTCCACTAATTAAAATGATGAATGCCGGAGGAAGGCTTTGGGCTTGGGGTTGGATATTTTTTTAATTTTTTTTTATTATTATTTTATTTTTTTTATTTCATCCTTCTTCTCGAAGGTCTCGCTGGTATCTGCACACACAGAGACTGCTCCAGGCAGGGGATATTTGCTTGCTGGGTGAGTACCCAGGATAGATAGAAACGCTCCCGTGCCCACACACAAATAGTGGCTCCGAGATACCTGCTCGTGTAAGGCTGGGAATTGTGTCAGCTCCTGCAGCTTCTCCCCCTGTGCCCTCTGGAGTCATCCATTGGCATCCATTGGCATCCATCCCACCTCCAAGGAAGGTGCTGAGCTTTGGGATGAGGGGTCTTCATGAGCTGCACTTCCCTGGGCTTGCTGGAGAGGGATTTAGGGATCCTGCTGAGCTGGGGGAGCTCTAGGGCTTCTGGCACGATGTGCTGCATATCCCGAGCATCCCGGAGGGATCCAGGATCCAGAGGAGCACCTTTCCACTGCTGCCCCATGCTCCCAACAGTGTTTTAAAGAGCTGCCGTGCTGCTCCCTGCCGGCAGCCACGTATTGGTGACACATTTAAGCTGGAGCTATTACTTTCCTCATCCCAAATGCCGGGGCAGAAATCCAGGAGCACAGGCATCCCTCACCTTCCCCAAACACCACCCCGGGTCTGATTTTAGCTGCCCACCCCCACTTTTCTCCTTTAAACGCCTCGTGGTTTCATTAATAAGAAGACAGGCTAAATGAAGAGATCTGATGGGCTCTCTTATGCTGTAATTAAAGCCTTTTTTTTTGGAGTAGAGGCACTCGAGAGCAGTGTTTCCATGCGGTGGCAAGATCGGGGAGCAGATGTGTGCTCCGCTGGGATGAGAGGAAAGGGAATGAATGAGCAGAAACCCATCGGGGTGGGTCGTGGGAAGGATTGGAATGTCTGTGTCATGTGCTGTCACCAAAGCAGAGCTTTAAACAGCAGCTCTCTCTGAGGTGCATGATCCATGTGCTGATAGGATGGAGCAGGGAGGCTTCCTGGGGAAAAGAGGCTGATCTGGAGAAAGGAGGATTATTTTCCTTGGGATTTCTCTTCTTTCTTTCCCTTCTCACATCCGTGCTGCCCTCCCTGTGTTTGTGAAGCAGAGGATGGAAATGATGGGCAGGTTGGACATGGCCCTGAGGGTGGCTCTTGTCTGAGCACTGGCTCTTAGATGGACCATCCCATATCCCACATCAGAGCAACCCCAGGGATGGACAGTGCTGCCTTTGCCCACCCTGGAAAAGCTTTGCATTCAGCTCCTCATTTCCCCAGCATGGCAAGGGCTGGAAGTGTTTGTTGGTTTAAAAGTGAAGTGAGGAAAAACTCCATCCCTGAGCCAGAGGGAAAAGATCCCAATTGATTTGATCAGTGCCTGATTGCCAAAACCTCCTCTGAGTGTGCAAGGAACAAGTGACAGCCTTGGGGAAGGGGTGACAACACTGCCTTGGGGTCCTAGCCCAGGCTGCAGAGAGAGTGAGTCCATTGTCCCGCTGAAATTGCCTTCCCAGCTCTGAAATATCTTCTGTGCATCTCTTGAATCCCACCTGAGTGGGTAATTACACCTCCTTCATCCACTCATCACGTGCTTTTCTGTTTAATTCCCCTTTGAAGCCTCCAGAAACCTGGAGATGGTAAAAATATGGTCCTCTGTGTGCTCTCCTGGAATCCTTAAGGTTGGGAAACCCCTCGAAGACCATCAAGTCCCACTGTTCCCCCAGCCCTGCCAAACCCACCACCAACCCACGTCCCCAAGCGCCACAGCCCTGTGAACACTCCCAGGGATGGTGATTCCACCACTTCCCTGGGCAAAAGGGTGACTTCCCTGCCACCTGAGTCTCCCCTTGGCGTGGTGACATCTCATCCCTGCTCACTGGGCACCTGCAAGGGGATAATTTCCAGCTCAGGTCTGATTCCCATCATCAGTCTTTGGTGATTCCGTCGCTCCCTCCTCCACCTCTGATCCAAACAGCTGTGCTCGTGGGGCCACGGGAAGGCACAGAAATCTTGAGGCAGATGCTCTGACTTCCAGTGCTCTTTAATTCCCATGATTTAAATGGAAATCAGGAGCTCTTACAGCGGGACGAGTCCAGGCAGCAGTTGAGCGTTGCGCATTTTACCATCGGAAGCTTTTTTTTTCCTTTCCCGGGACTGGATTAGTTTGTTTTCATTTCTCCTCTTGCCTGCTGATCATCCAACTGTCTCATTGTTTGGGCGAGACGTGAAGATGCTTCGGAATACCAATAATAATTAAAAAGAACAGGCAGCAGGAACCAGCCTGGCAGCTTGGCTGGTGGCCATTGGAAACAGCTCAGTCCTCAGGCAGAGACAGGACCTGCAGGAAAACCCCATGTCCTGGAGGCTGGGAGGATTTCCATGGATAGCAGCTCCCCAAACCTTCCTTAAATCTCCCTGGATCAGGTGTTTTGAGCTGTATTTTCTACCTCCATCGAGTCACTCAACTCCAGCATCCCACCCTCCGAAACCATCTGGCTTTCTGCCCACAAGATCATGTTATATAAACCACCCCTAAATGCAGTGTCTGGGAAAGGGCCTTTATGTTTTAATTCCCAAATAGGCAGGGAAAATTGAGTGCTCTGATTGGCATCTGCAATCAGAGCCCCATTCAGCGGGTGCTGTGAAGGAGCTGATTGCAGCGAGCGCCGCTCTGACCTTCGGGGGCCTCTGCTGCTGCCTCGGCTTCATTAACAGGATAAATATTTTTCCAGAAACAACATTTCCGAGCTGCCAGAAGTCATGACAGGCATGGGGACTGTTCTGTGGCGTGCTTTACGTCGAGGCAGCTCTTTCACACGCTCCACGCCTGAAGATGCGGGTGATGGATGGGTATTTTTAGCAGGCTGGGGACACCTGGGCTCCGTTCCCGCAGTGCCACCGAGTGGCACAGTGTTATCCTCCCTCCTTCCATGCCTCGCCTTTCCTCAGCAGCTTTCCTGCCTCCTTTTTCCACTGAATTTGTGAGTGATGCAGAGCAAGGACCATATTTTTGGGATGTTTTGGCTACCGGAGCCGCTGCTTTGGGATAACATCAGTGGCAATGATGGAGGTGAGATCACAGAATCACAGAACATGCTGACTTGAGAGGGACCCACAAGGAGTTCAATCCTCAGCCCTGCCCAGGACCAGCCCCAAGAGTCACTCCCTGTGCCCCAGAGCATCATCCAAACCCTCCTGGAGCTCTGGTAGCCTTGGGGCTGTGCCCACTGCCCCGGGGAGCCTGGGCAGTGCCCACCACCCTCTGGGGGAAGAACCTTTCCCTGAGATCCCACCTAACCCTGCCCTGACCCAGCTCCAGCCATTCCCTGGGTGCTGTCCCTGGTCCCCCCAGAGCAGAGATCAGAGCCTGCCCCTCCTCTGCCCTTCCCCAGGGAGTTGTCCCTGCCATGAGGTCTCCCCTCAGCCTCCTCTTCTCTAGGCTGGAGATGTGTGCCTGGAGCTCCCCTGGAGAAGATCAGGGACATGGCCATGGCTGATAACCCTCAGTCCTGTGCTGTGGCCGTGCTGCAGTGCCCACAGGTTGGTACTGAGTCAAACCCCTGGTTGTGCCAGCCTGGTACTCAGACAACAGCATCTGCAGCATCAGCTGAGCCCCTCCCGTGAGTTACAGCCTGCTCTCTGCTCCAGGGGCCTCTTTGCATCCTGCAGCCGGTAATAGATGTTTTTAATTCTCGGGGAATTATTGAACAAACATCAGGGAAATATGTTTTACAGTCCAGAGGCGGCTCTGAGCATCATTAACATTGTTATTGGAGACGAGGTGGATGATTTAAGCGGGGACCTCTGACAAAGACACACACCTGTCCATGAATAAAAGGCTGCAATTTAATGCCTGCACAGGTAATTAAAAGGACGAGGGTCAAATGCAGTGCCTGTTTCAGAGGTCTCCAAGCCTGGCAGATGAGGTTGCTGCACTAATGCCTCCTTTGGCACTCCTTGGAATGCCAGGAGGGGCTGGGAAGGGCAGGTGAGTGTTGGGCACCTCATGTAGCTGTGCTCTCACAGAGGAGCAATGGAAAGGAGCAGATGCTGCCAGCCCAGAGAGCAGGAGCGTGTCTGTCTCCTATCAGGGCAGAGCAAACCACCCTCCTGGCCAGGCTCCTGACAGCTGTCAGCATCCAGGGCTGGAGCAGGGAAGGGCTGGCACATCCCTGGGCAGTGCCAGCGTCCCCCCTCCCCCTGACCTGATGCCACAGTTTGTTTTGCATTGAGCCAAAGCCATGCCATGGCATTGCAGTGTGAGCTCCAGAGCTCCTGTGTCACTGGAGGGGGCTCAAGGCATCTCACCAGGGTTTTCTCATCATCCAGTCCCAGAATGGTTTGGGATGTGGCTGCCCCAGCCCTGGAACTGTTCAAAGACAGGCTGGATGAGCCTTGGAGCAGCCTAGTCCAGTGAAAGTTGTCCCTGCCAATGACAGAAGGGTGGAATGAGATGATCTTTAAGGTCTCTTCCAACCTAAACCATTCTGGGATTCTTGAAGAGATGCCAGAGCAGCATCCCTGGGTTTGGAGGGAATGGGGAAGCTGGGAATTACATCTTCCCTCTGCCTCGTGCACTTCTCACTCGCACAACGGGCCCGGCTCTGTGGTTGGGAAAAAGCTCCATTTCCACTCCCTTTATGTCCCCTCTTGGTCTGCTGAGGTTATTCCTGTGCTAGGGGGGCTTGTAAAGGCTCAGCTGCTCTGTTTGAACCCATCTACCTTGGGCACAGTGGGCACAGACCAAGGCACAGGATGTCCTGCCCTGCTTGGTCCCACTCATCTCTGACATCTTTGCCAGTGACTGAAAAGGCTGATTAAAACGCCAGCACTAGAAACACGATAGTCCTGGGAGGGCCTCAGCAGCTGAAATCTTGTATTTTGGCTGTCAGTGAGCTCTGGAAATGCTGGTAAACACTGATTTTGCTTCATTTGGATGCAGGGGCGAGCCTATGGGAGGGTTTGGAGGAGCAGAGCTTGTTTGCATGCATGTTTAAGAGCACAGGCGTAGTCGTACACATGTTGGTGCACACTTTGGTTCACCTCACTCGCATCCTGCGTGGGCAGCCGGGCACGGGAATTACTTCTGCATCAGCCACATCCTGGGCTGGAATAAAGGACCAGCAGCTGGGGAGCTCCTACTGCTCCTTGTCTGCCTCCCCTCAGAACAAACAGCGGCTCTTCCCCACCCACACACCTCCAATCTGTTTTGGTGTCCTCCTCTCCTGCTTTCCTGCTGCCTGTGGCTTTTGGGGGAGAAGAAGGTGATGGAAATGCTCTCTCTGTGCTGGTGAGGTGCTGGGGTTGGATGGGAAGGGCTCTGTCCTGCTGCTGCAACGTAGAATCATGGAATGGTTTGGGTTGGAAGGGACATCTCGTTCCACCCTCTGCACCTTCCACTAGCCCAGGGTGCTCCAAGCTCTGTCCAACCTGGCCTTGGGCACTTCCAGGGACGGAGCAGCCACAGCTTCTCTGCCCAACCTGCCCAGCACCATCACAGGGAAGATTTCCTTCCTAATATCCAATCTAAACCTCTCCTTTTTTAGTTTAAAACCATTCCCCCTTGTCCTATGACTATTTGCATGACGTGTTCCCTCCTGTGTGAATGGCTCAAGCGCCCACCTTGCAGCATCACAGGCTGGGAAGTGTCTGGCAAGCTCTTTACAGCTGAATTTTTGGGGAAAGCAGCTCCCCTGGGGCTCCGTGTGATGTTTCTGCCTCCTCTCCACCAAATTGCACCCAAAGGTAGCGGGTTTGGCGTAGGCAGCTTGGTGGGGAGGGGAGAACCCACCCAGTGAGAGCTGCTGTGGGAGGAGAGGCAGCGACAGCAGCTCCAGCTCCTGCTGGAGAGCCTCGCAGGACGAGCACATCCCCACATGAGTGTATTGTTCGGAGTCCCCCGACGGTGGGGGAGAACTTTGATCAGAGCTTGCACCTCATTAGACAAGAGAGAATTGAGCCAGGAGACAGCGATCCATAGGCAGCCAGGCTTCATTAGCGGGGCTGCTCCTGGGACTGCCTGTTGGAGAAACACGGAGATGCTACCAAATTGACTTTTGTTTTTAATTATTTTTATGAGGACTCCGTGTTCCCCCTCCCCAGCTCCTCGTGCGTTGTTTTGCTCCGAGGGCTCAAGTGAGATCAGCTTTGGGCGGTTGAAATGGGTACGTTTTGTTTCATCAAAGCAAGCCCAAAGGTTTCTTTTAGTGGAACATTAATGTGTGTATCCATCTGCTGTGCCCGAGGGATCATATTTGGGATCATGGGCCCCGTGGGCCAGGTTTCCATCCCGAGCTCCTGATCCCCCACCGTGTTCCTCCTGCACTGCAGGAACTGAATCCTGACCTGATGCTTCGATCCAGCCCAAAAAGCCCAAGTTAAACTCCGCAGTCCAGGAATGTCAGGCAGCAGAAATGTCAAAAACGAACATTTCGACATTTCCCAACCGAACCTCTTCAGAACTCTCCAAAAGCAAATAGATGGAAAAGGCAGTGGGATGTGTCAGGCTGTGCTTTGGGGTCAAAGCAGCTTTCAGAGCAGCAGGATGGAAAGCAAGGATGGATTTAGCCATGATGGCAGAACCTTTGCAGTCTGAGACTGGCTTTGGAGAGCTCTGTGGGAGCTGAACTGCCTGATTTTCATCCTCTGCCCTGTCCTGGATTTTTTGGGGAGCCTCCATGGGAACATCCCCTCTCCCAGAGGCAGGCAGAGGACAGCCCTGAGCTTTCAGGCGCTGCAGCACATCCATAGGCATAATTCCTGTCAAACTCCTTGTCTGAAAGCCACGGAGGAGGATAAATGGGGCTCTGAAAAGCCCGATTTGCACCATTCTCCTTCTCAGCTGTGCTCTGAGAAGAGACGTGCCCGAACACAGAAGCCCCACGTGCTACAGGCGGACCCCACGGCTGAGAGGATGGAATTACTCACTCACGGACAGCGTTCCAGTCGGGATCACAGCTCACTCAGAAAATAGAAGCAGGCAAGGTAGTCCTGCTATTGCCTCCAACCTGCTTGATCCAGAAATGAAAAAGAAAAGGCAAGTGCAGAGCAGATGAGAGACACATTTGCCTCCTTGTGTGCAGGCTGACAAGGACCAGGGATGGAGGAATTCATTGCAGGTTCTCCGTGGAGTGGAGGGGGGGATAGGAAGCCATCCAAGCTGATTAGTGAGAGGTCTCTCAAAGAGACAGGCTGGCTGGATTTAATTCCCTAGTCAGCATTCCCAGTACATTGATCTCCTCCGAAGTAGGAGGGAGGGGCAGCGGAGAGAGGGATAGTGGGGAGTGAGGAGAGGAGAGAAAAATAGGTTAAGAGGTGCTGAGAGAACGAAGGCAGAGGGAGAAAAATGAGGAGTGGCATTGGAAAGCAGGGAAATGGTAGGGATGTGGAGGTGGCAGGGATGTGGAGGTGGCAGGGATGCAGCACCAGCCTTGATGGTGCTCCAGCTGTGCCATCAGCCAGCACCAGAGTGCCACATGTGGTGGTGGAAAATGAGGGAACCCAGCCTGGTTGTCCTCTCCTCGATGGTCCTTATCCATGCTGGGGATGCAGCAGCCCTCAGTCCCACTTCTGGCTGTGTCCAAGGAAAGGCAGGGGATTCAGGAGCAGCTGGATGTGTCCCTGAGCTGTCTGGGTGGGGAAGGAGGATGATCAGGTCCTTACACATGTGCTCCAGAACATGGAGCAGGAAGTTTATCCTCCAGTACCTCCTGCAACACCAAGGATGGAGACGGGAGAGATAAAGTCTTTGCAAGACAGGATCCCCCACTTGCAACAAGCAGGAAGCTTTCATTTCTAGCCCCAGCTGGCTGTGAGATATTGGGCATTAAAAGCACATTATTCTGATTGCTGTCTTACTTCTTTTCCCACTTTTATTCCTCACTTGGATTCCAGCTTGATTTTAGTGTGTACTCCCTCCAGATCCACAAGTGCCAGCAGCCAGTGCCGTATACCATCCGCAGGCTCAGCCTCCCGGCTTTCACATGGCATAATTAAAGCATTAATCTCTTCCTCCAGCAGCCTGCAAGACAGCAGCTGCTAAAATAACGTGGAAGGGCTGCTACAGAAAGGTGCTTTGCTTCCAAGGGAGCTGCAAGGACAACCTGGAGGGACAGCAAAGCCCCTGTGGTGCTGGGGAGGGTCTAGGGCCAAGCACAGTACTGGCCTTTGAAACTAGAGGCTGCTCTTGAGTCTCAAATGTGCTCATCCTTAATCTGAGGCAAAATGTTGGAATTTCTTCGTGTTCTGTTGAGCCTGGGCTGGGCTGGTGGCTTCTTGATAGGCCTTTGGGAAATGCAGCCTGGAGCTGGGAGATGAGGATCCATAGCTGGATGCAGTCCCAAAAATTGTTGACTTCTTGCTGGGGGAATATTGATTATTTTTATTATTTTCATTATTTTCATCCCTTTGATGAGAGTCCTGCTTTTTAATTTCTATATTTTCGGTTTGTTTGGTTGTTGTTTTCTTTTTTGAGATGCTCTTGCATGTCCCTGGACTTGATCTCTGTAAAAAAAATATGAATTTCTGGGGCAATATTGAACCTTTGGAGAGAGAGAGGGATCTGATATCCTGCGTGGGAGCTCTGCATTAAGGGATGTTCCTTCAGCACTGTCAGAAGAGTGACAGGGATTGTTTAGCCTGGATTAAATACGGAATGTTGGCTCCTGAAGCTTCACCTGTTCCTTTGCCATCCATACAAGGTACGAGGGAAGATTTGGGATCTTGTGAAGGTCCAGGTTTGGGCTCTCCCTTCTTTAAAATGTTATTCCAGAGGAACTGCCAATGCTGGCACTGACTCCATGGATACAGCTGAAACTTCTGGCGTCTTCTGTGTCCTACCCACCACCACAACCCTCCCCCAGGGCTTCTCTTCATGAGATGCCAAGGGTTTTCACAGCTTGATTAACACCCCTCAGCCCCACTTCCATGGGCTGCAGCAGAAGATGGATGTTTCCCATTACTTGATGTAATGACTGGGAGGCAGCCTAATGAAACCTTTACAGCCAAAGTTTATGGAGAGCCCCCAAAAAGGGATCAATAGCCAAGCTGGAGCTCTCACGGGGAGGTCAGTGGGGGCCAGGAGGGAGGAGACCAGTGTGAGAGATGGCAGATGAAGTTGAGAGTGCTGGAGCAGGGAAAGGACAGAGGAGGAGTGGGTGTGAAATGGGATATGCAAAGAGAAGGGATGAGATTTGTTGTTTCTGCTTTGTTCAACTCTCCAGTGCATTGTCTTTTGCTTTTGCAGCCCCTTTGGAAGTAAATCATTGCATCTCCAGGCTCCAGACGCCTTCCTTCAGCTGCAGCACTCTCGAGGTAGAAGGAACAAGCATAAAAATCCTTGGGAATTGGGAAAAATTTCTCCCAGGAGGACGGGTCTACTCTGAAAAGCAGCAAAATAACCCTCTTAGCCTCATCCAAGAGCTACTTTAAGCATCCAACCCAGGGGCACCATGGCCAAAAGCAAGCCCTGCCCTGGGCTGCCCTGGCTGAGCCTCCTCCTGCACTGGCTTAGCAAGGACTGCTGAGGGAAACATTAACTTTTAATTAAGTGGCCTGTGGGTAGGTGGACAAAACCCCCTGGCAGGAGATCTGAGGGTACACCTCGGGCCAGCTCTGCCTGCCTGTCTGAGAACTCGCTTTCTGGCCCTGGACTTCATTACCCTGAGAGCAGGGAAGTGCATTCCCAGCTGCAGAGAGGTTAGTCTGCAATTTCCAGCTGAGTGAACAGGTCGGGCAGGGTGTCAGCAAGAGCATCTGTGTTAAGCAGGAGATGTCCTGCCTTTTGCTTGCTGTAGAAGACAACTCCTTCGGGCTCCCAGAGCCTGCCTTGCAGCTGGAGGCTCCCACCTGAGCTGTGGTGTTGGGAGGGCAGGGATGTGGTGCTGGCAATGATGGGATCCACCTGCTACAGCACAATGCTGGAGGAATAAAAACTGCTCCGCTGTGCCTCTGGAATAGCTGCAATTAACACAATGTGAATAGCCAAGGGCTGGATTCATCTCCAGGAGGCAGTGGGAGACAGCTTGAAATGTGCCCACGGGCACTGAGCGGGGTCTGGAGGGTAATGAGTCCCTGCGAGGCACCCACTTAGGCTGTGAGATGGATGCGGGTCCATCCCACGCAGGAGCGTGGGGAGCTGCTGCAGGGAAGGGCTGGAAGCTGCCCTTGGGACGTGGGAGCCTGCAGAGAGGGCACGTGGGCAGTGTCAGAGCCTCTGCTGTGCCAGGCAAAGCCACTGCCAGCCTGCCTGCTGCTGGAATCAGGGAGTTCCAGGCTGCTCTGGGGTGGAAAGGACCTTAAAGCTCATTATGTTCCCCTCCTCTGCCATGGGCAGGGGCACCTTCCACTATCCCAGATTGCTCCAAGGCCTTGGACACTCCCAGGGATCCAGGGGCAGCCACAGCTCCTCTGCCCAACCTGTGCCAGGGCCTGCCCACCCTCACAGCCAGGAATTCCTTCCCAATATCCCATCTATCCCTGCCCTCTGGCAGTGGGAAGCCATTCCCTATGTCCCGTCCCTCCATCCCTTGTCCCAGGTCCCTCTCCAGATCTCCTGGAGCCCCTTTATGCACTGGAAGAAGTTCTCAGAGCCTTCTCTTGTCCAGGTGAACCCCCCCAGCTCTCCCAGCCTGGCTCCAGAGGAGTTCCAGCCCTGGAGCATCTCCGTGGCCTCCTCTGGACTCATTTCCAGCAGCTCCACATCCTTCTTTTGCTGGGGGCTCCAGAGCTGGACCCGGCACTGCAGGTGGGGTCTCACCAGAGCACAGAGGGAGGATCCCCACCTCAAGGTGCTGCCCACCCTGCTGGGGATGGAACCCAGCATCTCACTGGTTTCCTGTGGACAGGGCAGTGGGTTAGGGCTCCTGTCCTGTGTTTTATTCAGGACTCAGCCATTTCCCCATCTGCAAGAGGAGGATAATGATCCATTCTTCCTTTAAAAAGAGCTCGTCATCTCCAAGTGTGTTGCAAACCCTGGCAACAGCGCTCCTTAATCGAACATTTTCACTTTTTTATAGTTGCAAGGGAAAGTTTGCAGAGAGAATAATTCTTGTTTTATCTGTATTTAATAGTGTGAGGTGTGTGGCAGAATACAGACGGTCACATCCGAGGTGGGAAGAGGACAAAGAACTCTTTGGGTTCCCTCTCTGTGGTGACATTGGGCCCCAACGTGCTGAGCAAGCACTTGTAAATCAAGGCAGCAAAAAATTAAAGGCCCTGGTAATGGGTTGGATTAATTTGCTCTGACTTCAATGTCTAAAAGTTGGATGTCAACGTTCAGGGTCTGTCGCCTGAGGCTCCCTCCTACTTGGAGGAGAGAAATGGGCATCTCCAGAGGCCATTGATCTCCTCCCAGACAGGCTGGGTGGATGAATTGCCCTCTGGAGGTGCTGGTCTCTCTCTCCATTGATAAAGGGAGCCCTGGGTACTTCTTATATGTTTATATTGAAAATATATGGGGAGGGATGAAGGTGAATCCTGCCTGTTGGGATGGGAAGGAGACAGGTCTGCAGCTGCCCTTGAGAGGATGCCCTTGGTGCCTGGTGCAAGGTAGCAGTTTGAGGAGCTGCATCCCAAGGAGTGTTTCCCCATGGAATCTCCTAACTGAAACTGGAGTTTTTGGGGCTGTTATGGTCCCATACATCATGGTTTGGTATAAAACTGGGCAGATGCCCCACGGAGCTGCATCTCCCACCTGCAGGCACAGAACACAAACTGCTGGTCTTGGTCAGTCCCAGGTTCAACCAGCAAAGCTTTGCATGGAGACACCAGAGTGATGGACAGCATTGTAAAACCACAGCCCAGAGGACATGCAAGTGCTGGGCTCCCAACCACCAAACCCCTGAGCTCTGTGCATTTTGTCTTCCTAAAAACTATTCCAGAGGTGTCAGAAACAAACTACAGTCCCTTGTGTCCTCCTTCTGTATTTCAAATGAATAATAGATAAAGGAGTCATTTTATTTAAAGAGAACGAGTTGAATAGAGTTTGCTTTTAAAAAAACAACAAAAAAATCCCCACAGCAAGCACTGTGGCACTTAGCCCTGGTTGCTGTTAGAAAGGGAAACTTCCCTTTTTCATTTATTATTGAAGTAAATTAAGCTGATTGTCAGAGATGCGTGTGTTGGGTGAAAACGTTGCCGTTGTGAGTTGGGATGAGACGAATGAATTTAATTTACCCCTTCGGTGTGTTCGGCAGGGCTGGTGAGTGGCTCCAGTTCCCAGCTCCCTCCCTCCTCCTAGAAAAGCCCTGCCAAGTCTCCTGGGGCATTTTCCATGCTGGGGTTTTGTCTCTTCACAGGGGCATCTTGTCCCTTTGTGCTGGGGCTGGGTATGGAAAACGAGGACAAGGAGACGTGTGGGTTTCTTCCCTCCTCCCTGGACTGTCGGAGCCAAGTCCTTGCCGGCTTTTTGAAGAGCCAGAAAACTGCTTGGAAGCTGCTCCAAACAGGCAGGAGTCAGGTGTTGTTTCCAGATTGCCTTGGCCTGTGGTTTTCTCCATCGGATCCGCTGCCCACGGAGAAGCAAAGCTGCATCTCTGGGCAAAGGATGAATCGGCAGCCAGAGGGGGATGAAGGCTGGATTTTGGAAGCTCCGTGGGTACCGTGGGTGTGTAACGGGCTCCTGTCAGAGAGACAAAAGTGTGCTGGTGCTGCCCAGGGTATCCTGTGACTTTGCTGGAAGTCAGGCTGTGGATAAACAATGTTGAGCTTGGGACAAAGCCCCACAGAGCTGTTGGTCGCTCTCCAAAAGCGCCGTTTCTGATCTTGCTTGGATCAGAGAGATGCTGCCGACTGCAGGTCCCCATCCAGCTCTTCCACGGGGAGACTCGGCCCCCTCCCAGACTGTGAGGGCCAAGACATCACTCCTGTCTTCCTCCAGGAACAAAGCAGGGTTTGGTAGGGTTTGCCTCTTGGAAACTGGAGTGGTGGGATCCTTCTGGATGTGCTGGGGCAGAGGGAGAGTGTGGGGGCAGTGGGAGCAGAGGTGTGCAGGAGGCAGGGAAAGCACTGCCCAACTGGGATGGCTGGGAATGATGGACAGGGAAGATGCTGCCATTAGGATTTCTGTCCTGATGTGTTTGATGATGGAGCCATCGAATTCCAGATTATGGCTTGTTCACAGCTCGTGCTGCACAGGCAGCCAGGCAAGGCTAAATCCTGGAATCATCAATAATTAAGGCTGAATCATTTAGTCCAGCCATTAACTCAGCACTGCCAGGTTCTCCACCAGACCTCATCCCTAAAAATGTTCACATTTCCACTCACTGCATGCCTTGAGTACATTCACATCCACGGCTGGGTGAGCTGTGGGAGAGACTGAGAGAGGTGACATTCCCTTGGGGAAGCCCAGCTCAGGAAAAGACATGGATTGAGCCAGGAATGCTGGTGGTGCAGGGAAATCCTTTGCTGGAAGAGCAAATGACCCCAGAACAAAGGAAGGGTGGCTTTTTTCCAGGAGCAGGTAGTGCCAGAACAAGGGGGAATGGCTTCCCACTGCCAGAGGGCAGGGTTAGGTGGGATATTGGGAAGGAATTCTTCCCTGGGAGGGTGGGCAGGCCCTGGCACAGCTTGCCCAGAGATGCTGTGGCTGCTCCATCCCTGGGAATGTCAAGGCCAGGCTGGACAGGGCTTGGAGCAACCTGGGCTGGTGGAAGGGGAGTGGAACAGGATGACCTTTAATGTCCCTTCCAACCCAAACCAGGCTGGAATTCTGTGATCTTGGAGCAGAAAGGGAGAACAGAGAGTGCAACCAGATCTGTGCTGAAGGAGGTTGCTGATTTAAATCAGCAGTGAGGGGAACCCTGAGGAGGAGGAGGGTGATGTTGGGCTGGGCTCTCCTCTTTCTATAGGTCAGTTTAATGTGCAGGTGAGACCTACAGGCTGTTCCTGTGTGTTTGTGCCAAATTTGGGTGCTTGGAACTCGCCCCACCTGACGCTGTGACCATGGACATGTCCTGGGCACTGTCCCCTCATGCTCCAGAGTCTCATTTTTGGGCTGTGCAGCAGCCTGGGGTGATTGTTGGATGGTGCATGGCACAGTAACCACGAGGTGAGCTCCAAAGAGCTCCAGTGACTGCTGGGAATGGCTGAGTGTGAGAGCTCAGGGCAAGAACAAATCAAGGACATCATCTTGGAGAGGAAAGGCAGAGAGAAGGAGCCACAGCAGACCTTGGCACTGGCAATGTTTGCTGCTATAATATTGGCTGGAAGTGGGATTTTTTCCCTCTGCCAGTAGGTCTGTGTACACAAAACTTCCACTGCTGTGGCAATTACAGTGCTCAAAAGTGGTTTTTCTGTCTTTGCTTGTTCTGCCCAAGGAGCAGCACAACCTGTCCTGGTACCTGTCCACACTGATGGCACAGAGCCACCCATTGTCAGCAGTATTTGGGTGCTGGCAAAGCCAGGGCAGCTGCTTGGGTCGACTTATTTCGTGGGTAGATTTGCAAAAATTGGACCTAGAAGATGATGATGATGAGTATTATTGTTATTATTATTGCTATTGTTATTATATTGTTGTTATCATCACCATTTTGTTATTATTATTAATAATAATATTGTTATTGATATTTATATTCACAAATTTAATATATTCCCAATTATTCCCAAGAATAATCACTCCAGACACCTTTCTGGGCTTTATTCTCCCCAAAAGACAACTGCAGCTGGGCAGGAGGACACAGAAGAGGGAAAAGATGCCATTGAACCTTCCTCCCTTTTCTTTGAATTTCAGGACATGGTGGTAACTTCACCAGCCAACTTTGGGCCTTGGTTTCAGGGTTGGCCGCACAGGGTTTTGCTTCCCAAGATCAATTGTGGATCAGCTGCAGCAGCACAATGAATGCAGGGCCAGAAGGGACTTTTAGATCACATAAACAGGCCCTGGGAAGTCATTAGATACCTCTTTCTTGAGCCTGGGATTTGGTGTTTGTCGAACATAAATCTCCTGAAAAGGTGGTCAGGGTTGATTTAAGGATCTCGGGAGATGCTGAATCCAGCCCTGCCATTGGTAGTGGCTTTTAAAGGTTAATCACCTTTGCTGCTAAACATTTGTGCTGAATTTAATTTGTCTTGTCTTTAACTTTTGGGTTGGTGGTTATTGCAGTGCCTTTCCCTGCTGGGAGGAATCACTTGGCATTTTCTTTGTTCAAACTGGTCCTCCTTCTTCTCTCCTTAAGAAGAGCTTCTTGTTGTCCTGTGTTTTATCACCCAATTTATCCTTATAGAGAGAGGGGATGTATCCTCTTTTTCCTTTCAGCCTTCTCCAACACCCCCTTTTGAGTTATTTTGTAAGAACTATGAAAAGGGCTTTGCAAAAGCAAGGGAAGATTTGACAAGCCAGCAGGGTTCAGGGAATGGGAGAAGGGACAGCCTGGGTTGTGCTGCTCCACTGCAGGAACGGCATAGGACAACGCTGGGCTCGGGCCAGGAACGGGTGGGACAAATCAAAAGCTTTGTGTTTTAAAGAATGGAATAGATTTGAAATTGCATTTCCTTTAATAAATGACTCACCCAATTACCAGAGCCCGAACACCTGAGCCCGAGAGCCCAGATCTCCAGAGAGGCTTTGGCTTTTAACAATATTTATTGTGCGGAGTGTTATCGCATTAGGGGGAACCAGGGAAGGGGGAGGCTGCACTCCTGGGCACATCAGGGCAGCCCTGGGTTACCCTCCCTCTCATGATCCAGCCCTGTGTGTGCCATGAATTTCCAAATGTGCATCTCCCAGGGATGTTCCCAGAGTGCTTCGTCCCTTTCCATCAGGATAATCTGGATGACAGGAGGATGCTCTGCCTGAAACTCTGGGGGTTGGTTTCCCAGGACAAGGGGGGATGGCTTCAAACTCACAGAGAACAGGGTGAAATGGGATATTGGGAAGGAATTCTCCCAATGTGAGGGGGTGAGACACCCAGAGAGGTGTCCAGATGGATGGCCAGCTCTGGAAGTGTCCAAGGCCAGATTAGATGGGGCTTGGAGAAACCTGGGCTAGTGGAAGGTGTCCCTGCCCATGGCAGGGGGTGGAATAGGATAAAACCCTATATCTGGGATCCATGGGGGCCAGGATAACTCAATTTTGACCCTTCTTTCAAACCAGAGGATGATTTGGGAAGGGAATTCAATATCAATTTGCCCAGGAATTTCTCATCCCTTCCACTCCAGTACTGAACAGGCCAGGGCTGAAATCCCATTGCGTGGCACTGCCATGGGTTTGATCCCTGTATGGACTTCAGGACTGAGCTCCATGATCCTCGTGGATTCCTTCACACTCAGAATATTCCGTGGTTCTGTGAGCTGTTCCAGAGCAGATCCCAGGCTGGGCTGTGGCTGTGCCTGCTCTGCTGAGACAGAGGGATAATTATCCCAGCTCCCAGCACTCGTTGTGCTCTGCCAATGCTCCTGCAGGGCCAGAGGGCTGAGCTGATGTATTTATGCACCTTCCCCTGTCTGTGTTTAAACAGCACCTTGGAAAATGCAGTAAAAGGAGCCACAACTCTCCTCAGTGTCCTCTAGGGGTTTTAATTTATTTTTATTGTGTTGGGTCTTTGCTTCATTGTTGGTTTTTTAGGGTTTTTATTTTTTCTCCTGATGCTGGAAGTTAGCTTTACTGCAGAGCAGAGGTGGTGCAGAGAAACAGAGGCCAGTGAATTGCAGAGAGTGAAGAGTTATTGTAAGATAGGATGGAGCTGTCAATAATCTGGGGGGTTATTTTATCTCCACATTTAATAGTGAGTCTGTGGTTTTTTTCCCAATGGTTCTGATTGTTTGGGGCCCCTTTTTTCACTGAATTCCCTGCTCTGTTCATCTGTTAAGCCAAGCACTTCTCCTGAAGAGATCCTGGAGGATGGTCAGTGCTTTAGGACAATGTTAACCCCTAAAAATCCAACCCCAAAAATAGCATTTTTTAACTCCAGATTCAGTGCAATAGGGAAGGTTCTGTGCAAGTCCTCGGGCCACTTTGTTATGCTCATAAAAAATTGTCAAAACCAGTGTTATTTGTGCCCCCAGTGCCTAAAACAGCAAGAAACAGTAAAATTCTCTTCACCTGGTATAAAATGAGCATCCTCTTCTCATTGCAGGCATTGATTTGAAGCCACATCAACTCTTCTGGCCGTGCTGGATGCTGCATCCTCTTGGGAAGAAGACACCTCTGAGGCACCTTAGGTTTGCTTTTGGTTTTCTCCAAGGTTTAGGGTTTTCTCCTGATAAGAGGATGTGTATGTAAAGGCCATAAATCCCTTTTCCAAGCACAGAGGATGGTTTATCCTCTGTCTGTGAGGTGCCAAGATTTTTGGGAGTGTGGTTTCATCTGCCTGGCATTAGGTAAGCCTGTTCCATCCAGAGCTGGAAGATTTTAAGTGTGATTTTGAAAACCTGGAGATGTTTCAAAGCTTTATGGAGCTTTTGACCTGTCTCATTTGCTCTCACCTCCTGCATTGCAAGGGGAGAGGTTTAGAAATGTAAATGATGTGAAATACAGTGTGAAATCTTTTGAGAGGTCTAAATCATGTGCATATACACACAGGCACTTCCATCTCCTTAAAACTTCATCTCCATGTTCCAGATGCTGGGAGGATGCAGGAGCAGCTGGGGAAGAGTTGGCAGGAGGAGGTGAATGATGTGGATTTAATGCCCCCCCATCTTCCTTCCCCTTCTTTCTGTGCTCCCAATGCAACAGCCTCATCCAAATCCCCTCTTGGATGTGGGGACAGCAGGAACAACCCTGTGGATTCTGCTTTTCTGAGGCTTCCATGGCCTTTTGATCTGTGTTTTCTACTTCACAAAGCTGAGAGCTGTGTCAGAAAACGCCTGTGAGGCTGAGAAATTAATACTTCTCCCCAAATACAAGTTTCCAGAATCCACCTGGTTTTCCTTCATGGGTTTTGTGCTCTTCCTGCTACTTTTCCAAGTGGATTTTTCCAACCTGGTGGTCGTGCTCTGGCTCTCCCCTGTTCTGCAAAGCCTTTTAGGATGGTCTTGCCAAAGAAAAAGTAAGTTAAGCAGGCTGGAAAAACCCACTTGAAAAAGCAGCAGGAAGAGCACACGATCCAGTTGCAGTGTTGGAGGCGTGGGGGCTCAGGTGGGATGTGCATCATCTTCCCCAGGATGTTGGAGGGGAAAGAAAAACAGCAAAACTTCAAAGCTTTTGACAATTTCAGCTGTTTAAAGGTGTCCCTCTGCTTTCTGGCTCTCCCAGTGCCATCCCACGTCATTGTCTCTAATTCCCACTGGCTGCTCCGGTCCAGCACGGTGCCTGTGGTGACATCTGAAGGCAGGGACAATCTTTCTTCCTCCTGTGGCATCAAAGCTGCCTGACAGCCCCTTCCAGAGGCTGAAAGGGAAGGGAAGGAGGAAGGAAAGCACAAAGAAAGGCAGAAAGAGGGGCAGAATGGAGGGAACGAGCAGGGCGCCCTGAGCATTCCTGATGCCAGATTGTTCCAGCCGTTCAGTGCTGCTGTGTGTTCGTCACCTAATTCCATCCCTAAACTGGAAAGAAAGCCCTGTTTAATAAACAGCACTCGGCATTTCATTTCCCTGAATATTCTGGGAGCAACTGCTCATTATTCCGATGATTTCCCCCCACTGTAATTACTCGAAAGCGACTATTCACAGATTCCTCCGTTGACTTTTATATCCGTGCTCTCGCAGGCTGAAATATGGATATATTTTGGTGTCCTATTGAAAATTCAATAGGATCCAATTTCAATTGCTATTGCCTTCCCCCCTCCCGTGCCTCCCCTCTCCAATTTTCCAATGCTCCAGCTGCACAGCGGAGAAAAAAGGATGCAGCGGACACAAACAGCAACGTCCAACTGAAATGGGGAGAGAAAAATTACTTCCTTGTACTACCACGCTCCTGACAAGAGCTGGCTCCTTCTTTTCCCTTTTTTGTTTGGTTGGTTTTTTCTTTTTTCCTTTTTTCCCCTCTTCTTTTTCTACCACGTTCAATTTTCTGACTCGGCCAGGCAGGTTGCAGAACTCATCTTGAATGTGCTTTGTACCATGGAACACCAAAGGTTGGGATGGGGGAGAAGGAAAGGAGCACGGAGGGAATGCAATTAATTTGGAGTGGTGGGATGAGCTGGGAGAAGCTAAAATTGCAAATGTGGGTTATTTGGGGAAAATGAATCTCGTTCCTTCCAGCTCTGCCTTACCTGGGTTTCTCTGCCGGCAGATGGAGAGTGGGAGATGTGAATTAGATGGGGAAAAAAAATCCCTAGACAGACTTCAGGGTCTCGAGTGGTACTTCCATCCCAGAAAGTGTTTATAATGTGCATGTTTATTTTCCCCTTCACCTGGAGTACAAAGGATGTGGTGTTTGACACCTGCCAAGGGTCAGCTGGTGATGAGAGGTTGGGCTTGTGTCACACTGGGAGCAAAAGTGGCTTGGTTTGAGTGCTGCAGCACCTTCCAGAACTGAGAATATTCGCCAACAAACAGCATCTGGTGGCTTTCTGCGTGTTCCCACCTCCTGGTGAGGTGTGTCTAGGTGGGATCCCCTGGGACACCAAGGTGGCTGCAGGTTTCTGGACTGCCACTGGTGTGGTGGGTTTGGAGCTTTGGAGGGGCTGGAAAAGAGCTGTGCAAGTGTTGGTTTACCCCCCTTGAAATGTAATAGCCCAGTGTCACTTCAGAAGTGATGGTTAGAAATATGAACACCTGAGGGTAGGTGACCTGCAGCATCTCCCTGGACAGACCCAGGCTGGTGGCTGGGCTTTTGTGTTCACTCCCAAAGTCCTGCAGAGGGTGGCTGGGAGCTTGAGGAAGGGAAAACAAATGGGAAAGGGACGTGGGGATGTGGAGGAAACTGGTTCGTTTGGGGCAAGGAATGAACTGAGGGAATAGTGGGACCAAGCAGGGCGTGGCCATTGAGCATCTCTTGCCACCTTGGTTTGTCCCTGTGCTGCTTGAAAGTCGGCAATTCACTTAGAGGATAAAATCTCTAGAGAAATTTTACCTGCAGAATAAAGTTGTCCAGAGAATTAAACCTCCTAGAGGATAGAACTTCCCTGTGCCACATCCCTGTGCTCTGGGTGAGAACATGGATTGCAGGCACTGTGGGTACCCCTTTCCTGCGGGGAAACTTTCACTTTGAGAAGTTTGGGAATCAGTCCAAACAACGCAGTAAGTCCCCTCCTGGCTCCCCTCATCCCCATGATATTTTAGACTAATCAAGAGGCAAGAGTTGATGTTTTTAGGAAGATTTCCTTAAATGGGGTGAATCTTCTCCTTTTGATCCTGAATAATTCAGGGTCAGCTCATTCTGACTAGTTCTTGGGTTGTTATCTTAATGATATTTTTTCTCCTGATGTTATCCTTTTTTTGCTTATAGACAGCTGTTGTATCCTCTCTCAACTTGCTATTTCTTCCTTTCATCATCATTATCATTATCATTATTATTATTATTATTATTATTATTATTATTTTAGAGCTAAATACACCTTTGAAGGTGCATCCCGGACCTGGGTGGCTCCTGCAGGATGCCTGGTTGATCCAGACACTTCTCCATCCACCATTTCTTTCTGCTTCTTCTGCTGTGAAAATCATGTTGTCCCGCTTAATTTTCCATCAAAAAGTCATGGAATATCTCAGTTTGGATGGGATGATCCCATCAAACCCAACTCCAGGGTCGATATTAATGGGAAGCAAGGTGTGCTCGGGGCTGCTGTGGTTGTTCTCTCCAGAGGGTTCTTTCCAAGGTGCTGGAATACGAGAGGCACTGCAGACGAAGCTAAAAGCGAGCTCAGCCAAAGGCACGGGATTTGGGAAGGGGTTTGGAGCGGGGGTGGTGACCCAGTGCCCTACAGTACATGGCATTACCGTGTTTAATGTACTCAGCGCTAATCTTTCTCTAAACACAAGCCATCTTGCTGAGTTCAGCACTGAAAGAGCAATAACCAATGAAGGAGATGAGATTAAGAAAACTCACAAGAATCAAATGTGCTCGAAAGGGCTGGGGAAGTGCCAGGGGCACTGCAGTAAATGACCTCCCTGGGAATCGAGGACAAATAAAATCCGTGCCCCGGCTCTCTCTCCCCTCCCAGGCACCTTGTGCCGATGCCGGAGCCCTCCCTTCCCTGGGGTGTCCAGAGATGATGCTTTCAGGGTTATTTTTGCACTGGAATACAACAAATCCTCTGTGCTATGGGGCCGAGACGAGGATCCGTGTTGCTGCATTCAGAAAAACTAACCTCTCGAGCTCAAGGAGAGCTGCTTGAGTTGGCAGGAGCATTATTCTGTCTGGAACAGCCTTGAGAGGGCAAACAAAACCTCTGAGCTGTGGCTCTTGTTTCCAAAGGCTCTCTGCAGGCAGGGATGCTGGGCAGAGTGGGTTTTCTTAATGCCAGCCAGAAACGGAGCCCCAAATTGGTCAAAATGGCACCAGAAGGGGATGAAAATCGGGTGCAGCATCCCAAGGGAATCAGTGTCCCGGTGGGCTCCATGTGGATGAGTCTTATGCACTACTTGCTGTTTGCAGGCGCTCAGTGGGGATTGCGGGGCTTTTCTCCCAAATAATGGCAGGTGATGGGAGTGGTAGGGTTTGAATTGGGCTACCTGAGACCACTGGGGGTGCTAAACACCCCAGGGATGGGTTGGGTTGGGGGTTTCCCCACCGGAGTGGTCCCCACCTCAGCCCGAGGATGTCCTTCACGGCTGCCAGGCATCCCAAATCCGCTGCCTCGCATCCTACCCCCGGAGCCGTGCAGCCTCCGAGGTTGCGAGGATGGCTTGGCAGTGATATATTTACTACAATTACCATCTCTCTTCCCAAAGGAGGCAAAAAAAAAAAAAAAAAATAAAAAAGAAATAGATGAATAATATGTTTTGAAGGTGTCATGGAGTGAAAGCAAGAGAAGAGCTCGAGCCTGAACTTATGAATAACTTATAGGCTTCCTCCCTTGGTGCAGCCGCTGCGTTTGGGCTTATCTTTCTCACCCGTAGGAGGTGTAATTAAAGGAGTAAAGCTGGGCATCTCTGGGCACATGTCTGGCTGGCTCCATGTGTCCCGTGCCCCACCAGGGCTGCTGGAATGCCTTGGTATGGAAATGTGGGCTGGGGAATGTATGGAGCGTTCAAACCCCCCTCCCTCCTCGTGGAGAGAAAGGGTGTTCTGCACAGAATCATCTTTGATATTTTAATAGAGTGGTGGAAGTGTTTCCCCAACTCTCCCCTTGCAGGAGCAGAATGTCAGATGGGGAAGAAAGCGAGTCCTGCAGCTCTTAAATTTTGGGAGATTTGGGGTTAGTTCTTGAGCTGGAAATTCCCTTCTTGGCCTCATGAGGTGACTTAGCTTTCCCAAGCCTTGTTTTTCCAGCCTGAAAATGAGAAGTAATTTGCTCCTGTCTCAACACCTTGCTCTGCTCTCTCTATTTTGACTTGAAGAGCTCAAGGGAGGGACTGTTTTCACCAGGTGTACACACAGAGTGGAACATAATGGAAGCGGGATCTTATCAAAGGCATGCCATTGCTATTGTAATGCATATAGTAATTATAGGGATGTATATGGAGGGATGATGAAAAAAAAAACCCGATGAAACATGGCATTTCCCTCTGGAAAAAAAGTGTTAGTGGAATCAAACCACGCCTGGGAGTATGTCAGTTCCAGCAAAAAAATGTCTATTAAAAATTATGCAGTGCTGTTCAGCAAGGTCACAGTGCTCCTTTTAGAGCCAGTTAGAGGTTTCCTTGCAAAGCAGCATGTCACCTTTTTTTTTTCCTTTTTTTTTTTTCCCTGCAGACTTTTAGCCAAGGTGTTGTGGTTGGGGATTTAATGCAGATTTAGGGAGCAAAAAAACCCTTGAATTTCATATAAATTTTGCAGGAATTTCTACTGAAAGGGGCCTTCTGCAGCTCGATATGCACAGAGGGATGGTATGCCTGGTTCATACCAGACATAAATATATATATATATATATGATTTCCAATGAATAACTTGTTTCCCCCATCCCTATCTCAGGAGTGCAGCCCTGCTATCTGCATGTTCCTATCAGCCCAGCACACAGATAGGGGCGAGTGTAATGGATATATTAGGCATTTATTGCAGGGCATTCTGTTGAACATCACCTGCTGTTCAACATGAGAAGTTGATGTTCCACAAAACCACAAGGCGAAGGCTCCTTAAGAGCCGTTCTGGTGCAGCAGGTAAATATCTGTGCTCAGAACTGCATGGATTAATAATGCATTGAGCAAATCTGGAGGAAGAGCTGTGACTGAGTAGGGCCAGCTCGGAAACTGCTCTCCCTGCTTAGGCAAATAAGCAGGGAAGTTGTGTTTTTAAAAGCATAATGGGTAGGTAATAAACCAAACTGACCTCATTGACTGCTTCCAGCTGCTCTGAGCATGAGGCTGGCTCGGCAAAGAGGGTCAAAGGCAGGAGCCTTGCCAAAGGTGGTAAAAACTGCTGTGTGGCTTCTCCTCGCAGGTGATTTGTGCTGATGGAATAGTGGGAATGAGATGGGATGGAGCTGGAATCCTCACCAAGGGTTTCTCCATTGGCTGAGGCGGTGGATTGGTGTTAGAGGAACCCTCCCCAAGCCTTGACATCATGAGGTGGGTAGGACCAACATTAAATACCCCATATCTGTATTTGCTTCCAGAGAAATATCCTGCAGAACTGCACGTGCAGCCATGGGTTGGGCCATTAATGATGTTTTGGTCACTAGCTCTTCCCATCCTAACGAGGTGCTGGAGGCTCTCTCAGGGTCTAGGCTGCTCCTGGAAGTGGTGGTGAAGAGCTCTGCATCCATGGGACCTCCTCAAGGTCTATAGATTGAACCAAACCTTGGGAGGGGAAGAGGAAGGAGGGTTGAAAGCTCTCTGTGTGGGGCACAGCTTTACACCAGCTGCTGTTTTGGCAAAATCCCCTGTGGGCACTCACGGAAAACAGATGTGGAGGTGTTGGGGAACACCCAGGCATGGGTGACATGATCTTCATGGTTGGGCCCAGTGGGATCCTTTGGCTGGATGGTGGCAGGGACCTGCAGGCATCAAACAGGGCTGGTGGGAACATCCAGCCAGAGCTGCCAATCCCTCCTGGCTGCCAGTTTGTGATGAGAAGATTGTTATTGTCAGACCTATGGATGGGGCTTGAGCTGGGGGACCCGCCCCTGGGGTTGGTCCCCTCCCTTCAGCAGAACCACTGGCCCGGATTTGACTCAGTGAGTCTCTCTGGGCAGCAGAGTTAGAAACACAGCTGGATTTCCAAGAGTTTGCAGCCAAGTCTTCTTCTGAATTGCAAAGTGAACAGCTCAGATTTTTGGAAGCCTCTGAGGAGGCATAAATATAAAAAGCCAAGATATCTTTTAATTCTTTTTTTTTTCCCTCTTTGTCATTTTTCTGGCTGTGATGTTGTTTGAAGGGGCTGTGAGTCACCTCGAGCAACGAAATGAGACACCCTCATCACTTATGAAAATAATATTTAATGTGATATTTTTTATTTAGGTTGTGTCAGAGAGGAGTCTTGGGTTCATTGGGAGCCTCAAATATTCTTTACATTGGACAAAGGGTGGAAATAATTTAAAGCTGTGGTCTTGAGGACCTTCTCTGTGTAGGCATGTGGGTGTCATGCTCATGGTGTTGAGTTTTGTGGACCGATGTGGTAGGTCTGGGAATCCTGAGTTGGAGAAAAGCCTACCTTGTTTCTGTTGTTGTGAAATAGGGAGCAGAAGTTGGCATGTGCAAAGAGCTGGAGTAACAGGAATGTGTTCAATCCCAGACTGGCTCCAAGTGGCCCAGGTGCTGCTCAGAGCAGGAGGTGGGCTCGATGTGAGGAATCAGATGAGTGTGGCTACAGCGTGGAAAAAACCCCCTTGAGCTGGACTAAAAGGAGATTTCTGCTGCAAACTGAAGAGTTATTCCCTACCAAATTTCCTTTCTGAGCCATTTCCATATGGAATTAGGTGTGTAAGGGGAAAAGCCTTGTTGGGGCTCTCCCTGGAGGTACCAGCCCCGCAAAAGGAGGGCACCTCTTCCTTTTGGGACAGGCAGGTGGTACAAAGGGGGTGTGGGTGTTTTCCCCTCCCACCTTCACCCAGGTGGGGAAACTGAGTCACGGCATCGCTGCAGGAGGGGTTCACCCCCTTTCCCAGCGGGGAAAGGCCATGAAAGCATGAATGCTGCAGGGGGGGTGAGGGTGCTGGAGGAGTTCAGGGTGGTGCTGGTGCCAGGGGATGGGGAGTTCAGGGGGATGCAGATTCCAGAGGGTTGAGGATGCCAGGCAGTTTGTTGGGGTGCCAGGCTTGGGGAGGGGTGTGCAGATGCCGGGGGTGGGTAGAGGGGTGCAGATGCTGGATAGAAGATTTGGGACTGTGGGAGATGGAG
>JAWWEW010000065.1:2251677-2318274 GCA_035583185.1 Anabacerthia variegaticeps
TCCCCCCCCCCCCCCCCCCCCAATTTTATTTTTTCCTTATGGGGAAAAATTGCTCAGATGACAGATCTGGGTCAGGTTAGTGAGCAAGGCTTGCTGTTTTCTGTGATAAAGTGGGATGGAGGTGGATGGGGCCTCCAGCTTTGTCACAACCTGAGAAACACCACGTGGGGAGTATCTATGTGGCCATGGAGAACAGGGAAAACCCCTCATTTGTGTTTGTCTTTTCTTCCCGAACTTCAGTAGTGGCAAGAAAAGGCAAAATTTCGCTTGCTTGTTCCCCAGTTAAGGGACACCTTTCAGAGCAGAGCTTTAAAGAGGGAAAAATGATTTTTTTAAGGATTATTGGTCATTCTTCTTTGATGGACGGTGGCAAATCTCCTGTTAGACTCAGTGGGACCCAAACCTGATCTATCTCAGATGTTCATGGCAAAGGCTTGGAATTGCTACTTGGACTCGAGCTCTTGGTTTCAAACAGGAGCCAAAATGAGCAAGGTGCCAGATTTTGGGATTCTGCAGTGCAAGTCCAAGCCATGGTGCTGTGTCCCATCACCAGCCAGCATCCTGCAGCTTGGCACATGGGCTCTCCATGCCTTTTGTAGGCAAAAACCAGGCTCAGAGAGCTGGGGTTGGTCAGCCTGGAGAAGAGACGGCTCTGGGGAGACCCGAGAGCCCCTTCCAGTGCCTAAAGGGGCTCCAGGAGAGCTGGAGAGGGGCTTGGAACAAGGAATGGAGGGACAGGACAAGGGGGAATGGCTTTGCATGGACACAGGGCAGAGTTAGATGGGATATTGGGAAGGAGTTCTTGGCTGTGAGGGTGGGGAGGACCTGGCACAGGGTGCCCAGAGAAGCTGTGGCTTCTCCATCCCTGGGAGTGTCCAAGGCCAGGTTGGATGGGGCTTGGAGCAACCTGGGCTAGTGGAAGGTGTCCCTTGCCCATGGCAGGGGATGGAATGAGATGGGCTTTAATGTTCCTTCCACCCTGAACCATGCTGGGATTCTATGAAAAAAGAGGATTACAAGGAATGATTTCTTAGTCACTGCATCCTCTGGGATGCTTTGTGGCAGCCGTGTGGGGAGTCCAGGAGCCCAGGATTCCTTGGAATAATTCCTCTAAAGCACTGATGGAAGTGGGCACAGCATCCTCTGCCTTCCCTTGGGCATGGTGGGCACAGAGGGATGAAGGTGGTGCCAGGCTAAAAAGTCCTGGAGCAGCACTGAGGACTCGCTGGAGGTGGGTGGAAGGTGGAAGGATGTTCAGCACCTCACGTGAGGCACCTCCATCCACCTCCTGAGCTGTGGCTCATGCCACGTGCTGGCTGTTGGAGCTGTGAGGGAGGAAAGGTGGGAGTGGGTGGTCAGCAGGAATTTCATGGGAAATAACAGAAAAAGATCCCAGAATGGTTTGGATTGGGAAGGAGCATAAAGATCACCAGTTCCAACCCCCTGCCTTGGGCAGGGACACCTTCCACCAGCCCAGGTTGCTCCAAGCCCTGTCCAACCTGGCCTTGGACACTTCCAGGGGTGGGATCTTTTCCTGGGTATTGCTGAACATGGGGAAACCCTGATTTAGGTTGGGAAAGAGCTTAGGAAACCACAAATGCTCAGCCCGTGGGGCTGGTTCTCATCCTCCCGTGACTCCCAGTGGGGAGTGGGAAATGCCACAGGAAAGGGGGTCATATTAGAAACAAAGCAGATTGTTTTAAGTTTTTCCGATTCCACAACCAAGCACAAAACGGACAAGCGCCAATTCCCGGTGAAAGAAATTTCTGGGAAGAGTAAGGATTGATTTTTTGCAGCATTTCTCTTTTTTTCTTTGTTGGGATTCGGAGCTCGCCGCAGCTTTATGTACAAAGTTGTGAAGTTCTTTCAAACAAAACAGAAAGAGCTCTGAAGGCCACGTTCCAGTGGTATCAAAGAGCCTGGAGTCTCCAGCCTTGTTCCATTTTGTATTGTTATTCCTTCAAAACAGATCCGCCGCTAATGTTTCCATTTTACCAGAAATGGAATTCTTGATTTAAAGGACTGGTTTGAAAGCCAAACCTGACCTGCCTCGCTGGAAGCGTGACAAGCCCTCGAAGCAAAGCAAGGCTCATTAATACCATAATATTCTTTCTCTTTTTAAGTGTTACGGGCCTTTTTTTTCCCCCCTTGTAGGAGTTATCTGGTGAACAGCACTAAGTTCCTGGGTTGATCTGGGTGTTTTTAGCTTTTCTTCCCTTTCTGCAGGACAGATGGTATTTAGAGATCAGAGGGTGCCTCCGTTAGACTTTTAGTTTTCCAAAGTCAATTCCCAAAGCCAGCATCGGGGTTTTGATAGCGGGCCAAGGCACAGGAGAGCAGCAGGGCTGGCTGGCACGAGGTGGATTCGGATTTAGGATGAATGACATCTCTCTTAATGAAGCCCTTTTAGGAACAAAGCTGGCGAGGAGCAGGATCCATGATCCATTAGAGGCTGGGATGGTGGCGGAGCCAAAACCTCCTTGTCATTGAAGACAACATGAAAAAAATAAAGTGTATTATTTATTGTTTACTTTTCTTGTGCTGCTTTTCTGCACGTCAGCGCTTCCCATTGTATGTTTTGGGCTTCAAAACCTGACATCACATTAGACACCGTCTCCAAAGCCCCCAAATAATGCATAAACTATGATTATTCCTTCTGATCCACTTGTGTTTATGTAAATGGCTGGAAAAGCGGTTTTCAGCTTATTTCAGGAGCTTAAGGGATTCATAGCAAGCCTATTATTGAAAAATCAGAAAGTGAAAAGCAACTTCTGAGACAAGGAATTAGCAACTCAATGGCAGCGCGTGTTCCGCGGCATCCGGCTGCGGCGCAGATGGGAATTCCCTCGGGATTCGGGAATCCAGCACGTGGCAACAGGTGGATGGGCTTTGCAGGGACTCGGAGGAGGGTTGGGGTTAAGCCAGAGGGGGATGGAGAATTGGGGGGCAAACATTGGTGGTGGTGGGATTGGTGGTCAGGGGCTTTTTGTGGGGAGCATCGCTGGCTTCAAAATCCACGTGGCACTCAAGGGATAACCCTGGATCTGTGTCCTTCACCCATGAGTGGATGCTGGGAAGGGGCTGGTGGCCAACCCTCCTCCAGCCAAGGCTTTTCCCTGTGTCTCAGGAGGGGTGGGATGAGTTGCAGATCCTCCTCGGGCTCCAGCCCCTTCCAACCAGCCCTGCAGCAGCTCATCCCTCCTCTCCTGCTGATTTTTTTTTCCCTGGTTCGGTCCTTTTCCCCCTTCCTTATGTTAATTTCCCACCTGAGCACCAAGTACTTTATAAATAGCAAATCTGAAATGAATTTCCTAGCAGCAATCATTATCTCCCTCGACAGCCATTAAACATTCACACAAGCAGAGCAAAATGACAAAGGGGATTGATTTTTACAGTATGTTGGGGGGGAGGCAGGAGAAAGGAAATATGTTGACAAGGCTCTTTTTTTTCCCCTTATTCCCCCCCCCCTCCATCCTCCATTCTCCCTTCACTTCCACATTCTCTATCTTATGGAATTTAAAATCACCCTTTTGCAGAGCAGGTTGGGAGGGGATTGGAGAGAGAGCGAAGTTGGAAATAAATAACAATAAATTAAGAAAAGAAGGAGGGGGGGGGGGGGGGAAAAGCAACAGTGAGCTCTATTCCCCCTTCCTCGAGCAGCAAGCTCTATTCCCTGCTCCTCCAGCCTGTGGAAAACCCTCACTCTGATCCCTCAGCTGTGTACAAGTGGTAAACATGAAGTTGGTTCCATGGCCCTGGCTGTTGAGATGAATATGTCAGAGTTAATGCCTCCGAAGATGGAGGGGTGGGCTGGAGGGGAAGGGGGGCCCCAATCTCAGAGCCTGCTCAGCAGAATAAATGTGTTGATGCAATCGTTGGGAGCTGCTGCCGAATGAGGCACTGTAGCTGAAAATTTAACTTTGATTTCAATTTTCATATTTGTCAGCAATAATTAGATTCAAGAAATGTTTTTGCCGCTGTTCTAAAATACTAATAAGTAGGAGCCTTTGTAGTCTGGCTAATGGAGCCTTTTTTTTCCTAGTGGGCTAGAAAAATTCCATTAAAGGGGAAAGTCATACTATATTACCGTGCCTCAACATGCATTGACTTTGCTGGCACAGGAATGAAACAGCGTCCCTGCTTCCAGCTGCAAGGATGATGCTGGGCAATGGCTTTAGCATTGGTTGGGGCTTCCCAGGGAGTGGGGAAGGCTGGAGGAGACCCCCTCCCCTCAAGCTGGTTGGTGGGGGATGCTCTTTGGGGCATTGGGAAGCTTCCAGAGTGCCTATGGGATGGTATTCCAGTGGTGGCCTGGCTTTCATTGGTGTTGCTATTTCCCCTTGGAATGTCCCCTTGTTGGGGACAATGAGGAATGTCCCCTTGTTGGCTCTGCCAAAGGCAGGAAGCCCCTTGTCCCCTTTCCTACCCTGTGGGGTGGGGTTTCTTGGCAGCACACGCCAGGTTTTATCCTGGAGCGACCCCGGTGAGGGAAGTGATATTAAATTTGCTGGCGATATGCACAGCAAATGGGGGAAGCTCTAAGTTGTGTCATTCTCAAGTTACTTCAGCCTATTAAGCAAACAAAAGCACTTGTGGAGTGAGAAATGGAAATGGCCAACGCGGCCCGATTAATCCTGGATGTACAATTCCATTAATAAGCCAGCTTTTAATAGGTGGCTCTTTCCAGGAGCTGCTGGGACGAAGAATTGATGTATTCACTGTAATTGTATTGCAACTAATAGGATCGGGAGAAAATTGTGTGGAGAACTTGTTCCTTAGCCACCATTTTCCAATCAGTTGAAATAATGCAGGAGAGGCCAGCAAGGTAATGAGACTTAAATCTAAACAGGAATATTTTTAGTTTCCATGGAGGGGGTTTTGACTTCTGCTTTTGCTTCCCCACAGAGTGGGCAGAAACCAGCAGTGGTTAGAAGTGCTGGAGGGAATGGGGATCCCAGTCCCAGTGGAATTGCTCAAGGGCTGGATGCTGGGCTGCTCTCTCAGCTGGGTGATGGGATATGGCTGCTGGTGTAGAGCTGTGCCAGGTCTGGGAGCCTCCAGCCTCCCTCCTGAATGCTAAGGGGGGTGTCTGGATGCCCAGGAATGGGACTGCCCCTCTGGCATGTCACCCAGAGCCTTTTGTTCCTGTCGTTGGCAGCGAGAGGAGCCTTCCCGCTCCACAGCCCATGTGGTTCACTGGGAGAGCTCATTAACGAGCCTCGGATCCTCGCTCCATTCATCCTGTGGTTATTCAGACCCTCCAGCCCAGGGCTCTGACCCTCTCTTCCCAGTGAACTCCTGCAAAAAGCCACCTCCTGCTCCGGGGAGACCCTTTGTGGCTGTGCCTCTGGGTCCCTGTGAGATGCACCGAGGGATTTGGGCTTTAACCCACGAGCATCTCTCCAAGGTCTCCTGGAATAGCGACACCCTTGATACGACAGTGCAAATCCCAGGCACTCTGGGGGGCTCAGCACGGCCTTGGGATGCACATCTCCATCCTGTCATTGCAATTGTGGACTAATGCACACGAAAGCAAAGGAAATATTAACGTGGAAGCTGCCAAAATCCATGTGGTCCTTGATTATTGCAGCCGTGGCTTTGCCAGGGGAACTTCGCAGCCACTTTTGGTCCGTGCATCGCTGGTTCGGGGCTGTTTGTTTTTCACTCCTCCTCCCTATTTGTATGCAAGCTCTGACCCTGCTTTGGTAACAGGCTAGAGTGTAAATAGAAAGGGGAGGGGAAGAAAAAAGGAGGCAAGGAAAAAAAACCCGAAGGCACGGTTCAGCTCAAATCCCTGAGGAAACAGAAGTGATTGCCTTCCAGAAATGGCTCCAATAAGGCCAGCAAGGAGTATTGCTTTTATAGCTTTTGAGATATCAAACATTTAGAAAATGTGATTGAGTGGCAGTGCCTAATTTATCATTTACCCGTGTCTCTATGCACCCAAACACGGGAGTGTCCTCAGACTGACTCCCTGCCACCTCCTGTGGCTTTTTGCCTCCTTCCCGTGTGTGACACACGTGCAAACCCATGTTCCCTTGCACACCCAGCCATGTGTGTGCACACACAGGCACGTGTTTCCCCACGCTCCTGCCTCCTTGTCCCTGCGCCTGTGGCATGGATTTATCATCGTTCTGCTAAGCACTCAAACTCCTGTGGCTATTTATAATTAATGCTCAGAAACCTGCCAATCCATTTAATGACACTAGGAGGTCACGGCCTCCCTTATAGCTTCCCATTAATCATCATTAGAACAGTTCTGGGTTTTTTACGTTCTTTTTAAATGTTAATTCACCTTTATAATGCTCCTTTCAGCTCTGACTGTAAAGGGATACTCTGTAGTCACTCCAGACTGTCTTGCAAGTGTGTGCAGGTGAAAGGCGCAGTGGGACAATTGCACTTGATAAAGTCTCTTGGATGGCTCCCGCTGGAATGAATTACACTCACAAACTCTGCCAGATGGGATTTCTTCACTGCCCTCTGCCGCCGGCTCCTCGCAGCGATGCTGGCACAGCTCCCTCCCTGCTGGCTCCATCCCTCGAGCTCCCTGCCATCCCTGCTCACCTGCAGAGACCCCTGTGCTGCTGGGAACCGTGGGAATCAGGGAATTCTGGAGTGGTTGGGGTTGGAAGGGAGCTTAAAAATCCTCTAGTTCCACGTGCACGTGGTTGTGGACTGGAATAAGTTCATCTGTGCTGGCACAGAGCTTGGTAAGGCTTTGTCTGCTCTGCCAGGCTGTGCTTGGGCAGATTTGGGTGGTGTAAGGTGGGCTCAGGCGTGGTTTTACGGGTTGTGGTTGTTGTGTCCTGGTTTGGGTGGTGTAAGGTGGGCTCAGGCGTGGTTTTACAGGTTGTGGTTGTTGTGTTTTGGTTTGGGTGGTGTAAGGTGGGCTCAGGCGTGGTTTTATGGGTTGTGGTTGTTGTGTCTTGGTTTGGGTGGAGCATCAGACTCATCACTCGGGAAGGTTAACAAAAATCCCAGCTCCCAGAGACCAGGGCTGCTCAGAGCAGCGAGTCCACTCCTCTGCCAGGAGAAGCAGGAGCCCTCCAGCATCCCAAAGCACCCGCTGTCATCTCCACAGCCCCTGGGAGCCCTGGCACAGCTCAGGGGATCAGCAGGGGTGTCAGGAGGCAGCTTGGAGGAAGGAAAGCTCTGGGTGCAAGCAGCAGCTCCTCTTCACTAGCCCTCTCCTGGCTTGTGGTTGGGAGCACTCCTCCCTCTCCAGAGGCAATCTGTGCCTGCCATTAACAGGAGCAGTTCCAAGGCGGTGTCTGATCCCGGTCCTTTTGGGAATGCTCCCACAGCGTGGTGGTGTAAGACATGGTGCTGTGTGAGCTGCTTCTCTCCCAGAGCTCCTGGAGACTTGTCATAACCCTGGGTGACAAACCTGCCAGCACATCCCGCGACTCTTGCTGCGTGTTCATGCGAGAGGGGATGAGGCAGCATCGACACACAGCCCCACGTGGCCTCAGGATGGGTGAAGGTTCATGCTGACCTTTCTCTGTGGGTGAAACAGCATCACTCCTGCTCCTCTGGGGACTCCTGGTCTGGGTGAGAGCCGAGCCCAGCCCCGTTTCTCTGAGTAAATACGCCAGCAGCATTTGGCTTAATGAACTGTGGCTTTTAATAAATGGCTCTTATCTTGCTGAAGTGCTGCTAAATTGTCAGGATTTAAAATTAGCCTAATAGATTTGTGGGCGATGTTTTATTCACTGGGTAGTTGGAAGGAGATGGAGAGAGGGGGAGAGATGGCTCCACCCAGTTCTTCCTGAATTATACACGAGTTATTTATTTGTTTGGGCCGAAGGGGAAATGTTCTGGATTAATGTGTGATGCCTCAGCACCTGACTTAATGAGAATTTAGAGACCTATCCCAAACTGATAGTCTCCAATTAATCACTCAGTGGCCCCTCTGCTTTGCTGTCCCTGGGATATATTTTGTTCGTGGTGGTGGTTGGGTTGTGGTCCCCACTGTTGCTTGCTGGGAAAAGGGGATGGGGTTGGACTGAAGGTGTTTTGGTGGCTTCCAGAACTACTTTTTGCAGCTTTGCTCCATGTTGATGAGGAAGAAGAGCTCATATATTTCTGTCTGTGCCACCTCTACCTATGCAACTTGTGTTCTCGAGCATAAAGTTGTACCTGCTCAGCTTCTGGTACATCCTGTGAACTTCCATGAGCCACTTTGCCTGAATTTCTTTTGGCAACACGGAGCTGGTTGTGATCCTGTTGACAGTTTGGAGACATATGGAGAATCAAGGCAGAACAGTGTTTTATAATAGAGTGATATGGGATCTGGTTGGGATGAAAGATGCCAGGGAAATGTCAATCACTATCATTATCCTAACAAACTGCTGTACCTGCAGAGATAATAATAATATTTAGCAATTATATGGCACCTAACAAGCTCAAACAGCACAGACTGGAGCTAATTAAATCTCCCAAGACTTCCTTTGGGTGGATGTTTTCCTAAGAGTGTGCACCAGCTTCTCCTCAGAGCTCTTTGTGTGAAGCTAAAGGCACTTCTTTCCCTTTTCACAGGCAGGGAAAGGTTGTTCTGCTGGAAATCCCCAGTAAGGACTCACAGTGAGGGTGGTGGGATCAATCTTTGCTCTGGATTGGGCTGTTGGCTCCATTTGGGACAGTGTTGGGTGGCCTTGACTCGCTGACCAAGGTGACCAAGGGGGTTTAGATCCATTAATGTGCTTGTTGCTCATCCTTTATGACATTGGGAGACTCTGGGAGCCGGACACCCAAACGAGGACCCCACCAGCACCCCTTGGTGAGGCAGAGGTGATGGGACAGATGGTTTGCAGGGCTGGATGGTCAGGGGGGTTTTTTCTCCTGTGTCCTCCTGCCTTTGCTGGGCTGCTGCTCTTTCCCTCTTGGTTCATCAATCCTCCATCCCTCTTGACCGAGCTGCATCCCAAGAAAGCTCCACCAACATCAGGTTGGCCGGGTCATCCAGACCACAGCAAGACTTCCAACACTCCCACATTGATGGTGTTCTCACCTCACCCTTTCCAAAAGCAGCAGGTGAAACCCTTCAGGGCTGCCTGGATCCCTCGATGCTCCTTGACCCCTGCCCAGCAGCGTGGTGCTCCACCCTGGGAACCCTGTGACTTTGTGAAGGTCAGCTTTGGTGTCTGAAGCGGGGCTGGGAGTAGCAATGCATGATGCACAGTGTCAGCCAGCAAGGAAATATTGTATATAAAAGATAAGGGCTTTTTTGCCTTTCTTGTGGCAGAGGAACAAGGCGCCGGGTTCATTTAGCATTCATAAAGTCTTGCTTTGGAAACGCCTTTAAGTACTGCTGAGGGAGACTTGAAGGAGCGTGTTTGAGAGTCAAATGCACATCTCCTTGGGCTCTCCTTTCATCTGCTTTAAAAAACACAATCTTTTTTTTAATCTTTTCTTTTTCCCTCCCCCCCCTCTGTAAAAATACTAATCTTCTCCACCAGCAGCAGACACCCAGGGTGCAGGAGCTCGGCAATTAGCTCAGTGAACAGAACAAGCGAGGAGCAGAGGGAAGGGGGGACTCAGCCAAGGACCAGAGGATGCAAAATCCTGCCTGCTAATTAGGAGGCAGCACAGGATGGAGCCTGCTTAATTCAGGGGCTAAGTCGCCATGTGTGTCGTCCACCCGGGTGGCAACACGGTCCTCTGTCATCCTCTGGGCTGACCTTTGGCTGAGAGGAAGACCTAGCAGGGAATTTGGGGCTTGGTCTGGACCTGAAGCCACGTGGTGGAAGAGCCCAGGGAGGATGAGGTGAGGATCACAGAGTCACAGCACTGTTAGGGTTGGAAAAGACCTTTAAGGTCATCGAGCCCGACCACCAGCCCAGCACCACCACTGGCTGTGTCCCCAAGAGCCACATCCACACGTTTATTGAACATTTCCAGGGATGGGGACTCCACCACTGCCCTGGGCAGCCTCTTTCCCTGAAGAAATATTCCCAATATCCAATCTGAACCTCCCCTGGCACAGCCTGAGGCCCTTTCCCCTTGTCCTGTCACTTTTTCCTTGAGAGCAGAGCCCGACCCCCCCACCGGGATCCACCCTCCTGTCAGGGAGTTTCAGGGAATGAGCAGCAACTTTGGGAAATGGAGAGGATTTAGGGACAAATGGTGACCCCCAGAACCTGCCTGGGCACCCCAAAGTGCCCCCAGGATCACAGGTACAAGTTCTCTCAACGATTTGCTCCTGATTTGTTGGGTTTTTTTGACCCAGGGTGGGCAGTGCCAGGAGACACCGTGCAAGGAGAACCCTCTCCACGGAGTTTCATCTCAATTATGTCACACAGGGAATGTGATTTAATTACACTCACATTCCTGATTGGCATAACGGGTCCTGTGAGCTGAGTGGTCCTTTTGAATGTCTCTGCAGAGCTGTCTCCAGTTTGGCTGGATTTCCAACCTAACAAGGGTATTCCCAGCTCCAGGCTGGGCATGAGTCGCTCTTGGGAGAAACATGTGGAGGTTTTGGCCTGAGTCCTCCTTGGACTCTTGGCTGACACGTGGAGAGAAGTGTCCATCCTCCAGAAGTTGGGCTTTCCCTGCTAAGTCATCCTGCTGGATGTCATGTCCGTGTGGAAATTCAGCGGATGATTCCTGTTATCCTCACAGGAGCCGAGACAGAAGGAGGGAGATGAAAGCAGCAAGAGTTGTCACCATCCAACGCCCTTCAGATTGGGAAGTGTCACATGGGCAGAAGTTCAGCTCAGCCTCTTCTTTTGGCTGAAACTTTTCCCGTCCTTGAAACATCTTTCCTCCGCTCTTCACTTGAGGGAAGGGAATTTACTGCGATGAAATGTGTTGTCTTGTGGCTTTTTATGAAAACAGCACATGTCACTGCCCCTGTTTCCTGGAGCCAAAGGATGTGGCTGGATTTCAAAAAGAAAAGGACTGGATGATTTCATTATTGCTAACAACTGTTCCCACCAAGATAAGGGCGGTCTAATCACGTTCCCCGTGCAGAAGTACCAAGGGAACCAAAAGGGAACACTTCCATTTGGTTTTCCACGTTGGCTGCTGTGGGTTGCTCCTCTTTGGTGCTGTGCAGTGCCAGGAGCAGGCTGGGAGGCTGAGGGGATTTGGGGGGCACCAGTAGTGGTGGGGTGTCAGGGTTATCAGGAGTGTCCAGGTTGGGGATGCTCTGCCAGCAGCTGCCTCGATTCAGGGCTGTATTTCACTGACTGCCACAGCCAGGGCTTCATTCCCACATCCCAAACTCCTCGAATGGAGTCTGAACTGATGCTGGAAAATAGCACTGAGCAGAGTGGGAGTTTCCAGCCTTTTTTTTTTTTCCTTTTGATTTGCAAGTCGCCCAGAAGAAAAATGCCACCTCCCTCATAAAAAAAAATAAAATCAGAGCTTAGGGCTAATAAATTTGCTTCTCTTAATTACATTCTGCAGACTCCCGATGCAGATCCCTCTGAGAACTGATCCATAGCTGAAAATTCCCTCTGCAGTGTCTTCAAGTGGGGGAGAGTGGAGGCAAGAGGAGCAGTTTTGGGCTGCTTTTGGCTGCTTCTCCAGCATGAGCTGCCACGTGTCCCCAGCACACAGGGAAGGAACTCTCAAGGCTTTGATTTGCCTCCTAGCAAGAGATAACATTATCATCTCGTCCTTTAATGATTGGAGGATGGACTCCTTTTCACATCAATTTATCCCTCTCTCTAGCCCTGATTCTGCTCTTGGTGCTGCCACGGGTGGGGTGATGTACAAATCAGTGCGAGGAGGGGATGAAGTAACTCGCTCTTCCTCCTCACCCTCTCCTTATTTGCATGCCCTGAGCACTCAGGAGCTCGGGAAAGGCACTAATTGCTGGATCCCATCAGCACAGGCGGCGAGGAGCCGTAATTTGGTGAGCAAAGCGGGGTGTTCTCTTCTAGAGCAGAGGGTCACTGCTTCAGGTCCCAGCAGCGACCACCCAAAGAGAAAAGATGACTTATAATTACATTCATAATTGAAAGTGATTAATGGTAGCAAAAGAACTTCGAGCTGTTTCTCGTAATTAAATACTAATTTTAATTCCTTTGCAGCGCCGAGCACCATGTTTGCTTTGCTGGGGATATTTATGGCTGCGCCTGAGCACGGTTTAATATCTTAAAAATACATGTTAAGTCATTAACATTTTTTTTGGTGACTGGGTAAACAAGTAAACATCAATTAATTTGTTTACTTTGTGTCTGTAATTAGCGCTTATTATCCCAGATTTTTGGAGGACTACTGTTTTGGAGGATTTGTTCTTGGAGCGGAGCAGAGGAACTTTTGGTTGCTCCCAAAGTGGAGGAGTCCTGCTCTTTGCTCCGGGCTGGTCTAACCACCAAAAAACTCCCCAAAAAAGTGGGAGAAGGAGGCAGGGATCACATCTGTGATGGGTTAGGCTGGGGATATCATGGCCAAGCGTAGAGTCTGCTGGTGGTGGAGCCTCTTGGAGGTTTGGAGCAGGGGAAGGAGCTGTCTGTGCATGGCAGGCACTCCCTGGCTGCTGCTTGGTCTTGAAGAACAGAAGTGTCACAAAACCAGCTGCTTCTGCCAGGTTTTGGCTGTCTGGAAGTGACACCTTTCAAACTCAGCTGCTGCTTCTGATGCTGCCTGTCAAGGCTCCCTCCTCCCCTTGCTCCAGCTGCCGGCATCATCTCCTCCCCACACCTCTTTAGGGAAGGTTTTTCCATGCATCCAGCCTGATTTTCAGGGATGTATTTGCAGAATTTAATGTTTCTTCCATAATATTATCATTGGTTTGGTTTGGTTGGGAGTCAAAACACGTCAAAGAGTCGAGATATGTGAAAACATGTCACATGGGGCTGGTTTGGGGTTTGGCCATGGCCAGAGGGCTGGTTGCTGCTGGTTTATGTGGCTGCACTTGGGTGCAGGCATTGGATGGACACCAGACAGGGCAGAATTCCCATTTTGGGGAGTGTGGGGTATTCCAGAGCTCTGCCAGTGCCCAGGGAGAGCCACAGTCACAGAATCACAGAATATGCTGAGTTGGAAGTGACCCATGAGGAGTCCAATTCCTGGTCCCGTGCAGGTCAACCCACCATGTGCCTGAGAGTGCCAGGGATGTGCTCTGACTGAAAACATCTTTAAGCCTGGCTTATTCAGCTCTTTTTCAAGCGCTGCAGAATGAGTGTTATGCCCAGATGTGCTCGTGTCCTTCCTGCACCTTGAAAAAGTTGTTTGGGGAATCTTTTCTCCTGCAGACTTGGTCCTGCTCACATAGCAACACACTGGGCCAGAAAGCCCTTGATGGAAATCGTGTCTCTTCCTCACCAGTTCCTTGATTCCTTGCTAATGCTTTTCATTCCCTCTCGCTGCTTGAGAGAGCTGATCATCTGATTAAATTAAGACAGACACAAAAGCAGCTGGCCTGCCAAAGACTAGGATTTTATTAAAAATAATATTGTTTACAGAGTTCTCTCCTTTTATGGTGCATATAAAACAGCGTGTTCCACCCGAGCAGCCGGCAGACTCGCTGCAATTTACCCGGGAAGAGATGGAAAGACATTAAACCTTGTCTTGATGGGGAGCAGGGAGGGCACGGAGGAGAGGGAGGTTGGGGACAAGAGACAGCGAGGCTGTGACAGCAAATGAGAGGGAAGGAAAAGCCAGGGAAAACAGAAAAGGAGGGATGCTTCCCTGTTGCCCACCTCCCCTTCTCCCCTCGCATAGCTGCGCTGGAAGGAAGCTTTCAGAAAGGAGGGAGATGATGGGAAAGAGGAGATAAAGTAGGGCAGAGAGCTTCAGCTGGGACACAGGAGAGGGAGGAGAGCTGCTTGCCCTCCTTGCAATATTCAGGAGTCCTTCCCAGCTCTCCATGCAGGTGGAAAGGCTCCTCCAATAATTCCTCAGCTCGTTTGAGGTCTTGCAAGTGTTTTGTGAGCCCTGGGGCTGGGGGTTAAGTCAGGGCTGGGCGTGCTGTCTCCTGCCCAACCAAGTGCCTCACCTAAGAGCTCTTGGAGTCTGTAAATCGTTTAGCTGGGGTTTGTTCACCCTCCAGGGCTCTGCCAAGGGCAAAGGAGGGTGTGCAGGGCACGGCACAGCCGTGGGTCGAGGCATGAGGGGCTGGCAGTACAGCAAGGAGAGACAAGGAGGTTTTTCCAAGGTCACAGAAGGAGCTTGAGATAACACCCGACCTCGAATGAGGGTCCCCACCTCCAGCACACCCTTGGCTGGCTGAAAGGGGTTCTTGTCTTGCTTTGGGAGCCATGGCTGAGCCTCTGAGCCTCCCTCCTGCAGGAGTGCCCTGCCTCTGCTTTGCTTTCTCTCTCCCTTCCGTGTCTTCTGTTTGTTTGTTTGATTTGGTTCCAAATAATTAATTGTAAAAACCCATGGCTAATGGTTGGATTGAAGGATGGATGGGTGCTTTAATTAACTTGTGAAAGGATTATACACTTACGTTTTCAGTCTCCCTGACCTCAGCTGAAGTGACAAGGCTTGGACACCCCATGTTTTGAGGGAGCTGAGCACCCCATGAACGTGGGATGTGCTGGGGAGAGGGGATCAGCCTGGAAAAGCCACTTGGATCATGCTGGGAAGATGGGACAGGGATCCTGCTTATCATAGAATTGTTGGAAGAGACCCCCAAGGGAATTGGGGTTACTCATCTCCCCTTCGTGGGTGGGGCCCCAGGTGGGAGAAACACTTCCCACCCCAATTTCCTTGGACCAGAGAGCCCCAGCTCTGTCACCATAAACACCTGATGGGTTTGACACTTTAAAGGGGTTTGGTGAGGTAAGGGAGGAGTCCCATGAGTTTTACAAACACTTTAGAGATTTAATAGACCCGAGCCACGTTTTGGACTGATACAGGTGAAATTTGGGTTGAGATGAACCATCTGCCCCTCCTTTATAAGATGGTTACCATACAAACTTCCAAAGACTATCATGAGAGATGCCATCTCTTCCCAATCTAAACCAGACAAAATCCAGCTGTTGTATCTGGCTAGGGAATAAACTCAGCAGAGCAGTCTCTGGGGATTGCAGCTGCCAAGCTGTCCTGTGCAGGAGGATTTCTGCAAAGCCAGGAGCTGTGGAGACTGTGAGATGGAAAGAGGTCTCCGTGGAGGTGGCCCTGGCTCACCCCTTGGTGGCCTGTTGGCATCTGGAAGCTTGATGGGTGTCAAAACCTCTTGATGCCTCTCTCTGAAGGCAGTGAGAGGTTTGGAGCTGTAGCAACAAGTACTCCTGGCTCTTCTGTCTCCGGAGTTATTTGTGTCTCCAGAATTGCTGGGAAAGATGCTGAGAAAATCTTTAGGGGAAAGCACTGAGTTCTCCCCACCCCTTCTCTCAGCCCACTCCCAAAGCTGGCTCCTCCCCAGGGCTGCTCAACTCTTTAGGACAGTGCTGAGATAAAAGGTGTCTCCTGTGGGACTGTTGGCCTGAGCAGATAAACTCCAAGACCTGATTCTGGGGGGTTTAGTGAAGGAGCAAGACTTGTACAGCTCCTCCACTTCAGAGTTCAGAAAGTTGGGATCAGGTTGGGTCAAATGATTCTCTGAATGAGTCAAAATTCTTTGAATATCTCCAAGAGGGATGAGGCCACGGTGTGCATCAGGCTCCTGAGTCACTGGGCAATTTCCCAGCCCTCCCAGTGCAGAGCACTCCAGGTGGGAGCTTCAGCACTGCTGCCTAAAACAAGGCTGATTGGGCTTGCTCTCTCATGGAAAATGCATGAGAAAAAAGGAATTTCCACGCTGGTTTTTTGGATCAAAAGTCGCTTTTACTCTAAACAAGGCTTTTTTTGGCCTCCTTTTAGTAGTGGTATGTGCCTCTGGAACCTTCCCCACTTATCAGTCCCCCAGCAAGCAGCTCGGTTTGATTGCTAATCTGCCTTATTATGTTTTTAAATGCACTCTAATATTTTAGTTTTAGTGGCTTTTTTATTTTTTTTGTTATTTTTTGAGGCCAAATTCCAGCTTCTGAAGTGCCTACCTCTCTTTTACTTCAATGGCAGCCCTTCACATTTATCCCAAGGCATAACATGGTCCTTACACTGTTTGAAATTAGATGCACTGATTAGAGCATCTCTCAGTCACCGCCGCTGCGCTGAACCTCAAAGGACGACTCGGGGAAGAGGCTGGAAGTTGGAGCTGGGAGTATTTATGCACTCAGAATGTCATTTCTTGGGAGTTTGTGCTTGTTGAAGCTCTACAAAGTGACCTGGAAAGAGTTGCCTGCTCGTAGGGGATGAAATGGAGGTGGTGGTGGTGATGTGGTGGTAGGAGGTCACTGATAGACCACATGATGATGTCTATGGTTAAGCCAGAGAGGAGGGGCAGTTGGAGATCTTGCTTTTGCCCTGGATTTTTTAATAAGAAGAGTGAAATACTGAGCAAGTCACTAAAAATCACTGCCCCTGATGTTCTGAGTTGAGAGTGCTACTGGCTGAGCCGTGGGGATGCTCCAAGGGCTGGAGCCCCTCTGCCCTGGAGCCAGGCTGGGAGAGCAGGGACCCCTGGGCACTCTGATGTCTTGGGGAGGAGCTCTGGAGTCCCATTGTCATGTCCCCCCTAAACCCACTGAGCTCAGCCCCCTGTGGTTTCTCCAGTAAAATGGGGGCCAAACTTGCTTCCCAAGACTGGGAATTAGAAACTGGAGTGTGTTGGAATCCATTCTCACAGAATCCCAGACTGGTTTGGGTTGGAAGGGGACAGATGTTGCAGATGTGGGTTGGAGCTGATGCTGATGGTACCTGGAGGGACAGGATCCACCTGGGGCTTGCCAGAGGAGCATCACAAGTTCTGGCAATTGCGTGTTTTGCCCTTAGAAATACCTTGCCTTTTCTAAATGCACCCTCACTAAGGGTGCAAATTTAATGTCAGCACTACAGATGGGAAGTGAGCCCTGCAGGTGAGAGAGGATGTGTTTCATGGGGCTGGATGGGTTCAGGAGCCACCAGTCCCACTCAGCTTGGGTGAAGGGGGCTGTCTGGGAGGTAGAGTTGTGCCCAGGGGTCTGACCTGGGGGTAAATGGTGCCATCTAAGCTTGGGGACAGGCACTTACCCACCACGATAACCTTTCAGCCTCCAAATCTTTGCAAAAAGAATAAAGGTCCATCTGCCCTCTGAGGTGCAGCCTTGAAATGAGGGTGATATGTGGAAATACATTGGATAGCTCTATTTAATCCAAGCCAGCAGCCACCCTGCTCTTAATGACCAACCCTTGCTGTCCCTCCAGGTTGGAGTGATATTTGTCTGAATTGGTTTAGCTTTTAACCATGGCCAGAAAACCTGGTCTGATTGAGTTGCCTCGGGAAACGTTCAGCGCTTCTGTCAGTCACTGTGTGAGGCTTAGCTGTCATTTTGGGCTGAGCTTTTCCAATCCTTCCCTTGTCAGAACCCTTGAGTGGTGTGAGAGAGAACCCGTGATGGGCTGGGATGGATGAGATGATTCTCCAGTTAAAGCCAACGTTGTTACAGGAGCAGTGGTAGCACCGTGTCCAAATACCACATAAAGTGGGACAAGAGCTGGGGGATGGAGAGACAATGATCTCTCTATCCAGTGAAGCGGGTTGTCCCTGGAAATGGAACATGAATAAGTAATCTGGATAAATAATGGAGCTGTCTGAACTGTAACAATAAAGAATAAAAGTGCTGAGTGTGGCTTGCTGTGATTTGTGGGGTCACACTGTCTGGGACGGCGGAGCCCTTGCTCCCACTGGTGAGCAGGATCTCATGGGTGTCACAGAGATGGCTTGTACTTGCCAGTGGGAGGAAAGAGCCCCTGGCCCAGTTTGTGCTGCCTCATGGAGCCTGAGAGGTGGCAGTGTGGATGAATGACCTCTGTAGGAATATTCGGGCTGGGTGGGATCCCAGCTCATGTCACCCTGCGGTGAAGTCGGGCTCACGTGGGACCTCCTTCACGGGTGACTGAGCTACCCTTCTGCAAGGGTTTCACGAGCCTGAAAGTTATGCCAAGTTGCCAGATAAAGTCTTCTCTGCTGCAAATTAAGCTGTTTTTCTTCTGCCTCTTTGAAGGATGTGGCAAATAATTATTCCCCTCCCGCGTAGGATATTTATGGAAGGGAAGAGGGTTGTCAATTCTTGCTCAATCTTCTCTTTCAGTGACAAAGCAAAACCCAGTGTCTTTCATCTTTCTCTGGAGTTGTCTGCATGTCTTCCCCATTTCATTGCTATTCCACGGATTCCCCCCAGCTCGTCCGTGGCTGGGACGTGCGATCAATTGCACAGCATCGATCAGAGCTGTGTGTCTTGCACTGTGGCAAACGCACTTTAATTGTTCTGAGAAGAAAGGGAACCTCCAGCTGCAGGGTCCAGGGCTGGGAAGGAGGATGACCTATCAGCACAGGTCAGTGGGTAGGTGATAACATGTTTAGTGGCAGTGACTTAACCTTTAGCCTTCTGAAAGCCTGGTGTCCAGGTCGGCATGAAGTCCTTCAGCTGTGCCCTGGCATTAAAGCAGGTGGAGCAAAACGACTCTCCTTTGTCCTTTTTACAACACTCCCATTAAGATTTGCCACCTGTACTTCGTGGGCTGCTCTAACACCCTGGTCTCATAGCTTTATCTTCTCCCCTTGAGTTTTCCTCCCTGACTGTATCACATCCCACTTGGATTTCCTAGTGCTCCCTTCTGGAGGAGATTTGAGATTCTGGTCCTTCCAGCCCCTCTCCTCCTGGCTGGGCATCACATACACATTTTAATCAGCCTGCTCCTGGCTCTGTAATGCAAACAGTTAAATGCAAATGTTGGAGGGAGCGGGGCTGGGGACAGAGCCTGGAGGAATCCTGCTGTAGGTTTGCCCTCCTGGCATGGTTGTAAATAATAGATAAGAGCTCTTTGAGAGTGCTTTGTCAACAGGCTGTTCTCCCTCCTCTCCTCTGCCCCAGCCTCAGCGATTACATCCACACTGTGCTTCCCTCAGCTCTGCCACGTGGGACCGGCATCAGAAGCCTTATTAAAGTCAAGGTATATCATGTCTACAGCTTTCCTCTTATCCACCAAGTCTAGTTATCCTGTCAAGGCAGAAATTAGGTTGGTTTGACATGATCTGTTCTTGACAAACTCGTGTTGGTGGTGGATGTGGGGTTTTTTTTCCCTCACTTTATTAAATTCCCGGGCCTTACAAGCTATGATAGTTTCATCGTTTGTTTTAGTATCTTCCCAGTGATTGAAGCTGAGCTCGTTGCCTACAGCTCCTGGCTTTTTTGACTTAAAGATATGAAGATTTCTTGCCCTTGCTATTGGCCTCCACAAGCTCCTGAAGAGCAGTGCTTGTGGCTCGGTGACAATTCCACCTGATTTTTCATCCCTCTCCGGAGACCTTCCTCAATCTCTGCTGGCTTAATTATTTTTAACCCCTCTTCCCTCCCTGCTCCAGGGAAAACCATCCCCCTCTTAAGGTGTATTTTGGAGCTGTCTGCTCACCACACACCTCCCTTTCTAGAGAGACAATGAAACATGTGCCATGTGCTTTCCTTGCCTGGTTGGTGACAGACCCACCATTCCTTTTCCCTTTCCTTTCAACAAATCCAAGAACCTTTTTGTTCTCCTCTCATGTCCCTCGCTAATTGAAACTTGTTTTGCATGTCAGTGCTGCTGACTTCATCCCTCTATGCCATTGTGATTCTCTTATACCCATCCCTAATTATCAGCCCTTGTTTCCATAATTTTTTTTCATGATTCCTTTTTTAATTCCCAGGTCTTTTCTCAGCTCCAGATTCAACCACAGCAGCCTCTTCCTGTGCTTCCTCCCTTCCCTTTGCACAGGGATAGCCTGCTATTGTGTGTGTAGTGTAGTCTCTTCCAGGCTCTCCCCTTCTTTGTGGTGATTTTCCCGGGAGAACCCATCTACCAGCTTCCTGAATTTTTTTGAAATCTGGCTTTTGAAGTCCATTATTCATATTCTCTGCCTTTCCACGGGGTTGTGAACTCGAGTGTTTCATCACTGCTCTCACCCAAATTGCCTCCCCACTTAAAGCCTTCAGTCCCTCTCTGCTAGGCAGGAACCTGAGGCTTTTCCCTGTGCCTTCCCAAATGCTTCCCTTGCACATGGGCTTGAGGAATGGTATCCTGTCACTGTGTTTATGCTTCTGTCCTTCTGTCCCTTGGTTCTTGGTTGGATAAGGCCTTCCCAGGGATGGAATCCCATTCCCTTGGCTCTCAGCCTCTCCACACTCTCCTTGTCTCACTTTGAGTTGGGAGCTCTCCTGGTTGTGTCCTGCTCCAGGGGAGGATATTGGGCAGTTTGTTGGCATCCAGTTCCCTCAGATGGTTGCCCAAACCATGTGGCACATTCCTCATGTGTCCAGCTCCTTGTAGGAAGGACTGGATGACTTCCCAAGCCTCCTGCATCAATGGCCCATGAACACAAGTTTTTGGTAGCTGTGGCAAACCCCATGGGTTGTGACAGGACCTGGACATGCAGCTTGTCAGAGCTGAGAAGGCAAAAATACCTTCCCCTTGACTCTGAACTTCAAGGCAGCAGGTTTGGGTAAGCGAATCCTGTCCTCCCTAACAAAGATTTGTGGGGCCACGTTGTCCAAGACCTTTAAATGTCAATAAAGGAATTCTGCACAGCCCAGAAATATTGGTGGGGAGCTGACAGGGACTGCAGTGCTGGGAGAACTGTCTGACTCTGGAGCTATTGCTGTCTCAGAGCAGAGCCAAGACCTGTGCAGGAGCTGCAGCCACGAGCTGAGGGGTCTCAGCACGGTGTCCTGGTGGATGCTGGGGCAGATCCATCTGCTTCAGTGAAGCAGGGGAAGTTTAGATTGGATATTGGGAAGGAATCCTTCCCTGGGAGGGTGGACAGCCCAGAGAAGCTGTGGCTGCCCCTGGATCCCTGGAAGTGTCCAAGGCCAGGCTGGACATGACTTGGAGCATCCTGGGCTAGTGGAAGGTGTCCCTGCCCATGGCAGGGGGTGGAACTGGATGAATTTTAAGGTCCCTTTCAACCCAAACCATTGTGGGATTCTCTGAACGAGTGGTTTCTGTGGAGATGATGTGTGGGAGTCCCCTTTCCCACAGGATCTGTGGTAGCTTTTTTGAAAGCAGGAAAGGCCAGGCTGTGGCAGCTCAAGCGTGGTTCTTGCAAGGCTTGGATGGCACCGAGAGACCCTCAGTGAACTCTGAGACTGCAACAACAGAGCCGGTCTGAAATACCTCAGGAAACCAACCCTATTCCCTTCAAAACTAGCAGGAGAATAAGGGATTTACCTCTCCAGCAGTGCCTGAGAAACCACCACTGCATGTCCTTTGCTTGTGCTGGCACCAACCATGTGGAGTTCAACCCTGTGTTGGGTTGGTGTTAAACACTGGGATTTTGGGGCTGAGCGTCCCCCCAGCTCTTGGGAGCTTGGACAGCCACTCACAGAGGATGCAATTTGGCACCTCCACGAGGTGATGGAGCTGGAGCTGGTGGCAGCAGGGCTGGGAGTGCCACAGTGGTGTCCCCACGTGCCAGCAGGCTGGCAGGGAGCACGTGGGCTCGCTGAGAGATGCCCTCCCCAAACAGGCTGTTGTGAGCTTGGGGACATGTCCCCAGTGCCCAGCTGTGACAGCTGGCTGTGCTGCTGCAGGGGAGGCACAGACACAGGCCTTGGAGCTGTGCTGTGCTGGAAAACACATCCCAGGGCAGCTCAGGCAGATGTGCTGGCCTCTGCAAAGCCCCCCAGGACCTCTCCCCTGTGCCACAGAGCTGCAGTGCCTCTCAGGAGCCCATGAGGATATTAAATTTAATGGATGTCCAGAAATTATCATGTCTGGGAAACACTCATTAATCTCTGTCTGCTTCCCTGGGATTTATTGTCTTCCCCTCTTGCAAAGCCCTCCTCTGCCGTGGTCCTTTCTCTCAATTCATGTCATCTTCTCTCCACCCAAGTTTTGCCTCCCACCCCTTTTGGCTCCTGCTGCTCTTCTGCACCCAGGGAAGCTCTTTGCAGAGTCTGTGACCCAGAGCCCCTCGACTGCAAACTGAGACAGGGCTGGAGCTTTTAAAATATATCTGGATTTTATCCAGTGGTTATTTATATTGCTCTGTAGGGCTGTGGGAGCAGAGGGGGAGAGGGTTGAGAGCTGCTTGGTTCTGGCTGTGGGCAGGTGATGGGCAGGGGGTTGGTGACCAGCTCCCTCCACCTCAGCCTGATCCCTGGCATTACCTGCTGGATTTGGCATGGGTATGCTCTTCCACACCACCAGATGCACTTCACTGATGGCACCTTGTCCCCAGCCTAGACCACAGGGTATATCTGCTGTGCTCCCCTATACCAAATCAGCCTGGATTTCTTGCTATCCCATCGTAATTGGTTTGGATTGGAAGGCACCTTAAAACCCACCTTGTTCCATGCCCTGCCATGGGCAGGGTCACCTTCCAGGTTGCTGCAAGTCCCATCCAACCTGGCCTTGGACACTTCCACAGATCTCAGTGGCTGTTTGCAATGGATTATTTGGAGTATTTAGGTCTTTATTTTGATAACTCAGCACATGCAGGGTTGCAGTGGTCTGTAAGGAAAGGTTCTGGCTAACTGAGGAGCAGCTTTGCATGCAAAGATCCGAGCTCCATCCATCCCCTCTGGTGACACCAGTGGAGCAGTGGGGACAAGTAGCTCCAAGCCCCATCCAACCTAACCTTAAACATTTCCAAAGATGTTTCCAAGGCACCCACCACCTCTCTGAGAAAACTATTGCAGCGTTTCCCCACCCTCATCATAAAAACCATCTTCCAAGTGTGAATTTTCCCTGCTCCAATGACCAGCCCGGCGAAGGCGAGGTGCTTTACTCTTGCCCAGGGGCTCCTTCCCTGGAAGTTTCCTGGCTGCTAAACATGCTGATTTGTAGAAGCTGAGCAAAACAGGCTTCTTAACTTAATGAGGAAACTAATTTGCCAGGCGGGGCCGTTGTGTTTCCCTCCGCAGTGCGGGTCCTCTCTGCCAGCACCGGCATCTCAGCGCTCCGGTTACGGCCCGGTTGGGAATAGCCCAGCCCCATCAGCAAGGGCTGTGATTTGGCACCGAGGCTCTTTCCACACAAAGGTTTTTGGGTTTAATAAAGCATAAGCCTGAACAGTTTGCTCTCACTCGTAGGTTTTGAAATACGCATTTAATTTCGCCTTAATGAGGAAATTGTTGTGTATAAAATTAAATGCTTTGTCATGGCTCTCCAGGACGGAGCTGCTGTGGGATGAGAGATGGTTGGGATAAGTGAGGCTGGAAGACTTTGGGGGATGCTGAGGGCTGCACCTGGTCTGATGAGGATGGACCTGCAAAGCAGGAGGGAAAGGTAATAGAATCATAGAATAGTTGAGGTGGGAAAAGTCCAACTGTTCCCCCAGCACTGGCAAGCCCCACCACTAAACTGTGTCCCCAAGTGCCACATCCATATATTCAAACCCCTCCAGGGATGGCAGGTCCTTCATTGCCTTGGGCAGCCTGTGCCAGGGATAAACAACACTTTCCATAAAGAAATTTTCCTAATACCAAACCTAAATCTCCTCTGGAGCAGCTTGAGTCCCTTTCCTCTTGTCCTTGTAAAACCCTAGGATGGGAATGGCTGCAGCAGAGAACAAAGAGCAAAGAACAGAGGAATGGCTTGAATTTTCACAGGATTTTTATTTAGAAGGCAGTTTTCTTGGCTGAGCTTCACCAACATCAACAGAGCCATTGCATGCTCTGCCTAAGCTGGGGGTGGCAGAGGAGGAGGTCTGGACTGAGCTGCCCCAGAGATGCTCTGAAGGTTCTTGCTGGGTGTGCAGAGCTGGGGTAGGGAGTGCAGGCAGTGGGTGCTGTGGAAAGTAAATTCCTATTTTCAGGAAGGCATGAGAGGATTAGCAGGCAAAGGAATTGGAGACCTTTAGGTGAAGTGAGCACTAACAGCCAGGTGTGCTGTTCCCCAGACCCTCGCTGTGGAGCACATCATACCTATGGAAAGGCAGGAAAGATCCCAGAATCCTGGTCTCATTCCATCCCTTTCCGAGGGCAGGGACACCTTCCACAATCCCAGTTTGCTCCAAGCCCTGTCCAGGCTTTCCTGGAACACTTCCATAGATCTCAGTGGCCATTTGCAATGGATTATTTCAAATATTAAGGTGTCTGTGTTGATAATTCAGCCACCACAGCAGCACATGCAGGGTTACAGTGGTGTGTAAGGGAAGGCTCTGGCTAGCTGAGGATGAAAGGTCCTAAAGCTCCAAACTCCATCCATCCCCTCCAGTGGAGCAGTGGGGACGAGTTCAAAGCCACTGCACAAATAAACTCTAATAGCTTTCCTCTTGCATTTATGTTATTAGGGGGTTCGTTTGACTGGCATTATGATGATAAATGAAAAATGCTTTGCACCATTACGTTGGGCGCTAATGCGTAGTGGGAAGAATTTTCTACTCATTTAAAAAAAAAAAAAAAAAGAGAGAAAGAAAGAAAAGGAAAGAAGAAAAAGGCAGAGAGGAAAGTGATGGGTTTGTTCAGCAGCACTGAGCACAGACCTTCCACATGTGCTCCCCTTGTCCCTCTGCTCTTGCTGGGTTGGGGCAGGAGGGCTGTAGAGTGAGGAAAGTGCTTTTAATGTATAAATACACATCTCCACAGCTCCGTGTTACCCCATCCGGTGGGTTTTACCCCCTTTTGCACCTCATCCCATATCCCTGCAGCGTTTGGGATGCCACCTCTGTGGGGTGAGGGGCACACTGAGCCTCCAAAAGCTCATCCAAAATCTACAGCCACCCTTGGAAGCCAAAGGAGGAGTTTGACAGTCCAAAGGCTTTGCTTCGTTTTCAAGCCGTGGAGCAAATTGAGTTCAGAGGGTCACTGTTACTCCCAGCTGCCTCGACAGAAATCCCTAATGCACCGTATGCCAGCTTTCTCCAAAGCTTCGGCTGCTTTTTTATGAGGCATTGTCACTCTATTATCTGCCTCTGAGTTGGTCTTTAGCTCTTTAACCTCATGAGAAGGGAGGGAAAAGGAATCTTGAAAAGGGGGGGGGAAATAAAGAAGAAAACAGGATGCTCCGCGAGCAGCTTTTCATCCTTAACCACAGAGCCGTAATTGGGTGCTTGGCAAGAGCTGCCCTTGAAAGGGGCAGGTCTGAAATGGTCAGGGTGAGGGGCAGAGGGTGTCACTGGGCCCTTTTTTGGGGGGAGAAGGTGGATGGGGTGGTTGGAGCTGTCATTGGGCCCTTTTTTGGGGGGAGAAGGTGGATGGGGTGGTTGGAGCTGATCAGAGGCACCGGCATCAAGCAGGGATGGGCTGCCCTTAGTGCTGGCGTGCTGTCCCCTGCTTGGGTCCCTTCCCCGGTGTGACCACAGAGGCAGGTGAGACAGGGATGGGGATGCCAGTGGCAGGCAAGGCTTGGAGGGGATGAGCCCCAGCCTGCAGCAGAGGAGGAGAGCTCAGTGTGGGGCTGTGGCGTGGGGTGGGTGCTGCCCTGGATGCATCACCCGTGGGTGCTGTCACTGTTTTTAGGGTTTGGAGGTCCCTGGTGCGAGGTGGCAGGATGGAGCAAAGAGGTAACACCCCTGGAGCAGAGACATGAGCTCTTTGCTGCTCCTGCCTGCGATTCCCTCACAGGACAGGGGGAAACTGAGGCAAAGAGAGCAAGCATCAAGCCCCCACTCCTCCTTTGCAGCCGTGAGCTCAGTGGGAAGAGGGGCTGTGGATTCACCACCCACCCGGCTCCTTCCAGCAGCGATTTGCTGCTCCCGGCCGGCTGCACCGTGGCACGAGACAGGGCTTTGCTCTGCACTGTCTCCTGCATGCTAAACACGCTGGCTCCCTGCAGGATCCTGCAGCCTTCTGCACTGCTCTGCTGCAGAGGGGGTGGGGAGGCAGCTCTCGCCTCCAGCACAGCAGCAGGAGGATGGCAGGGAGGTGGGAAGCAGCAGGACAGAGCCCTGCGCCCTTGGACATGTCCCTGGGGGTCTGTTTGGCCCCCCCAAAACCATCCCAGCTCGTGCACAGTGTGTGCCTGGCCGAGTCCAGGTGCTGCTGCATCATCCTGCAGGGACCTGCCACCCCAAATGTTGGGTTGCTGCCCGTCCCGTGGGTTTGGAGTCTTTATTTTGTATATCTTTATTTTCACCCAGAGGGTGAGACTGTCCCGGCGTGGAGTTTGTGGGTGCTGGTTCCTGGCTTGACTTCGAAAAAATCTTTCTGGGGATGTGGGATAAGGGGGTGCCATATCCTGATCAAGGTGCTGAGGCCACCCTTAGCACCTAACTGTGGGTGCACAGGGTGTCCTCTGTGTGTCAGTCACTCCTGTGCCCTGGTGAGACTTTGTAGGAGAAGTTCTGAAGGAAACAAGGCAGCTCTTACATTCCTTAAGAGGCACATTTGTATCCCTTCAGTCAAGTAAGGTCTTCTGTCCTTCCTGTTGGGACTCCATTGGGTTTCCTGTCGTATCTGGGAGCACATTCCCCTTTTCTTTCCCTGTGCTCACACTAATTTCTTTCAAAATATGAGAACAGATTCTTGGACTGCTCTTCTTTGCTCCAACTCCTCCTCCAAACTGACCTGGAGATGGTTTTCCCCAGCACTGGGAGCTGCTCACTGAGGACCAGGGGTGGCTCAGGTCATGTGTGGTCCCAGGCTGAGCTTTGGGACCGTGGTGGGCTCAGCTCTGCAGGGAAGCTCAAGGGAAGTGGGCTGCTGAATGGGTGCATGGATAGGGAGGAAAAGTCCTGCAGGCTTTTGTCTGGTGAGAATCCTTCAGGAGAACAAACTGTGGAAGTGTGGAGAGGTTGGGGATGGAGGGGATTGATGGGATGGTGTGTTTGGAAGGAGGTGGTTTGTAGGGTGGAAAGAAACAGGCAGGTACATGAGGAATAGCTGGAACAAGGTGCTTGTGAGGGGTCTGGAGGCCAGCAGGGACCTCTGAGCGTGGGACACACTGGTGTCCCTCCAGGCTGGATCTCCACATCCCTACATAAACCCCCAAGGCTGCAGCCTCTTTGGGGTTTGCTGGCACAGCAGGTTACAGGGCAGGAGCACACGAGGTGGCTTGTGGTCTTCAGAAACATGTCCCTGCCATTCCCAAAATGCTCCACATCTTTAAGCAAGTCCCAGAAAACATCCAATTGTGCTTTTTCCTCCTTTCTAATAATTCCTCCTTTTCAGAGTTAAAGAATAGAGAGGGAGAGGACACCAAAAATAAAAATGGGATGGTTTTTTAAAGGAGTTTTTGTTCATATCCAACAAAGAAACCGCCAGGGAAACATGTCTGGGGTTTTTTTTGGGGGAAAAACGGCAATTTGAAGGGGGTGAGGGTAGAGAAGGAAAGAGAGATCACATTAAAAACTTCCACCATCTCCAGTAATGAGATTAAGGAAGCTGCCAGATGAAACCATCTGCCTAATCTTTTACCCGGAGCCGCTCTGTTCCCAACTCCCATCCAAGGATGGGACCGAAGCCACTTTCTGCCATGGCCTGGCCTGACAGGAGATGTTCAGGTGGCTGCCAGGGAAGGACTGCTCACTGCAGACACTGAGATCCTCCCTCAGCATCCGAGGAGAAGAGGGGAAGGAAAAGGAAAGAAAAAGGAAAAAAAAAAAAAAAAGGGGAAAAAAAAAAAAAGGCACTCATAAAAAAGACAGTTTGACATTTTCTTGACTGTTTTGAAATTTTCCTAGCACAACAAGCTGTTTATCCGCCACTCCAGCTCTTATTGAATTAAAGTGTGGAGGGGGTGTTAGGAAGAAATCAATTCGTGCTCCATATGCTGCTCTGCTGAGGAACGTGGCTCTGTGCACACTATGGAATATGTAGGGAAGGGTGGGGGAAGGAGAGATAAATCCATCAGCTAACAAGATAAGTGCCTTGTTCCTCCATCTGTTACTGCTGTGTCCTTATCTGGGATTGCAGCATGGCAGCAGTGATACATCTTGTGTCAGGTATTATATTCCAAATTCATATGAATGAATTTTCATGCTCGGAACAATCCGTGATCCAGCCCCGCCGTGGGTGCGGGATTTGCCGCGGAGCCGCCGGGGCTTTGCCCGGCTCCTCTTGGGCTGCCGTAATTCGTGACTCAAGAGGGATCAAACAGGGACAACAGCAGCTCAGTGAGGGGCTGGTAGAGCCAGGAGGAGGACCTGGAATGTGGCCAGCCTCGGGATGCTCACAGGGTGGACATGTGCTGTACAGACAGGGAAATCAGCTCGGGAATGAAGCGCTCGTTTAGAGGTGGCAGGAGGGACAAGGACTTGTCAGGTCTTTGCTTTCCTACTGAGTCTCTTTAGGTGGAGCATTGGATGGGTTTAAAGTGGAGGAAGATAGGTTGAAATTGGATATTAGGAAGAAATTAGTGGCTTCACACTGACAGAGAGTGGAGTTAGATTGGATATTGGGAAGAAGTCCTTGGCTGGGAACGTGGGCAGGCCCTGGCACAGGTTGGGCAGAGAAGCTGTGGCTGCCCCAGCCCTGGAAGTGTCCAAGGCCAGGTTGCATGAGGCTCTGAGCAACCTGGGCTAGTGGAAGGTGTCCCTGCCCATGGCAGGGGTTGGAACAAGATGATTTTTAAGGTCCCTTCCAACCCAAACCATCCTGGAATTCTCTGTATTACAGCATCCTTGGGGTGTGCAGCCTGAGCTCCAGCCCCCGTGTCCAGTGAGGAGCAGAGAGAGAGCCAAAAGCACCCTTTCCATCACCCTTAAATAGGGTTTTTTTAGAGGCATCAACCTCCCCTCCTGCTGGAGGAGCCAGATTCCTGCCAACCAGCCAAGTTTTTGGGAGCAGGAGCTGCATGGGATGAACCCTCACCCTGCTGTGTGACCCTGGGGAGCTCATTTAGCCATACGTGTCCAACTCCTGAGGGGCTGCTCTGCCAGCTCCAAACACATCCAGCTGTGGAACATCGAGGTCCTCCATGGAGCTTGTGTTTAAAATCAAATTATCCCTGGACCTGGCTCCAGACCTGTGCTGGATTCAGTGGCTCAGTGTGGGATGAGCCAGGCTTTTCAAATCTGGGAGCTGCTCTCAGAGTCCAGCCTTATGGCTAATCCTGGTGTGCTCGTAATTGAATGTGCAAACCAAAGCTGCTGAGGAGCTTTTGGGGGGTCCTCCAAACCCTGCTGTCTGTGTAACCAATCCCTCTCTGAAATGTTGGTCATCCCAACCCTCCAGTGAGCTCGATGCCCACGGAGCAGTCTGGAGGTATAAATCAAAGTCTGGCTGGGATGCAGGGAGGGTTGTAAAACCCACGGCATCATCCCAGGGTGAGGAGCAGCAGCAGCAGTTTGGTTTTGGACACTTTGGGGTTTGCTGTCCTGCCAGCTTTTCCTGGAGAGGACACTGTGGAGAATGACAAAGTTTAACCAGGGAATGGGAATGCATCTAAGTCATCTCTAAGTGGCCATACTCCACTGAGTCTTTCCTGACCTGCAAGCCCTTGGGTTGCCCTCAAGGACCTGCTGCCACTGAGGAGATGAATTAAGTCTGCACAGCTCACAGGCAGCTTCGCAGAGGGTTTTCTCTCTGTCTTTTGGCTCTGGAAATGAGATTTTCCTGCCTGGGGAAAAAAAATTAAAATTACAGAAGTTTTTTTGCACAACTGGGCTGTGTGAGGCTGGAGCAAGACTGGGGAAGGTCAGAGCCAAATCCCAACCTTTGCTGAGGACAGGAGGGTTTGGAGCTGGGTGTTTATTTTGGGCCAGTTTTCAGGCTGGGTTTGTGTTTTCTGAAGGCACAGACTGTGGCACCGTTCCCCAGCCAAGAATTTCGAAACCTGTTTTTAGATGTAAAATCTAATTTGGAATTAAAGCACAGGAATTGCTGATACGCTTAGGGGAATAATCTGTGCCTGGATCCTATTTTCTGCTTCTCGTGTGTGTGTTAGACTCCTTTGAGTCACATCCATGGAGAGGGATCACTCAGGGTGATGTGTAGGGCTGGGAAAGGGACAGTCAGAGGAGTCAGTCATCAAAACCTTTGGAAAGGGAGACAGTGAGATGCTGCCATTCAGCATCCCTCTTGCCTGGGACTGGGATCTGGGAAGAGTTCAGCCTCTCTGAATAAATGGGGGATGTTCAAATGTGCTTGGTGGGGCGAGGCAGCAGGAGATGAAATTGTGTAGCTGCTGCTGTGGATATCAGTCCAGGTGGCCCTGGGGCGCAGAGAGACATGGAAGATGGAGCAGCAATAAAAGCAGGACTTGTGCCTTTTTTCTGGTGGTCTTTTCCACTCCTTTTGTGCCTCTGAATAAAGGGAATGAAAGCGAGAGTGCTTCTCTTTGCTGGCGTGAGCATCGGGGGAAAGAGCACGTTCCACTTGCAGAGCACTAAAAAGTTTCAGGAAAGAGTCAGGAACAGGACCCCGAGCTCAGCTTGCCCTGGGTTCCCTCAGAGCATGGGAGGCACCGTTTGATCTTGAAATATCCTTTCTGAACCTGTGCTCGAGCTGAAAAGGCAGAGAGATGCCTGCGGGAGAAGTGGGAGCATCATCTCTGCCCTGCCTGCGGGAATCGGCGCTGGGACAAAACCCAGCTCCAAAGCCAGGGCTGAGCAAACCAGGTGTGCTGAAGCCAGAGAAGATCCTTTTTTCACTCATTCCCACCTTCTTGTTCTCAAATAAAGATGCTATTTTTATTTTTCCTTCTGTTTGGCCCCGATGGGCTTAACCCATCTCTGCAGAGGCACCGAAATCCCAGCTCTAATTTCAATTAAGAGCGCTCCTTTTGATTGCAGCCCAGGCTGGGGTTTGGGATCTATTCCTAATCCCTATATTAGCACTGATTCATCTCTTCCATGAGTATTATCATCAGTGGCCCTCGGGGAAGGGAGGGGAGGGATCTTTGGGGAGGATAAATACCATTTGTTTGTGTTTGTATTAGCTTCCATGCTGCATCCTGATTACATCCCGCATTTTGACACAACAATTATTATTAATTTCCCGGCGTCTGCGTTTGGATTCTCGCCGACACAAAGGGAAGATGACAGATAATGTCAGGCTCCGTAATTGGGTGGGGGAGGGATGGAGAAGGATGGAGTTTGGGGGGGGAGAGATGGGATATTATTAGATTGCAGTTCTCAGTGTGGATGGGGAAAGGTGTTTCTCAGCAGATGTCAGCACCGGCTCTTTATCCACACGATTGTCTGAGACACGCTGGGCTCTCTCACCCCTGCCCCTCTCTGCCCTCTTCCACACAGAAATCCCAGCAGCTCTTTAGTGTGGGAATTGGCTGTTCCAGAGAACCCTGACTGTTGCTTTCTGCCCCAGCACTGCTGTCTTTGCCATTAACTTTACCCTGGCTGGGAAGAGCGAGAGGGCTCTGCTCTGTGGGACAGCTGTTTGGGAAAGCCCAGGTGGGTCTGGATCCCTTCCGTGGTAGGGTGTAAGGAGTTGGTGCCAATTCCAGAAGCTCCTGGGAGCTGCTCAGTGTCACTGTGAACAGAGACAGGATGGGAACCCACCAATCCTGCCTCCTTCTTTCAAAGATGTTGTCCGTGACCCTTGACATCCAACCTTGACCCCAGGTGTTGGATGCTTGGCTGGGGCAAAGGTGGAAGATGATGAGCAGGAAGGTGATGGAGAGATGTTGCTGGTGAAGAAGTCAAAGCAGGGCACGTGCCCTGGTGTCCCACTGTCCTTGGTGCTGGGGATTTTTGACAACTGCCTTCTTTTTGCCTTCATCCCATGGAAATTAGAGCAGGAACAGTGTGTTGGGCACATCCCAGGTGGTGCAAAATCCAGAAGAGTACTCAGAAAATCCCTTGTTCCACAGCAGGTTTGCAGAGATCCCCTTCTTCTCCCAGATCTTGCATCTGTCGCATGGTCACTGACTTGGATTGGGTCATTCCTCACTGGCACAGCTTGCCCAGAGAAGCTGTGGCTGCCCCATCCCTGGAAGTGTCCAAGGACACGTTGACTGGGGCTTGGAGCAACCTGGGCTAGTGGAAAGGGGTTGGAATGAGATGAGCTTTATGGTCCCTTCCAACCCAAACCATTCTGGCCTTTGGAAGGAATCCTGGTGGTCTCTGAAGCTGGAAGGGAAGGTGTCCTGCCCTTCCCGTGTCTCAGCGTTGCCTCCTCCCTCCCGTGGTGTTTGTGTCTGTGAAACGCTGCGTGGTTCATGCCCGGCTCTCACCGTGTGGAAGGAGCTTGGAGTTCCAGCTGGGAAAATAATAAATAAACCAAAGGATCTAACTGTGATTCAGCAAGCATCGATCTCTGAGGCTGCTCCCGAAACACGGAGAGATGCGTCCGATGGAGAGGAGGCTGGAGGAGAGGAGGGGCAGATGGGCCTTTGAACCTTTGGGGGACTTTGCTTCTCTTCTTTACAAATCTGTGTAGGAAAGGAGATGTTCTGGAATATCTTTTGCTCCCCAACAGGGTAGGAAGATGGTCATGGAGTGGCCAGTGTGTGGGGTTGGCAGGGGAGGAGGGAACTTGCAGCCCTGGGGGGCTTTAGAAATGAGATCCCCTGGCTCCAGCTGGAGCCCAGCAGGGATCTGGGAGATGAGCAGCAGTGCTGCTGGTGCCTGACCCTGGCTGGAGTGGAAAAGTGCCTTTGCAGCCGTGCTTAGAGCAGCAGCACAAGGTCAAACTGCGTCTCTGCCCGAGAGAGGACCAAGCGCATTGACCTTGTAACTTGTGAAATCATTCAGAAGGGGGGCTGAGGTGGTTTTTGTTGTTTAACATTTGAGCTTTGGCCGTGCCTGGAATCCACAGCCAGTGTTGGGCCCCATCCCTCTGTGCTGGTGTCTTGGCTGGATGTGCTGTGAGGATCCTTCAGTCTGGGACAGGAGAGATGCTCCTGTTCTTGGATTTGTGGTTCTTTTGCTACCCATGCTCTGCTCTGATACAGCCAAATCCCTCTGCTCGTGCTCCCTCCCTTTGCACAGGGTCCTGTCCATCCCAAGCTCTCTCCCTCAGCGTGCCTCAGGCTGAGCCCTGGCTCTCCTTCATCTCTCCCATGCAGGTTTTCCCTCTAGGGAGGAGGATGGGGTCACGAGGACCTCCAAATCACCTCGCTGATAGCTGGGCCCTCCCAGTTACCCTGCAAAGTGTTGAACCCTTGAAGACCCACTTCCAGGGCTGGCAGCTTTCACAGAGAAGGACATCTGCTCCATCCCAGTGATGTCAAGTCAGCTGGATGCCAAGAGCTGTGTTGCTTGGAGGTTGCACCTGACCACTGGAAGGGTTGCATGGATACCAGCCCAGGAAGTGTTCAAGGCCAGATTGGACCTGGTCTAGTGGAAGATGTCCCTGCCCACGGCAGGAGGTGGAATGAGATGAGCTTTAAGGTCCTTCCAACCCAAACCATCCTGGCATTCTGTGATCTATACGTTGTGATGTCCCACTGTGAGCAGTGACTGACACACAGAGCTCCTGGGCTTGGTGGGGCAGAGCTGGGATGGCAGAGGGAGACCCTCATGCTGGCTCTGAGTCCATGGGTAGAAGCAGAGGGTGCTTTTGAAAGCTCTTCATTGAAGTAGGGCTGCTGTCCCTGCTGCCCAGCAGCTGCTCTGGCCGACACACAAAGCTGGGCTTGCTGGAGCAGCCGGCTTTGTCTCCTCCAGCCACGCAGAAAGGGCTTTGGGATGAGCCAAGCAGCTGGGCTGGGCTTGCAAAGGCAGGGTGAAACTGCACCAGGGATGAGATCCCGGTCTGGAAAGAGAATTAAGGGATTTTGTTGGGGTTTTGCTCATTCTGACAGCTTGTTGTGCAAGCGAGGGGGCTGTGGTGGGGCTGGGAGCACCACCTGGGTGTAGCTGTGAAGCGTTTACCTATGGGTTGGAATGGGCTTGGTTTGATGAAAGGAATGGATCTGATGCGTTGCTCTGAAGATGGGCCAAATCACAGTGTCTGGAGCCAGTTGCTGAAATTAAAGAACATTTATTCATTGTGATATTGAGTCTTTTTGGAAGAAAGATCGGCTGGAAGGGCAAGAAAGGCTGAGTTAGGCGGGGGTGATGCGCCATGGTCCTTGTGTGTGCTGGGAGCTGGGGGATGAGGAGCAGCTTGGTCCCAGCCATGTGATCCCGGCCAAGCCCCTTCTCCATGTTTTCCCCTCTCCAACTTTGATCTTTTCTGTTCAGTCTTTAAGCACTTCCAGCTGCGGATTTGTGTGTTCAATATCCAGCCCAGTTCCTGTGGTGTTGCTAAGGGTCAGCATAATGGCAATAGTAAGGCAGGGAATTATCAGAGACCTTATCAGCACAGGCAAACGTGAACTTTTTTCCATTTTCCCCTTTCACCCCAAAAGCAGGACGGGCTCTCTGTGCACTGTGACCTGTAGGTGCTAGACCCAGGCCACGGGGTCATTTCATCTAATAGCAAATCCTTTATGCTTAGAACAATAAATCCGGCGTTTCATTCCCCCTCTTGCATCTTTTTATGTCCATTTGCACATTGAAATCTCTTCAGCTGACTCCTGCCAGTCTTTACAAAAAGCTTTTGCTGCTTCAGATGTTTCAAAGATTGCAGAGTTGCCCATCAACCCGAGAGCTTCCCTCGTAAGCAGCTCCAGCTCTGCAGAAGGCAGTGGGAGGGAGGTGACTGTATTGGGAAGAAATGGGGAAGGGAGGCAAAAAGAGAAGGGGTTTTGTACCCTCTTCTCCTGGGGAAAGCATTTTTTAATCTCTAAATCTGTGTAATTGATGCTCAGATACTCTGGTGATGAGTGCCTTAGAAATGCATCTGCAGTAATAATCTAATATCCGTTTGTTAGGGCTCCAAGGAAATCTAATAATACTGATGCTTTGCCTAATAGAGCTCCTTTCATCCCAGGATAAAATGCAAGGAGTTTGTGATGGAAAAGACCAATTTTAGGTCGTGCAGTTCATCTCCCTTCCAATGCAAAGTCTCGAGGTGTTTTACAGACATTAAATAATTAAGGAGTAGTTATGGCCAGTGAGACAGCTGAGTAGGAAAAGCAGCAGCTGGTGAGCTCCTGGGTGTGCTGCCAGGTTGGGAGCTGGGAGCCTGCTGGGGTGGCACATTCCCATCCTGCTCCCACGGCAAAGTGAGCCAGGAGCACTGGGTTTTACTGGAGCTTTGGTTTGGTTTGCTGATGTGGAGGGTGGAGGAGATGCCCAACTCATGGAATGAGCTGGGCACTGCTGCTGGGTAATGATGAGTGTTCTGGAACATCATCCCTCATGGATGGGGGTTCATCACTGGCATCAGGATTCAAGGCTGGCTGTGCCAGTCAGGGCAGATCAGCAGCTTGGTGGCTGCAGACACGAGTTCATCTCCTCACTGACTGTCCCTGTGAGAGATGGAAGACAGTGATGGGCAATGGAGCTCACCTAAGCTGCAAGCCAAGGTGTCCCTTCTGTAGGAGCAGCTCCAAAGAGGAGCTGTGACGTGATTTTCCAGCTGACCAGCAGCTCCTGGTGGGAATCGTAGCAGAATAATCTCCTTTGGTTTCTGCTGGTTGCAGTCACTTCATATCAGCCTGTTATTCGTGGAAAGAACCCATGTGAAGGGCTGGGTTTAGTTTTGCCAGGGACGCTCTTTGGCTTCACCCCACATGGGAGTTGGGACCAGCCCTGCATTCAGGTCTTTCCATTGCTTCATCCAAATCAGGGATGACCCCAGCAGTGCCACGGAAGGTCTTACTCCCTTCTGATTGCTGTAATTGCCCACGGTCCAGGCAGGATCCAGCCTGTGTGACTCTCCTTCCCCCTGCGACTTTGCAGGGAGAGCAACCAGAATAACAGCGGGTCCTGCAGGGCTCTGGCTGCTGTCAGCTTTATCCTGTTGTGTCTCCACAGTCCCCAGGAGGAGAGTGGGATGTGGGGATTTGCAGAATTAACAATATCTGCAGTGAGGTGTCTGGCCCCTGCGGCTCCGTGCGGAGAGGAGCCGGCAGCGAGAGGAAATCACCTGTGACCAGTTCCTCGGATCTGCCCTCCTGTAAATAACCAGAGATGAAAATGTCAAGCCTGGAGCTCCTAATGCCAGGCTGGAAGAGGGGATGAGCCGAGGGAAATGTGTGTGTTGGTGTGGGAGGGCGAGATAGGGAGAGAGTGATGGAGGGAGACAGTTGGTGCATGACGGAGTTGCAAAGCCTGGGCAGGGAGGGCTGGAGCCGATCTCCTCCACAGGGCAGATCCCAGGAAGATGCCTGTGGGACTCTCTGTGTGCTGGCTGGTGCAGTGCCTCTGCCTTAGGGTGCCCTCCCAGCGTGTTTCTGCTTCCTGCTCCCAAGGATGAACCTCAGGGAAGGGATTTCCCAAGTTAAACACGGAGATGTGTCCTTTCATCCACACAGAAACGCAGGGCATGGAGGGATGGCAGCTCCTCGTCCTCTGGCCACCTCCTCTGGAAAGAGAATTTCCTCCTGGCCCTCTGCCTCTCTGCTGGGAGTGCTAATTAGCGGGCCAGTTAGTGTTCAAGGTCAATTGGGTTTGCACACTCGCTCCAGCAGGAATTGGAGGGAGCCCGTCTCCTCATTTTGGGAGGTGAGAGGATGCTCCCCCTTCATCACCCCCCTGGCAGCCTGGCAATGCACAGTGCACATCTGGACTGCTGCTGTGCACATCTGTGCAGCCCTCACAGGGATGGTGGGGAGAGGGGAGAGGGGAGGACCTCTACCACAGTGCCTCCAGGGTTTGCTAATGGACGGTGAACTCAGAAACGCTCAGATAGGAGGAAAAAAACCAGATTTCAGAGGGGATGGGGAAATGAAGGGCTTGGAATTGTTTGATTTGTGTTGTAGCAGCAGAGCTGGTGGTGGTTTTGCTGCAGTGGACAGCAGTAGGTCAAAGAGAGGGCAGGTGCCAAACAGCCCATGCACACATTCCTCAGCCAGCATCATCATCTTCATCCTCAGTTCCTGCTGCTGAATGTTCCTCCATCCCCTCCAGCAATCCAGGCAGGAGCCCTTGGCCGTGTCTGGGAGTTGTGATGGCATTCAGGGGGTGCAATATCCTCCCCAGGAACTGGTATGTGCAGGGATAGGACTGGCAGCACGGGTGCGGCATGGTTGGATGTTGCACCATCCCAGCTGACATGAAAATTAGGCTTTTTTTGAGTCTGGGGCAGATAGCAGAGCCAGCTTTTGAGCCTGGGACAGGTAGCAGAGCCTGCTTTTGAGCCTGGGACAGGTAGCAAAGCCAGCTTTTGAGTCTGGGACGGGTAGCAGAGCCAGCTTTCCATGGTCGCCCCAAATGCAAAGGCACAGGCAAACACCTCTACGTGGTTCTCCCCCAGCCCTGAGTTTCCTGTCGGGTGGGCTGTGCCCTGGGACCTGTGTCCATGCATGGAAAAGATTTTGTTCCCGAAGTGGGGGTCGCCCTTCTGCCCACCCAGCATTCCCACAGCCCCCCACGATGCTGTCGGGATTTTGGGCACAAAGCAAGGAGACACAGCAGGAACTTGCAGAGCAGCTGATGTGGGACACAAGCCCCCCACTCTAAAAATCCCCGTGGATGCAGAAACATCCTTCCAGGAGCGTGCACATACCCTGGGAGACACAGGCACGTCCACCATCCCCTCCACCAGCCCTGCCTTGCCCACAGCCAAAGCTGCCTGTGTGAAATCTGTGCTGGGGGCATCCGCTTGATACCAGCTCCAGTGCAAAGCCGATGAGGAATGCACAGACTGGCAGTGCTGGACTGCATACTAATGGTGTGAGAGCTCGCAGGGAGCAGGGAAGAGAAAGGGAAGGAGCCAGACTGCAGCTCCTGGCTACCCGCGATTGATTTATTACCAGGTTCGCTGATGAATGTGTGAGAAACGCTATTGGTGATAAAGCAGAAAGACCGTAATTAAAGTAACAGCTTTCAGTTTTTAAGCACCGCTTGGGTGTTTTCTTCTCTCTGGCGAATTTTGTGGCTCGGTGCCGCTTGGCAGAGTCCTCCCCCCACCATCCTGAGCCTAAGCTGCCTTTTGGCTCCAGCGTGGAGGGGCTGAGCCCAGCCTGGCAGTGAGTGAGGGACAGGTTACCGTGTGATTTGGTCAGTGGCTGATTTGGAGAGGGAATATGGGATTTTTGGAGCCCTGGGCTCTGCCAGGGTGGCATCTGTGCAAGGAAAATTCCTCTCCTCTTGCACTTGGCAGAGGGGCTGGTCAGGATCTGAGTGGATACAGGGCACTGATGCTCTTCCCTGGTGTGGGGATCAGGATTTCCTTTAAATCCTTGCTGCACCTTGTGAAAGGTGCTCACCACTTTCCTTGCAAGGGATTGCCTGGGTTTAATGCATTCCCATGATTTGCTCCTGCCCAGACCAGGAGCTTTCTCGTTCCTCCTCTGCATGTGCAGGTCTGGTCCAGCTCAGCTCAGCAGTGTGAGTGCTCCCCATCTGCTCCACGACTGGCTAAAAGCACCTTTCCCAGCACCAACCCACTCGGGGGCTGCCAGGCTGTGGGATCAGGGAATGTGCTGCCTGGTGGGGTGCAGAGCCAGCGATCCACTGAAATATCTGGTGCCCTCAGGTAGTAAAAGGAGCAGAGAGTCACCCCATGCCCTGGCAGCGAGTGGTGGTGATGGATGGGCTGGCAGATCGAAGGATACGTGTGGTGAGGGATGGGGGAGAGGAGGTGAGAGCTCTGCTGATGACAGATGGACAGGCGAGGGGAGTGTGTATATGGATATATATGTGGATATATACGCAGGTGGGTTGGGAAAGGGTCTCTCTGATGAGAGATAGATTGGGAGAGATGGATGGATGGGATATTTATAGTGATGGCGAGGTAGATAGAGCTGGATCTGTGTTGATGAATAGGTGGATGATGGATAGAGGGCAGGGATTGTGGGAGCTGGCGAGCTAAAGGGTATATATGGTGCTAGATAGATTAGATAGAAGGATATATGTGATGATAGAGAGATAGTATAAGCAGCAGCCTCCGAGTCCCCAGCAAACTGCTGCTTTTAGCTGCTCCGACCTCCGGTGTAATCTCATTTTGCCCTGGTAAATTCCTTATCAAGGCAGCTTCTTTTCTTAAAAAAAAAAAAAAAAAAAAAAAAAAAAAGAAATCTCCTTAAAAGAAACGCAGGGAGGGGGAAATAAAAAGGCAAAAGCCGAGATCACCAGCAGCAGCACTTGCCGACTCCTCCGCCACCAGCCGCTGACCCGGGCGGGCCGTTTCCATGATGACAAATTCACTGATGCTCTGCAGCAGCTCCAAGTTTTTCCATCTGCCCTGGAGCCGGCAGGGAGATGCTGTCCCTTGGCTCCCACCTCTCGGGCAGTGTCCCCACGGCCTCGGAGTGCGGGATGGCGGGGAATGCGGGTGTCTCTGCGTGTTTTTGGCAAGGCGCGGTGCCTCCGCCAGGAGAAGGGCTGGGAGATGAGCGCTGGCTCCTTTCCCTCTCCCTGCCTCCTCCTGCAAGCAGCTGAGGAGCCCCAGGGACAGATTGTGCACAGAGGAGCCCGAACTTCCAGCCTGCAGGATCGGTGCTTTCCCCTTCTCCCCGAGCAGGCAGACAGACTCCAGACGTGCGAAAGTCTGGCGTTCCTCTGTGCCGATAGCAATTAAGATGTGCTAATGGGTTCAGACGAGCACCTAAAAAATGTGGATGTTTCGCTTGAGCCTTCTGGAAGCTTTCGCTCATCTGCAAACACTCCTGCTGGTGGGAGACGAAAGCGCTCCCCGGCACAGACGCCTTCTGGAATGGCATCTGGAATGACCCCTCCATTCCACGCGGGGCGTGGAAGGTCGGGGAGCCCTTGAGATGCTTTCAGAGCGTCCTCAAGGAGGTGCGAGCTCAGCCTTGCCTTCGGGATGCTGTGACACCCATCGCCCTGCCTGCGCTGGGTGGGACGCGGGAGAGGAGATGGGAGGGCTGGACCTCCACGCCCTTGCTGTGAGTTATTCCCACAACAGCCGGGCACTGTTTGGGAAGGATTTGGTGGAAAACACAGCTCAGAGCTGTTGGCTTCGCTGTCTCAGGTTGCTGATGAGAGGGAAGGTAATTAGGCTCTCCCTGGCTTGCAGGTTCACCCAAGAGCTGGTTGAAGGGGTGGGTTCCTCTGGTGGTTCTCAGCACAGCAGTTGGGGTGTCCTGGTGGATCATTGAGCACCTGGAGCCACGGGTGTCCTCAAACCATGCAGGGAAAGGCTGTGGTGGATGTTCCCTGGCTCTGCATTTTGTGGAATCACAGAATGCTTTGGGTTGGAAGGGACCTTAAAGATCATCCCGTTCCACCCCCTGCCATGGGCAGGGACACCTTTCCACTAGCCCAGGTTGCTCCAAGCCCCATCCAACCTGGCCTTGGACTCTTCCAGGGATGGGGCAGCCACAGCTTCTCTGGGCAACCTGTGTCAGGGCATCATCATGCTCCCAGGGGAGAATTCCCTCCCAATATCCCATCTAACCCTGCCCTCTGGCAGTGGGAAGCCATTCCCCAAATCCCTGTGTACATCTCATCCCCCTTTGGACAACACATCCCCTAGTCAGTGCTCCAAATACTCCAGAGCTCAGGAATAAATCATATAAAGAACCCATATGATGCTGGTTGACTTCTCTCCCCATTTGGTCCCTTGAAAACCAGTTTAGACCAACTTCTAGGGAATCTGGTTTCCCCTTTCCAAAAGTGGCAATAAATCCACACAATTATCAAGTGTTTCCAGCAGACTGACAGTCCCCTGGCTAAGGGGGGGGATCCCCTCCCATGCACTGAGACATGGGGAGAGGCATCTCCATGCAAATCTCTCTCCCCTCCCGTGGCAACTTCGTCTCTTGATCAGTTCTGACAGCCCAAGTTTTGTCAGCCAGACGCATTTAAGGCAAGAAAGAAAAAAAAAATAGAGGAAAAACAGAGCAAGTCAAAGCAAGCTGGAGATGTGATTGGGGGAAGGGAGAGGGAATAAGAAGTAGGAGGAAAGGGAATGTCCCTGGAGACAACAGTGAATATGTAAACTTTCTCGATTTCCTCTGCCTACTCATACCTCTGTGTGTTAACAACTAGACAGACATCTTGTATATATTTGATAAATAAGCCTCTCCATTTATTCAGAGGAGTGAATTTGTAGCTATTATGATTCAAATGGCATGACAGGTTCTGGATTGTTGTATTTTTTGCTATTGAGTTTACAAAAAGGAAAAAAAAAACCAACATGAAAATTGCAAAATTCAAAGCAATTTTCTTTGGCTATGGATGCTCACAATGCACAGATGGAGAGATATAGTTATATATATATACAGAAATAATACAAAAGCCAGTCCGAGTGCCTCTTCCCTCGAGACAGGAGGATGGAGGGGCGCAATAAATAATTTAGAAATTGCTCCCACCACTTGATTCAGAGTGATGGATCTGGCATGTGTTCCAACAAGGCACATGCTGTATTCATTACCCATTGAGCTACATTTTAATTTCTCCCTCATTAACCTTATCTGTGACTGGGGTTGTGCATCAAGTCAAATCCTTCGGATGTCAATCAATTCATTAGATGGTTGTTTAGTTTGTCATATGTGCTGTTATCGCTTATTAGGCTGCCACGCCGATCAATCAATCAAAAGGCAGCGAGGAGCTGGCTGGAAGGGACATGGGCAGGCACAATTCCATGGATGGGGCTGCCTGGAGCAGAGCCCATGCCTCTGAAAGGAGCACGACTGGTTTGCAAAGAGGGAGGGGGAAAATTCAAAGACATTCACATGGCTCCCATTGAAAACCACGGCTTTGTTTCAGGTCATTGAAGCAAGTTATAGGCACATAAAAATAATAATAATAAGGTTGAGTGAGTGTTTACCATCAGGACTGAAAACTTGGTACAAAGGACGTTGTATCACCTGCCTGCTGGTGTGGAAAGTCTCCCTTCCTGAGTGTTCCTGCCTCTGTTTCCACCTGATATTTGCTTCCTGAAGAGTTTATTTCCACTGGTGGCATGACGGGGGAAGCACAAGAACACTTGTATGACTGCTGGATACGAGCTGGAGTGTGCCCAGGTGGCCAAAGGCATCCTGGCTTGTGTTAGGAATAATTTCTTCATCCAAAGGGAAGCCACGGGCTGCCCATGACAGTGCTGGAGTCACCAACCCTGGAGGGATTAAAACCATGTGCATGTGGCACTGGTGGACATGGTTTAGTGGTTGGTTTGGCAGTGCTGGTTGGTTTGATGATCTCAGAGGGCTTTTCCAACCTGAATGATGCCATGATCCTAAGGCATGGCGAGTTTGGATTCATTTCCTTAGCTACCAGAAACTCCTGTGCCAGCCCCAAACCCCTCCATGGAGCAGCCAGGACCAGAGGGCTGCAGGTGATGCTACACCCCAGGTCCCCATCAGCATCCCTGCTCACTCTCCCCAGTGTGTGTGCTGTCCCCAGGGCTGTGGCTGCTGGGCACCTGAGCCTCTCCAACAAAATAAAATAGGGGCATCCAGAGAAACTGTGGCTGCCCCATCAAGGCCAGGTTGGACAGGGTTTGGAGCAACCTGGGCTAGTGGAAGGTGTCCCTGCCCATGGCAGGGGGTGGAAGGAGATGAACTTTAAGGCCCCTTTCAACCCAAAGCATTCAGTGATTCTATGAACTACCAGTTCAGGCTTGTGTGCACTTTGCTTTCCACGTCAGTGCCACTGGATGCTGCACACCTGGGAAATGATCCCTCTGTGCCTCGGTCTGGGCAAGCTGTGAAGTCCTTGGCACCAAGCCGAGCTCTTCTCACAAACCTGGTGAATCCTGTCCTGCTCCAGGAGGCAAAGCCCCTTCTCCTCCCACTTTGTGCCCCTGGCACCACCTAATGAGCTCCTTTTTGACCTGGGCATCCTTTCCCTAATGGCAAGGCAGGGGCAGACAGGCCTCAGGTAGCACGACTTCATCTCAGATGGAGCAGCCAGAGGGGAGGCAGAAATATCCATCTCTTTGCTTCTAAAGTGCAGCTGGGTCTGAAGCCATTCAGAGGAAATGGCTGTGGATCCCCCCCGTGCTATTCTTCAAAAACAGAGCCATTCTGCTCCAAGCACTCTTCCAGGATTCATTTGAAACCCTCCATTGTAGCTCGGCGGCTGTTGGGTTTGGAGCGCAGGAGTTGGTGGCTATTAAGAGGTTCTGCTCCTGCCACAGGTGTCCTTTGGAGACAGTGCCTCTCTATTATGGGACAGCAGGTAGATGCCACCACTCAGCATCGAGGAGGCCTGGAGAAGCAATCCTGCCCAGGCGCCAGCGTTTCAATTAACTGGCAAGACAGCCAACATTTCAGCACCTGTACATCTCTCTCCGTAGCAGCCAGGATGTATTGTATTATAAATAACAATAAGCAGGCCCAGTCAAAGGCTGTAATTGAATCTCTTCATTTTGCTGACTCGGGTGAAAAAGGCCCTTTGAGTGAATTATGCCGCGGGTCTGGGTAATTTGGGCGACATGCAAAGGTAACATGCTCGGTGTAATTAAAGCAAACATCCATCCCTGTCGGTGCCGCTGCCCCCGGGGCACCCCAGAGCTGCTTGCTTGGTTTGCCACAGGGACATCCTGCTAGTGGTGGGGGAAGCATCACTCAGGTCTTCAAAACTTGCCTTCCCTTGAAGGGTGGTCACTGGTGAGGGTTGCCTGTTGAAGAGGGGAAGCAAATTCCCTCCCCTCAGCATGAGGGCACGGAACAGAGCAAGCAGGGGATGGGGATTCACTGCTCCTCCATCCTCGTGGTTTTTCCTTCCCGTGTTGCCAGCCTCCAAAATCCTCATTTCTGTGCTCACAGAGACCTCCTTCTTGCTGGTGATCTTCTGGGAGGTGTCCATTATGCCCCCCAGCTGCGAGCCCAGCCTTAAGCAAGTTGTATGGATTTAAGGAAATCCTCTTACTCCTTTTGTGGCTGAAAAGAGTCCTACCAACAGGAATGAGCTGTTCAGTCGACCTTCACTTGCAGTGGCAGCCCAGGATGTCTTCTGGCAAATGGAGAGAGCCAAAGGTTGATGCCTTCAGTTCCCTTCCTTCCCTTGAGCCTGGCTGCTCTCGGCACACCCTCCCCTCATCCCTCCTCTCCAATCCAAGCCAGGCATCTCCCCAGGGCCAGCACATTTTTCAGCCCAAATTTTGCACTGACAGAATATATTACATCTGCACCGAGGTGGAATGGAAAGTGAGGAGGAGCCAAGGGGGGAGCACAGGGAAATGAGGTTTTCTCCACCACGGGAGCACAGGGTTAAATCAGCAGCTGCAGCCAGAGCTCCTTGGTCCCTCTCTGCTGCTGCAGGTTTTCTTGGAGATTTTTGTTGAGAACATGCTCCACCTTTTTTTTCTTTTCCCCTCTAGAAGCCACTTTGTATACAGTCAGTTGCCTTTTTTTTTTTTTTTTTTTTGTTATTATCTTAAACATCCATTATTTAGAAACTGCTGGAGCCTGGAAACCAATTTCCGTGCTTATTTCAAAGAATTTGCAGCGTTTAGGTGGTTGTGTACAGGCTATTACATGGACTGACCATGGGAAAACAGAGCCTGGCAGGGCTGGGTGGGGAGGGACCCCTGGCAGGCAGGCAGGAGGGTGAATATGGGATAACTCCTGTCTGATGGACCCCTGTGCCTCAGGATGACTAGGGGATGAAAATCACAGAGGATGGAAAGCAGGATTGGTTTTAGGACAGGGTCCTGTGCTGGAGAAGGGGTGGGAGCCCATATTCTTCCCCCCAAAATGGGGTTTGTGGTGGGCAGTGCTGCCTCCCCCCTGGAAATCCTCACTCCTGGGATGCTGAGCTCAGTGCCCAGATGGGAACATGGCTGTGTCCTTCGCTGTTCTTGGCTTTGCAGGGCTCAGCATGTAAAGCAGCAGATCCCTGCGGATGCTTTAAGCTACTCAAGGGATTAGGCAGGGTTATGAGCAATCCCAGGACACAGGAGAAGTGGAGGCAGCTGGCAGCCAACCTCCTCCTCCTCCCCTCCAACCAAGTTAAGGAGTGGAGGGATCTTTTCATCTCGTTTTTGCCATTTTGGGGTGGTGGTTGAGGAAGCTCCTGATGCGGGAGGACTCCCTCTTCCCACCAGACCATGCTGATCACATTTAGGGCCGGGGAGGTGGCGGGAGGGAAATCCAGGATTGAGGGATTGAGTTCATCCGTCTTGTAAGCCCGTCAAAGTCAGCGGAGTCGCGGCAGGAGTGGGGCTGGCCGGGTGCATTCCCGGCCTGAGACCAATCCCTCGATGCTATTGACTCTGTGTAACCCCCAGCTGAGCTGCCTGGCAGTCACACCAAGCCCTGCGTGGGCAGCTGAGTCACAAGGGTCCCTCCTGGTGCCACTCTGGTGGCTGGGGAGCACCGCAGAAGTCACCACCACAAGGGCACATGGACAAAGGGAAGAGCTGTCCCAGCAGGACATGCTCCTTTTCCCCTTGTTAAGCCCAGTCTTTTATCCTGTGATTTCAAAAGAGCTGGAAAAGATCAGTCAGTGGCATTATCTCTGCTTTTTGCAAAGTGAGCCAAGGTAGCAGAGCTGAGCTGGGGTGAAATGAGCCCCTGCCCTCCCCTGGTGCTCCCAACCCTCTCAAAACTTCCCAGGGTGCCAACATGTGTTAGCTGGGGTCTGCAAGGGGTGTCATCCGTGGGGCGTCTCCCATCCTGCTGCCCTTTGAAAACAAAGACAGAATCAGAGAATCACAGAATGGTTTGAGTTGAAGAGACCTTAAAGATCATCTTGTTCCACCCCCTGCCTTGGGCAGGGACACCTTCCACCAGCCCAGGTTGCTCCAAGCCCTGTCCAACCTGGCCTTGGACACTTCCAGGGCTGGGGCAGCCACAGCTTCTCTGGGCACCCTGTGCCAGGGCTTGCCCACCCTCACAGCCAGGAATTTTTTCCCAATATCCCATCTATCCCTGCCCTCTGGCAGTGGGAAGCCATTCCCCTTGTCCTGCCACTCCAGACCCTTGTCCCAAGTTCCTCTCCAGCTCTCTTGGAGCCTCTTTTGGCTCTGTAAAAGGGTCTAAGGTCTTCCAGAGCCTTCTCTTCTCCAGGTGAACACCCCAGCTCTCCCAGCCTGGCTCCAGAGGGGCTCCAGCCCTGGAGCATCTCTGTGGCCTCTTCTGGACTCACTCCAGCAGCTCCGTGTCCTTCCTGTGTTGGGGACCCCAGAGTGGGAAGCAGTGCTGCAGGTGGGGTCTCACTAGAAGAGATCCCCACTGCTGCCCACGCTGCTTTGGATGTCACCAAGATGAGTATTTTGGGATATCTGTGTTGGGTTGGTTTGGTTTTCCAGGATACAGCCCAAACCTCAGGCTCTACAAGTACCCAAACACCAAATCCATTCACATCAGAGCTCCCAGACCCACAGCAGGACCCCTTTTACAGGCAGAAAGACCCTGCTCAGGGCCCTCTCCGAGCCCCTGCCAGCCTCCCCCTCAATGTAAAGCTGGAATGGGAGCAGCGCTGTCCATGGTGGGAATCCGGCAAACAGCAGTGTCGGAATTTTCTCCGCGTTACCGTGAGTTAATTCATTCCAGTAAACCATCCAAAATAATTTGCGGCGAATATCAATTTTCTGTGTGAACTTCTCGCTGGCTGCACAGAAGTATCTTCTGCCGCCACGGCTCCCTTATTCTGCTGATCTGAGACAACAAAGCAGCTGGGGAATAAACAGGAGGCGAGCTGGAGTCCCCAGGGCTGCCGGCACCGGGGAGGTGCCAGGGCTGCAACTCGCTCCGAGATAAAACCCAGCGACGGCAGGCGATGATTAAAGGCTAATTTGCTTCTGTGTAGTGTTAAGTGCCCCCCTTTCCTAACGAGCAGAAGGCACTGCCGACCACATTCTGCTTCGACGCCTCTCTTTTATTTACCTTTTCAATTATTTGAAGGCTCTTCCGATCTTTGATAACAGCTCTGCGCGGTGTTGGAGGCACGGGCTGTGTGTTTGGTACCAGGCAAGGCTTTTATGGGCAGGAAATGTCTCAAAAAACCCCCCAAAAACCAGCCTGCTCCACCTGTCTCGTGACGGATTTCAGTCCGTGAGCGGTGCTGGCTGTCACTTGGTCGACCTTTCTCCCCACCAGCTGGTGGAGCAGAGTTGTCCCAGAGCCAAAGGCATGGCTGTACGGGAGTGGTGGCACCCCAGGATGGTGGTGGCAGGGTGAGGAAGACTCAGTGTTAGCATCTGAACCACCGTCTGCCCTCCAAAAATACAAAATTAGGGGAGAGGTGTGGGTTGCTTTGGTTGTTTTTAAGGATGGTGTTTCACTATATGCTGTAAGGGTGGTGTTTGGTGATGGTTTTTTTATGGTATTTCATAGGATTCTGTGGTGGATTAGTCCCAAATAATTAGTTGTGGCTGTGTTCACACTGGGCTTTGGAAAAGCCATTGTGGTGTGTTTTGGCTTTTGTTCCCATTGTGATGGGAAAAGGCTTATGGAAGGTCGTGACAAGGAGCACCCTTTGTTGTGGAATCCAGGAATGGTTTGGGTTGGGAGGGGCCTTAAAAACCATCTCGCTCCAGCCCCACACCGTGGGAAGGGACACCTTCCACTAGAACAGGTTGCTCACAGCCCATCCAACCTGGCCCTTCTCCCACCTTTTATCATGGAGAGGATTTGCCAGGAGGGAGTTTGCCAAAGCAGAGAAAGGAGGAGCTGTTTCCCCACTCACAGGGGCTGGATTCAGCTTCTCTCCATGGTACATATTCCAAAACTCTTCAGCATCCCTTCTCAGTGGTTCTGAATCCCAGGTTTACCTGGATACAGGGATACAGGTACCTTCAGCCCCTCATCTGCAGGAACCAGCAGTTCCCTTCCTGGGGAAAGGTGATGCTCCCTGTGGATGAGGCAGCTCCAGCACCTTCTCCCACCCTCAGCAATGTGCCTGATGATGGGAACCTGCCAGAGGCACAGCCCCAGGGACTTCAGCTCCCTGGCCTGGCCCAAAATAGATCTGGGGCACCCATTTGCAACCGGTGCCAGGCTTGCACATTGGCTCCCAGTGGGAGAAGTGGCCCTGATTAAAAGAACTATTTTTAAAGAGCCTGGATGCAGGGAGGGAGAGGTGCTAATTAGCTGCTGGTGGTGTCTGCGCTGCGTGAAGGCACTGGGATGGATCCCTGCGCTGACAGGGAGATCCATACTCCTGAAAAAAACCACTGCTGGGATCCAGAACTCCCTCTCCTTGCCTCTCTCCAAGAATGCTGATTAATGCTATTTTATTTCCACTGTTTTATCTTCATGGATGTAGGACCCACTCTTGGCTCCCACAACAAGGGCATCGAGGGTCGGAAATTGTGTCTGTGTGTGTGTGGCGAAGATCATCAGCAGTGATTTGGGTGATGTGTTCCACCACGAAGAATTTATTTGTTTGTTTGCTTATTTGCTTTTTAGATGGCTATGAGACAGGATGAATTTTTCATGCAGCCAAGAATAAAATAAAATAAATAAATTCAAGTGTTTTATTGTTTGAAAAATTGGCTTTAAGTACATGTGTGTATATGTGCAGCCTGGAAAAAAAATGGAGCTCTTCAGTCATCTCCAGTTATTTATTTATTTGTGTGATGCATGATGCAAGGTTTATTTAATTGATGGCAGCACCTGGAGTGTGTTAGGCACTTCCTAAGCTCTGCCATAGGCTGGGCTTTGGTGGTGCTCAGCCTAAGGACAGGCAGGTGGAGGTCAGGAGAAGGGGAAGAGCCACAGACAATTTATGGACGAGATAAATCTCTTCCCTCTGAGCTGCCCAGAGCCAATACCTGCAGCCTCGGGGGGGCTGGATTAGCTCCCTGTGACCTCCCCAGGGTGGATTCCGTTTATATATATATATAGAGAGAGAAAGATATGTGTGTGTGTATTTCTCTTTCATTTGGCCGGGGTAAAAATTGCTGAGTCAAAGATTCATTTCCTTCTCGAGCCCCTTGGAAGGCAGATAAAGGGGCTGGCAGCTCGGCAGGGCTATAAATAATGCATAGAGCACGGGAGCAGCCAGCCCAGCCCTCTGCTTACACAGGGAAGAGGCCTCAATAACACATTACCCTGCCTGCCGTCCCCAGTGCAGTGCTCACCTTGGGCTAACACCCCCTGCTCAGCGAGATAAATAAATAAATGAGCCCAAGAAAGCTCTGGTTATCACCAGGCCTGCCAGCTCCTATCACAGGGTCCTGGGTTTAAAGCTTCCCAAAGTCACCGTGCTCAAGGTGGTGTGAGGACAAGGGGGAAAATGTGCCTGATTATCCTTCTGCTGGTCCCCCAAGGCTTGAGATGTTGCTGTCCCACCGTGCCCCTTCATCTTTGGGATAAGCTGATTGTCCGTTTAAATAAAGGATGTGCCAAGCTGGAATGCCAAATCCGAGGAAACTGAGAAGGTGGAGGAGCTTCAGATGGAGCTGAAGTTGGGTCTTCACCCACAGGGTTGTGGTGCACAGAAATGCATTTTAGGATCGACTCTTGCTCAGTATCGTTGATCAAATTGCTTCCAAACGCTCACAAAAGTCTTCCCCTTCTCCGGGTTCAACTTCTGGTGGCCTGAGCCACTCTGGAATTGGAAGCTGACTTGGAAAGGCTTGTTGGTGGGAGGGTGACAGCCCCAGGCTTCCTGGTGGCTCAGCAGCCCAGCTGAGATGGAGTTAGCCCTGTGTGCTCCACACAAAGCCTGCTTGGGGTTATAACCAGCTCTGCCAACCCTGTGGAGCTATGAGGACTTGTGTGGGCTCAGTGCTGAGTTCCCAGTGATGCTCTGTGGAGGCACAAGTGAGCCCTGGCACAAAGGGAACGAGGGTGTTACCGAGTCACTGAGGGCTCAGGGGGCTTTTTCATGCAGTCCCACACCACAGGGGGCTTCAAAGGCCCTTTCCCTTCCCTTTGAGCTGCTTGTTCAAAGGACCCTCAGCCCTCAAAGCGAAACGCTGAGCGGATCCGTCGCAGTTCATCCGATTCCCGTCGAGTCTCGAAGCAATAAATTGGTCCCAGGTGGGCCTGGGGGATTCAGGTGAATAAACGGAGTGGGTGGCCCCTCTGTCTCGTGGTGCAAGGACAGGGGATGCTGCTGGGAGGGACCCAAATGCAGCAAATGTCAAATCGATGAAAGAAATTCTTTCTTCTCCCTTTTTCTTCAGCCTTCTCCCAGAACGCACTGTTAGTCCTGAAGTTTCTCATCCTTTTTTTATTTTACCTGGGTCTTCTGCCTCAAATCCCTTGTCAGGAGGTACCTTTGGGTGGGTGGGTGGGAAGAACACTTTTCCTGGTGGAGCTTGGAGGAGCTCTGAACCATCTCACTTCGGGGTGCTGGGCACCCTCTGGTTGGGGAGGGTCAGGAAGAGAGGTTGGATTGGGAAGGGTAGCCCAGGAGTGCCATCTTCAGGATTGTCGTTACCTTTTTTCTTTCCCCGAAGTTCTAACGAGCAGGTTGGGTGCTGCTGCTGCAGTTTGAACACACTGAAAACCCTCCGTGGCCAAATCCTGCGTGTTTTACCCCATTTCTCCTTCCTGCCTCTTGCTGTGGCCACTCGTGCTCCAGCCAATGCCTCTTCAGGGATGTTTCTTTGGGTAGCATCGAGCTTGGCTGCCTGATTCCACCTTTTCAAGGGTATTTGGAGGAAATTGGGATGGTTCGTTGCCTGGTGTTTGAAGGAAGCGGCAAATTTAATTAAAAAACATGAGGGAAAATTAGTAGTAAAGGAGACTGATTGCAAGGCTCGATGTAGGGAGGATTTAGGCACGGCAGAGGAGCCCCGGGAAGGGCTGGCTCCCTGCTCCATCCCAGTCCTCTGCCCTTGGGGAAAACAAGAACAAGGAGAAGCAGAGGGTGAGAAAAAAAAAAAAAAGGCCGGTTTTTATTGTTGTTTGTGATTTTTACATAAATTTTTCAGATTGCACAGCCTATCTTTTCTTTTTTTTTCCTCTGTCTGCTCTGTTTAATGCAAACGGCACCTTCCTGCTGATTGCAATCACACACTGATTGAGAGCAGCTCCTCTGCCTGGGCTGGCAGGGAAGGAGGGAGCCTTAACCCTTTCTCTCAGCTCCCTCTCTCCTGGCTCGCTCCTTCCTTCCTTTCTCCCCTTACCTGGGGACTCCAAACCCACTCCCCAAAGCCTTGCTGCTTAAACATGCACAAGACGCTCCGCAGCTCTAATAGTAAATTTATTTTAATAAGGGAAAAGCTTTGAAATAGATACCGACCTGCTGCTGCAGGGCATGGGCCCAGCTCGAGCTAATATGATTAGGAAGGAACTTTCCTTGCAGAGAAATCATCTCCTATCTTCCTGCTGCAGCCTGGTGCCCCGGGATGCCGGGAGCAGTGGTCACCGTGGGAGGCGGATGCCTCGCCTCGGAGGATCATTGTCTGTTCTCTCCCAATCCTTGTATCCTGCTCATCAGTTCAGCAGCACAGCTCCTTCCTGGGGTGCATTCAACAACACCTGACCCCACATGGGCCCCTTGCTCCTTGTGGGGGGATTGGTGGGCGCTGTGGGAAGCAGCCATGATACTCATGGAATGCTTTGAGTTGGAAGGGACCTTAAAAATCATCTCATTCCACCCCCCGCCACGGCAGGGACACCTTCCCCTTGAACAGGTTGCTCCAAGCCCTGTCCAAGGACACCTTTCCCTAGAACAGGTTGCTCCAAGCCCTGTCCAGGGACACTTTTCCCTAGAACAGGTTGCTCCAAGCCTTGCCCAGGGATACCTTCCACTAGCCCAGGTTGCTCCAAATCCCATCCAGCCTGGCCTTGGACACTTCCAGGGATGGAGCAGCCACAGCTTCTCTGGGCACCCTGTGCCAGGGCTTCCCCACCCTCCCAGGGGAGAATTTCCTCCCAATATCCCATCTCACCCTGCCTTCTGGCAGTGGGAAGCCATTTGCCCAGTCCCTGTCTACTCCTCATCCTCCTTTAGGACAACACATTCCCTGGTTTCCAAAACCAGCTCAGTGTTCTTTGTGTGCCTTCCCCGTGATCAGGATCTGGGGTTTTCTCTATTAAGATCATCACAGAGAGTTATCATTTAAGCAGTGGTTCAGCACAAGTGCTGCTGGAGCCATCCGAGCTTTCTGCCAATTCCCATCCTGTGAAAACTCCTAAAAGCTCTTAAACCTCCATAATCCTTAATCCAGTGGACACACACCTTTTCCCAGTGGAGATGCACAGGCTGTGGGAACGGTCTGGGAGTTTGATGAGTACAAATCTACATCCCACACGTCGCCTTAGGCCTTGTGTCACTTCATCCCAAAAAATCTGGCAGAACACCCGGTGCAGTGAAAACCCTCCAAAAAAAAAATCACTCCCCCAGGGAATGGGGATGTGGTGATTGCTCTCAGATTGGCAGGTTGGAGCTGAGGAGCTGCAGGACGTGCTGCAGAGGGCTGATAACTGGCCCCCCTTCAGGGATGCCACCTTGGGGCATCATGAAAAAACAGCAGCCAAAGTGGTCCTGGTCTCCATTTGCAGTGGGAGCTCAGGCCAGGCATGTGCATCCCAAAATTTGGCTCTGCCTGTTCCCCCCTCCCCACATCCCTCTGTGATCAAGGTGTTGTAAGAGATAGGGAGTGGAGCAGTTTGCAGGCACAGCAATGCCTGCACAGAGGTCAGGAGCTGAATGTGCTCCAGGAGCAGATAAGTTACCTGTGAAGGGAATGACTTCAGGGATTGGATTGCAGTTGCCCAACTTGGTTACGTCAAGATAACATCGTGGTTTGAGACATCGATCACTTCAAAGGAACCTGCAGAGGGATTTTAATGCCTCGCAAATTGCTTTTCCTTCTATTCAATTTACATTCACGATTGCACAGAGCATATTTAGGAGCTTTCCAAACTGCCACAAACAATGACAAATCTCTCCTGAAACGTTCTCCTGTTGCAGTAAATTTGACCTGACAAAAGAAAGGGAGAAGCTTCAGCCTCCTTCAGTTCCATAAGGGTCTCTTAACCCCGTGGTGAGCTGAGCTTTGGGCACGGGGAAAAGCTTTGCTGTGATGCTGCAGCATCCAAAGGCTGGGTCGGGATGGAAAAGTCACTAATCCTGAAATCACATCCCTGTGGAAAGCCTTGCTGATAGAGCTGGAGCCTCTCAAAGGGCTGCTGGTGTAGATTAAACAGTGCAGATTCCTGGCAGGGGGATATTGAGCTGCCCTTGCCACTGGAGACAGGGTGAGGAGAGACAGGGATCATTTCTGCAGCAGGAAAAGCCCTTCTTGCTTTATTTGAGGGGCTGAGGTTGAGCTCTGGGCCCAGTGCCCATGGCAAGGACTGATTGCCATCCTGCCTGGCACAAAAATGACTGGATTGGGAAGGGAGGAAGCAGCTGAGAAAGCAGGAATGTGCAGCAGGACTGGGATTTGCTGAAGAGGGGCCCTTCTAATTCAACAGTGAGTTTTTAGGCAGGTTTTTCCAGGGATTCTGGCTGTGGCAAGGGGCACGGGAGCTGCCTCTGCATTGGAATGTGTTTCTCTCTGTCAGGCAGGATTGAGAGCTCCACCAGCCCTGTCATGGCCTCTCTGGTCCTGCCCAGCCCACCATCCCCTGGGATTCCTGCTAATTGAAATGTGATCAATATGGCAGTGATTGGTTTAATGCTGAGAGAGGATCCCTTTCTCCCATCAGAGGGACACACTGCCCTGATATCTGGGGAAATACGAGTCTACAGCCTCACCTGGGAATCTCAGCCATGCTGTTTTGGGATTCCCAAGCTGCCCCAGCATGGCTGGGTCTGACCCTCATGGTTTGGGAGACACAACACACCTTCTACACTTGGGCATTTTGTTCCCAGTGGCCTCTTTGCTCCATACCCATGGGTTTGACATTGGTGCCTTTCCTGTGGCTCCTGATGGAGACAGGGCTGGAAAAGGAGTGCAAATACCAGGAGAGAGGAAGGATATTTTTCCAAGCAGTGCCCAAGATCCACTTCTCTCCAGCGCTGCTTTTTCCTGGGCTTGCCAGCCACCAAGCCTTGGTCAGGCAAAGAACCCTCTCACCTGTGTTGTTATTTCATTCAAGATGTTAATTCTGGCCCTGCCTCTGTATATTCATGAGCCTGTGGTGTCCTCCTGCTGCTGTGGCCAGCCAGGATGAGCTGTCATTAGGGCCCACAGCAGGAGCACAGCCCAAAAACAGGAGGATGCTGTGCTCAGCTCAACCTCATTCCCCTCCAGCTCAAACCTGCTGGTTCCTGGAGGCTTCAAAAGCCATTGCAGAGATGCAGTGGGTTTGCTTTGAAGCTTCCAGTGGGTTTTTCCAGCAGCATTTGTTGCCCTGAAGGACTTCAGCAAACCCTGCTTGCTCAGATGCACCTGGGTGAGCCCCCAAAGCACCCCTAAGCTCTGCAATTAGTTTCCCAAGTGGAAATCTGAGATTGCAGAGGCCAGCTGAGCTCCTTGGCGTGGCCAAGGCATCGGAGTGAAGTATTTTGGTGTGTTTGTGTCCATCTGGTACCTGCCAGAGCATCTCCTGCCCTGATAGAGACAGAGATTTCAGCTGGGAAATGTCAGCCTTGGATGGATTAAGGAGTTTTGGCGTCATTCCTGGCACCTTTTTATCTCTTTCCTCCATGAAGCTCTGATCTCAGGGATGACCGTGCTTGAGGGGAAAGCAGCAATCCAACATGGCAAGGAGTAAAGCTCCTACAACAGAGCAAAACCTGTTCCCAAGGCCCTGAGTCGGGACAAGCTTCCCAAGTCCTTCCATTCAGCTGGTGCTTCTGTTTGGGGATGGCATGTTTGGCTCTTTCCCTGATCTTCCTGTGCTTTGGGGGTCTGAGATAAAACCTTTCAGTATTCCTCCTCTGTCCCAGGACTCTGGGAGGGCTCTGAGGAGCTGGAGGCTGTGATGGTGTCTGTGTTTTCCAGCTGGAGGGGGATTCAGTGGGGCAGACTCCCTGCATGGGATCTGGCACTGCCACCTGATCCATGTCACAGCTCTCTCCCCTTCATCCCTTCCTTTTTGGAGCCCTGCAATAACAAAGCACAAAGCTGCTCTGTCCCACAGGCCCTCTTGCCCTTAGATGGCTCCAGAAGGCTGCCAGCCCCATTATGGGTCTTGATTTAATCCTGGCTTTTGTGTTTCAGCCTGAAAACCCTCGGGGCCATCGGGGCAAGGCGCAGTAGGGATCTGGAGACACGTGTTCCAGCTTGTTCTGGGCTCCTGCTGAAATACTCCCATGGCTGTCACAACCATGGGCATGTGCTGGGATGCTCAGGCAGCAGGAGAGGACTTCCACCTGCTCTAGTGGAAGGTGTCCCTGCCCGTGGCGGGACTAGATAACCTTTAAAGGGTCCCTGCCAAGTCCAGCTGTCCCGTGACTCTATTCTATGATCTTGCCCAGATGTTTGAGACACCCAGAGAAAACAAACTGGTTTCATGCTGGCATTTTCTCCAGTGTGCTGCAGTTGGTCTGGGAGGTAAATTTGAGGCTCCAGAGAGTGAAGGAAGATGATCCATGGGCGTGGCAGGGCTGGGCCCCTCTCCTGTCCAGGCACCTTGTTTCCTTCAGCACATCTTTAACCTGCTCCAGATGCTTTCAGCTTTTCAGGGCTCAACCCATTTCCCTTGGATAGCCCTAAAAAGGCACAGAGGGATTCTGATTTTCCAGTCTTCGCTGGCCTATTTACTGCTTTTTCCATTCAGATCCAAGTTGGCACCGTGGAAAATATCCCAATTATATTCCCTTCCCATGCCTTGTCCTTTCAGAGCCAACCCTCTCATCGAACACACCATGGCTGATCATTAATCTTCCAAGGCCCTTGAGCACTGCTGGTAAATCTGCCTGGCTGAAGCTGTGGAGTCTTCTCTGCAAAGGGCTTGAGAGGGTCCCCGAGGTGTCACCCAGCTGGTGGTGGCTGTGGCACGGTGTCACTGCACTGGGTGACAGGGAGAGCAAGCGCTGGGCTCTCCCCACCTCTGTCCTCTCCTCCTGGCTGGAGCTTGCCAGTTTGCGTTGCACGGGAAGGAATGGGAAAGTCATAAATCAATCTCGAGTGTTTCTCTTCTCTTTAGGGGAAAAATAATAACCCCAAACAAAACAAGGTCGGGAGAAAGGAATTCCTAATGACAAACTTACTTCAGCTGAGACACCAGGGGCTTCAGCAATATGAGATTAAACCTGCTGTGCTGAGACTCTATTACTCCATATATTACTGTGTGCTGCTGGACTGATGGTTCTCACAGGCGGAAATATAACCCTTGGAAATGTCAAGGCACATAATAAAGAGACCTAGCAGGGGAGGCTGGATGGCTCCAGGGATTGATAAAGCCTTTCCAGCACCGGCTCTGCTGTGAGGAGGGGGTGGGTGCCCACTGGAGCTCACACACTTTGCTGGTCCCTTTGTTAGATGGCTCCAAGGGAGTGGTGGCATGGGAGAAATTCTCCTGGAACAACTCTGTCTGGCTGAGTTTGCTTTGGAAATAAAGCAGGGATCTCCAAGTGAAAGCTTGGATGAATAGTCAGCTCCTTCTGCAGCCCTCAGCTCTAAGTGTTTGTCCCTGGGGTGGCTGTCACGCTTATACCTCTTCATTAGCTCTTAATGCTCCCCGTGTCCTCTTGCCATTGCAAATCCCTGGGGACAGACTGTTTCCCTGGGAGCCTGACTGGGTCTCCTGGGTTTCTATGAGACCACACTGTAAATCTCTTGGGAAGGGGCTTCCCAATGGCTCGTGGATAGAGCCATCTCAAGGGGAAGGCAGCACGCAGGATCATCACCAGGGGTCCACGAGGGTCAGGAAAAGCATTTCCTCCTTGGCATGTGGGTCTGTCATTCCTATTTTTGGGAATGGGCACGAGCATGAGCTGCTGGGTGAGGCAGTGCTGGTGGGGCTGTGGTGCTGTGCCCAGAATCACAGCTCTGTGCAGCACAGGGTCCCTGTTCTCCCCAAAAATGCTGGTCAGCGGCTGTAAACTGTGAACCTTCCCATCTCTCCGTGGCAGCTCTGGGCTCGTTAAGGCAAGAAGAGGGAAATAAATCTCCTGGAACTCATGAACTATTTACAGCAGTGCTGAGCAAGCAGTCCACAATTATTTATTTATTCTCCCCAGCTGGGCTGTGCTGGTGAACCTGGAGAGTGGGGAATGCTGCCAGGGCTGCCAGGTCCAACCCCACGCTGTCTCCTCTGCACAAGGCTTCCCATGGCCAGGTAAATCCCTGGAGATCCCAAAAGGCAGCACACACGCCCTGGGAGCATCTCTGTGCTGTTTTGACTTTGGAAGGAGTAAAACCCAGCCCGTCCTTGTGCTGAGGTATTTTCAGCCCTGCTCTGGCTACTCATCCTTGTGCCCAAGGCCACAAAAAGAAGGAAAGTCATACTTCAGGCGTGGAGAATATTTTGCACGACAAGGAGGAACCTGTGAGATGTGTCTGCAGGTGGTTTGGGGTGTGAGGAGAGTGCTGGTGTGAGATCTCAGAATCACAGACTGGTTTGGGGTGGAAGGGACCTTAAAACTCATCCCACTGCACCCCCTGCCATGGTCAGGGACAGCTAGACCAGGTTGCTCCCAGCCCTGTCCAGCACTTCCAGGAACAGGGCTTCATTTTATGAAACAGCCATTTTCCTTGCAGCATTCCCAGACAACCAATAGATATTTATGAGTGGTCATTCTACTAATTCCACAATCCCTGTGTTTTGTCACAACAGGTCTTTTTGAACAGCCAGGAGGTGACACGGGGTTTGTTGGGTCATCCCCACAACACCCAGCCTTGCACAGGGATGTGTATGGGAAGCATTGCCCCGTTGTCCTTCACACCCTGTCCCTGTGCATCTTCCACCCCAGAGCTGGAGTTGATGGACAGGATGCTGCAGGGAAGAAGGAATGGCCCCTTTCCTGGCAGTGCTGGCACTTGTGCTGCTTCAAAGGCATTTTCTCATCGTGGGGCTTACAGGCCAAGGACACTTCTCGCCTGCAGCTTTATATCTGTCAGTTTGATCAGCAAATGGGAGAGAGGGCCATAAAACTGCACAGGCTGAGTCCTAGTCCCTTTAATCCCGCCAGGAGGGCCGGCGTTATTCCTCCGCCGGGAGCGCTAATAGGATTCTAATACGCTGGCAAATGGGATTTTTTACAACTGCCATTCTGCAGTTACGGAGCCGGTGTGTCACCAGGACAGCCCTATAAATTCTCCTGCAGATGGAGGGGGCTGGTGCCTTGGGATGGGGATCGTTGCCCTCTCTGATAATGCTCCAGGGGGGGATCTGCTGGATCTCCCACTGCTGCTTTCTGAGCTTTTGGGGCATCACTGTGGTTTGACTGGGTGGAATTGCTGGGCTGTCAGTGCTGGGGATTGGGCTCATGGGGTGGTTTGGCTGTTTCTATGGGCTTCTAGGGTTGGAGTCTGGCATTTTGGGGTTACCCTCCTTGCTCCCTCCATTCCCTCCCTGCATGTGTGTGTGCCAGGATGGAGCTTTTCTGTGACTGCTCTCAGTTGGGTGCCCAGACATTGCTAAGCTCTAATAAACCTGGAAAGGCTCCAGCAGGAGTTGTTCTACCCCCTGGATGTGTCTCCTTGCCACCAGCCTTGGCTGGAAGATGCCAGCATGAAGGTCACATCCCAGCTGCCTTTCCCACCCAGCTCCAGTGGTGAGGGCCAGGACAGTGGGACCACTGAGTCTGTGGCATGGCAGGACAGGGCTTTCTTGGCAGTGCCCACTGTAGGATTTCTGTGCATGGAACACCAGGAAGAGCAGGGAAGCTCAGGGTGTATCATATCCTTGGGACCCAATTCCTTGCCTTGTGTTCATGCCCATGGAAATGCTGGAATTATAGGTATGGCCTTGGTCTAAATCCCTTGGGTAGCACAGGGCCAGCAGAGTGGGCACATCCCATGGGTGCAAACAGGTCCCAGTCCCTTTGAGCATCACTCCAACACCCCCAGGACACCCCAGCAACTGCACTTCATCCCCTCCTCAGCGGGCAGTGCCCCACTGGAGTGCCAGAGCCATAAATATTGTATCGCTGTATCCAATCTCAGCTCGGGATTGATTTTCCTCCAGCCCTGATGGCGGAAAGGCAGGGAGACGGGATTGTTTTCCTAGGCAATCACAGGCTGATGGCTCCTTGCAGCTGCTTCCACACTTTGTGCCATCAGTTAAATAAGCAGCTCTCCACTCTCTGCTCCGAGTAGCACCTATTTCCCTGGGACACTCTCCGGGCTTTCGTGGTGCTTCGCTGCAAATTGGTACAGGAGACTGGCCCGACCCTTCTTGTTTTACAGCAGTGTCGGCATGTTGGCTTTATCTTATCTATTATCACCTCTGCCCGGGGCTAACAAGATCTCATCTACGTCCCTCACAAATCCTATTTGTCATCACATTCCTACAGCTGCCCAAAAGTCCCACCCTGACATGGGGAATCCTCGTGCCAAGCGCTGCACAGGTTGATTGTGAGAGACAGCCCTGCCCCACTGGTAATAAAACAGCTCTCCTTATTCCCATTTTACAGGCAGCTGAGCCGAGGGGAAACGCGTGGTCCAAGTTAATAAAAACTCCTGGAATAATCCCCCTGTGATTTTTCCCAAGGTTATAAAGGAAGACTGAGGTTTGAAGAGGGATGTGGAGAGCACTAAATAGAATTTTGGCCGCCTGTAAACAGGTCGCTCCAGGGTTTTAAATCATCAGAATGCAACCAAAGCAGCAGAGTTTCCTCCCCAATTAAAAAATAAAGCAAACTTGAAAAGTTCTGCGAGCGAATGGGCACCGGAGAATGAGCTGGGGTTGTGCAATAAATGGGTGAAGGCAGGAAAATGTCACATTTTATTGAGGGAGAATTTGTGACAGGAGAAAATATCTTCTCTTGGACTAAGTGATGTGTTTGGGGAAAATAAAATAGCGGAAAAGTGGCTTTTGCACAGAGCTGTGGCTGCAAAAGGAGGGGGAGAGGGAGGGGGGGAAGGAGGTGGGTGTCCCTGGTAGGGGCATCACAGGGACCTCTGCAGCCAGGACATGGGAACACCATGGAAAAGGGGCTCCTGAGCTGCCGGTGGTTACAGCAAAACTGGCACCATCTGCTGCACCTCAGGATTTGCTTCCCATGCTGTTCCATGCTGCCTGCACACATCTGGGCAAGGAGGGCTGCTGGAGACAGCAGCTCTTGCACTTACCAGGGTTTTACTCAGGATGATCCAAATTCTCCCAAATTCTGGAATTCCTGAGTTGTTCTCCGCTCACACTGGTGGCTGCAGCTCTCCGTGTTCCCAAAGGGCTGGAGCGGGGCTGGAATCCATGTGATGTCTCACAGGCTTTGGTGGGAATGGGGTGTCCTCTCCTGAACCAAGGGGCTCTCCAAATCGCAGACTCCTGGAATCAATAAGATTGAAAAGACCTCCAAGGTCATCGAGTCCAACCTTTGACCGATCACCAGGAAATAAAGGATTTGGGATTTGGAGAGGAAAAACACGTCTCCAGGATGGGTCCTGGAAGGGGTTTTCCACCTCCTGAAGCATCTGGCACTGGGCACTGCTGGCAGCACATCCCAAACTGATGGGATTTCAGCAGAAACATCCCTTTCTGCAGGTGGGAAACAAATACTGATAACAAACAGCTCAGCAGTGAGGACAAGCAAGGCAGGAGAAAGGTGAATATTTAGCTTGGAGAGGAGTGTTTGATACCTGTCCCTTCCAAAATGGATTCTCCTGCTTTTCATCCAGGAGGAAAATGAGGTTGTAGTGATGATCTTTGGGTTTTATTTGTAGAAAGGATTGTATGGAAGAAAGAGAATCAAGGAGGGGAGGGAGAAGAGAATCAAAGAATGGTTTGGGTTGGAAAAGCCCTCTAAGGTCATCGAGTCCAACCAAGGCCACCACTGTCTGTGTCCCCAGGTGCCACATCTGTACATCTTTTAAATCCTTCCAGGGACAGCAACTCCACCACTTCCCTGGCCAGGGAAGAAATTTTCCCTTATATCCAACTTAAAGCTCCCCTGGCACAACTTGGGGCCATTTGCTCTTGACCTTCATGTGCTCCTGTTGAACCTTAACATGATCTATCATTCAATAATTTCATATTAAATATCTTTAACTGGTTTTTCTTTTATAAGAGTTGAGCTTGGAAGAGTCTGAAGCATCCTGTAGCAAGGATATGATGGATATGGAAGCCGTGCATGGCCAAGCCTTGTTAGGAGCTGCAAACTCTCTACTTGACGGGAAATTGAAAATAAGACAAATAGATCAATTTTCATTGCAGCAGAAGCTGAGCAGTCGTGGGCTTCAAATTTCCTCTGGGGTCTAATGTTGTTTAACTTATTTCTTAATCGTCTGAAACAGGGGGTGACCAGGGCTGTGGCCTTTGACTGCAAGAGAAATATAAAGTTACCCTAATAATGGAGCACTGGGACTTATGGAAAGGGTCTGGATAAATTAGATTGTGGCCTTGTGTGTCCTCCTGGAGGGATAACTACCATTATTAACTAAGGGGAAGGCAAACCAGGGCAAATTGCTGCCTATGAAGATTTATTCCAAGGGCAGAAACACTGGGCTGGGTGATAGTGTGGGGGATTTCATTGCATCCTTGGGATGCACCGCTGGTGAGTTTGTGGGCTCAGCAGAGATGTGAGGGCATGAAAAGGCTGAGGAGGTGGTGGGTCCTGGGTGTGATTTTAAGGCAAGGAAAAGCCAAATGGGGCTGATGTCCTTGGTCACACCACGTGGAAGTGACCCCATGCAAACTGGAGTTATGGATTTCTTGAGCTGCTGGACATAGGGTGAGAGGGGGATTTAGGGTAGGAATCACTAATGTAAAGATGTTTCTGGACACTCCTCATCATTTCCAGGAAAAGAGAAATCAAAATAACCATTTTTGCAATGTAGCATTTTAGAATGAGCCCCAAACTGACTTGAAGTACTTAATAAAAATCAAAGTTTTGAATTTTTTTTCCTTATGCTGATTTATGAAGGCTCAGCCTGACCCAGTGGGCCATTTCTTGGTGCCCAAGGCTGGTCCAAACCTGGTGCTCCCATAGTTTAGGTCCCATCTATTGTCCTCAGGGCTGCCTTGGCCCTTGGGGGAGCCAACAACATCAGCCAACCTTCCAAACCCTGCTTAAATTCTGCTTGCTCCGTGGGTTCACTCCGTGGGCAGGAACTGTAGGGAAAGGTGATTTATGTTCCTCCCAGCAAGGATTTGGGATGGAGTCCTCCTTGATCCGGGTGATCTGTGACTTTCCACCTGTCGTTTAAACTTCTGAACAAACTTCAGTGAACAGTGTAGAAAAGATACATGAATTTCAATACATAATATACATATTTCATATATAAACCCCAGCCCACTGATGTTTTCTTTCCCTGTCTACACCTTGTTGAATATTCCCCTTCCTCGTCGGGAAGTGGGAATAAAGTTCCCGTTGTCAGGAACATAATCGAGCAAATGGCCTTTGCACTTATCAAGTGCCTCTGCTCTGCTTGGGCATTTAATCACCCGAAAAAACCATTTATTGCCTCGTATACTCCTCCTCTATGAACATTAGCCCTTAAATACCTGGCATAATTAAAGGTGAAGCCGGCGCCGCGCTCCGTCTCCTGCCCGGGGAAGGGTAACAGATGAGGTGGGAGTTCTGGTGGAGTTCAAGGTTAGAGCCGTAAAGCCCATTTTCTGTGTGTGTCAGGGACATTATTTTAGGAATGTCTAATTCTGCTGGCGAAAATTGAGGCTGGCTCAAATAATAATTCACGCTTAATGAACTTAGAGTTATAGCCAGGGCGCTGCCGCTCCCGCCGTGCCTGGCGCGGTCGATTGGCCTTGTCAGATGTTTAAAGGATGGTGAAGAAATGACGGAGGGGATTTGATGGAATTAGACGGAATTCCCCCCCAAAAAAACCCTGTTTCTTTGTGTTTAGTTCCGTGTCTGGGAAGAAAGAGAGAAATTTGCCGCAGCTTTGGCTCTAATCCAGTCGGCTCCTTGATGGGGACTTCTCAGGGCTTTAACCTTGTATGTTCTTGCAGCTCAGCTCTTCAAAGGGCTCCTGCCCTTCTTTTATGCAAGGGAAAATAAAGTCTTGATGAAGGGTTAACACCCAGCACTGTGTGGAGGGAGAACATTTGAGCACCTCCCGTTCCTTGACGCATCCTCAGCTGTCCAAAAAGGGCTCCATCATTAACACCCTTAGGCTGGTAACACCCCTTTGATAAGGAATTAATGGGCTGTGGGATGGAGGACATCACTCTGGTGCTGCTGCTGGGTTTATGCACTGGCAAGTTGTGTTGCAGGGAAATGGTCACCTGCCAGGTAGGGGTTGGTCTCTTCTCCTCACAGGACGAGAGGAAACGGCCTCGAGTTGTACCAAGGGAGGTTTAGGTTGGATATTAGGGAAAATTTCTGCATGGAAAGGGTTGTCCAGCCCTGGCACAGCTGCCCAGGGCAGTGGTGGAGTCACTAACCCTGGAGGGATTGAAAGGCCATGTATATGTGGCACTTGGGGACATGGTTTGGTGGTGGCCTTGGAAGTGCTGCGAGGATTGGACTCTGTGATCCCAGCGGGCTTTTCCAACCTAAATGATTCCATGATTCTGTGAGTTTCAACCGTTACGTTGTGGGAGGCCAAGCTGGGATGAAGGAGGGGTTCAGGTGGGGCTGGGGAGAGGGGGGATCACCAAGACCCCCCCACATCAGCCCCATTATCCACCCTCTTCTCCCCAGGCACACCTCAAGCACAGCATCACTGAGTCCTTTGTCACTTCCTCGAAAGACAAGGATTTTCCTGGCTGTTGGAAACATGAGGCATCTGTATAAACAATTGTATTAAGCTGCTGTTGTAGTAATTGTGTTTGTACAGTGAAGCAAAAAGGCTCAGTTTACCCCTCTGCTGTCTGGAAATGATTCCTCTAGGTTATGTGTGAAGTGTTTTTTCAGTGTACTGATTTCATTCAGGGGAAGGAAAAAAGCAAAGATACCATTACAATGACATATTCTTCCCCAATGGTAACTTTATCCCCGCTTCTGGCTCAGTGCAGAATCATAATTCATTTTGTCACAAGGATAGCAAATAAATAATAAGAATAAATTGAGCAGATTATCTCATCTTTAAGCCGTGCCCAGCATTCATCAAATCCATGCCAAGAAGTGAGGCTTATCTGCAGCCAAATTGATCCTACAAGAACACCTACCTTAAGCTCCATTAGGGCACCTCAAAGGCGCTCGCCCATCTCCTGGTCCTTGGGTGCTTAAAATGACGAGTCATTAAAGTGACACATTCCCAAAGTGCCTTTTTTTTTTTTCTGGTTATAAAAGGGCTGGTGAAAACCTTAGATGCTGCTATTTTTCCCCCATTGATTTTTCCTGAAAGGACCAAAGCATACAAAGGCTAAGTCCGACTCGGGAGAAGTTTTGCTGCTCACGCTGCAGATGCAAAAACATCCATTTCTTCTCTCGCTTCAATGAAGTTTTAATAACAGCTGCTGCAGGGACTTTGCACAGGACTAAGGTCTCATTATTTTTAAAGGAGATGCTACTGTACATTTACTAGTAGGACTGCAAAGTGTTATAAATAATTAACGTGGAACTACACTGACTAAACCCACTGCAGTCCTCCTAATTGGTAAACAGCCATGTATTTCACTCGGAGTACATGAGAGGTATTACCACTTTCAGGGGGATGATTCACTTGTATAAATTTAAGCTTATGAATAATGGCTTAAAGGGCTGAGGTTTGCTTTTATTTATCTGGCGGTGCTCAAAAAACAGTGGGTGCGTCACATGAAGAAAGGTGAGGTTTGGTACCCCGGAAAACATGGATTCTCAACTAAAACTAGGACTGAAGGAGCTAACTCTGGGAGCAAATAACAATTATTTCACTGGGTGCTAAATTGAAATAATATTCCCTGAACCAAGCTGTCACACATCATGAATGCAGAATAGGGGGGTGGGTTTGCAGTCATGCTCTCGAGGTGTGTGTGATGAAGGTCGTGCCAACTGTACAAGACTCGTCTCCTTGTTTGGTTTTATAGGAATTAAACCTGATATATTTAAGCTGGAAAACACCCGAGGGTGAATGGCTCCAATTGGGCTCAGCTTGATTTGGGGTTTATTTAAGGTTAGGCTGGGACAGGCTCTTTTTAAGCTGAAGTAGCTCGTGCTCACAAGAGTGTTTGCCCCTCTTTAGGTGTGTTGGACACTTCAGGCTCTTTCTCAGCTCCAAGCCCTCTCTTATTCCCTAAGTGTGGATTCCAGGAGGAATTTTCCACCACAGGCTTGTGTTATCCCCTGCAGAGGGAGTGCAAACTGGGCATGAAACCATTCCCAGGTCAGAGAAGGAACATGCTGGTGTGGGTTCCATCCAGGAGAAGGGACAGCCGAGGGTGAAAGCCACCATGGCAGCAGTGCCAAAGTGGGAAACATTTGGCAGCTGGACTTGCAAAGTCCTCAGCTTTGCAGCAGGTAAGGCAAGAAGTGATGCTGTGCCTCAAAAAGGCAAAGTGCCAGCGTGGTGGCACGCAACATTTCAAGACTATATATAAATATCTGACCTATTTCTTATGGATAGCACAATAAGGACTCGATCAAAACCCCATTGAATTCTGCAGGAGTCTTTCCATTGACTTCAATGGCTTTTGGATTGGCCCCTATAAATGGCTCTTGAGGAGAAGATAGTGGTGCATTTGCCTGACTATTTTTATAATGTGTTTGATCACTCACTCAGTGATTTTTCAAACTTCAGCCACTCGCAATGGGGAGCCAGAGCAAATTACAATGTTCCATGGCCAAAGAAATGTCTCTTGAAATTGCACGGGGACGCATAAAACAGATAAATGTGTTGGCATCCCATGGCCACCGAGATGAAAGGGGAGCATTAACACTCATTAAAAGGGACAGTCAGTGCCACGCTTCCAGTGACCCTGTCACGGGAACACGAGGGCTTTGTCATGTTCGTTTGCAGTTCTCCCAGCTTTTGGACTAACGTGGCACTTGCAGGATCAGTGGGCCAGCTCGTCCCCTGTCCTCTTTCTGAAAAATGGGAGCCTGGGGAAGGGCCAAGAAGCTTCTCATGGTGAGAATCAGAGAATTATTGAGGTTGGAAAAGACCTCTGAGATCACTGAGTCCGACCATTAAACCAGCACTGCCAACACATCCCACTTGGAGAAGTTTCTTTCTGACTCTGAAAGCGCAAGGGCTCCTTTTATTTCACCGTGGAGCTTTACAGGTTCTCATTGCTCATATAAGTCCTCCAGCATTTTGGGTCTCTTTTAAGTTCCTCTATTTAATGATCCTCAGTGTCGAAGGTTAATTATGCCTTGTGGAAAGAGGGGTCTCATCTCGGATCTTTGCATGATGTTGCCTGGTGAATTTCATGGAGAGGCTCCTCTGTTTCTCCTCTTCGAGGACTTGAGAAGCACTGGGCAGCAAATTTGTGGTGGGAGGCCTTTCCATCACCAGTGGCAGTGAAATCAAAATATCTGGTGAGGTCTTTTCCACTGGAGTTTTTTTTTTTTGCAGAGCATCAGCATGGTATAATTTCCATAGGCTGGAATATCACACAATACCAGGAACCTTAAAGGTCATCTCGTTCCACCCTCTGCCATGGGCACGGACACCTTCCACCAACCCAGGTTGCTCCAAGCACCATCCAACCTGGCCTTGGACACTTCCAGGGATGGGGCAGCCTCTGGACAACCTGTGCCAGGGCCTGCCCACCCTCACAGCCAAGAATTCCATCCCAATATCCCACCTATCCCTGCCCTCTGGCAGTGGGAGGCCATTTCTCCTTCTCCTGTCCCCTAGACCCTTGTCCCAAGTCCCTGTCCAGCTCTCTTGGAGCCCCTTTAAGCACTGGAAGGCTCTTCCAGTCCTGTCTTTTTCTCTTATTTTATATAATAAACCCCACTGAAATCCAAATGAAAGCATTCAGTGATTTCATAGGATTGTTGCTGGGAATATTCTGCAATGTGAAGGAAATCCACAGTTTCAG
>JAWWEW010000065.1:2318353-2371835 GCA_035583185.1 Anabacerthia variegaticeps
GCCCCCCCCCCCCCCCCCCCCCCCCCCCGGGAATAAAGTAGTCTGTTTTGACTCCTGTTGTATCCCTCCCATCGAGGCAGGAACACTCAATCTCTGTCACTCCTAGAAATTTCCAACTGGAGGCACAAAGCATTTGAGGAATATTATGTTCATAGATGCCTTTCTATGATAATAATAGAGTTGTGTTTGCTATTTTTAAAGCCTTTGCTTTGGAAGCAGTGAGAGGATTAGGGATAGAAAGCTGGCTGGAGGTTTACTCACCCCGCCTCAGCCAAATTTCTGGCTTTTATAAGGATGCCTTGCTCTGTCCTTGATTTTTTTGGGATGGATACAGCAAGGCTGGCAGTCCCAGCCTTTGTTTTCAAGGAAGAAGTGATACATTTTTCTTGGATCAGGGGATCTGAGGCTCCACCACAACCTGTAGCAGGAGTTCACCTTCTCAATGTCACCACCCATCCCAGGGTTTGTCATTTAATTCTTTCCTTCCCTCTCTGATGCCAACAATCCCCCTTGAATATGCAGCAGGAATGAGGATGGCACAGCCGTGTCCCCCCTGCCTGCTGTGGGGAAGATGCTCCTGGAATTGATTTCATTCCTCCTCCATGTCCTTCCTCTCTAATTGCTCCCCAGCAGACCAGCTCTGTTGGAAGGATTCTTGCTGTCCACGCTCAGGGATTCGGCTCAGGAGCTGATTTGGGGAGGCTGTGGGTGGGAAGGGAAGATCTGAGGTTGTTCTCTCTGCTCTCACTTAACTCGCTGCCCTCCAAGGAGACCTCCTGGCTATTTTTCCTGGGTCACAGTGTCCTTCTCTGCTATTTACTGAGCTTTAAACCCTCGATTTTCTCAGCAAATCCAGCCTTTGTGGTGCTTAAGACAAACAGGGAAAACTTCTTCACAAGAACCACGGGATTTGTGTCTGTATTTGTTGTCTAAAAATCACACTGCTGGGCCCAAAAAGCAGTGCCTGACCCAGGGAACAGGTCTGGAGCCCCCCATTTTTTGACTGATTTAGGTAAAGGCATTCAAATGATATTTCTTTGGGGAGATCAGGCTTAATTTGACTGTGAGGAATTTTAATGATCGTGCTTATGTATTTCATGGGGAGAGTTTCCCATTGAATTCCATGCTGGGATTTTATAAGGATCCCTGTTTGCTCTGTCCTTGATGGATACAGCATTGCCTGGTGGTCCCAGCCTTTGGTTTCAAGGAAGAGATGATCACTTTTTGTTGGAATAAGGGGATCTGAGGATCCTCCACAACCTATGGCTGGAATCCATCTTCTTAATATGAATAATGATATTCCCAATATCCCATTCCAGGATTCAATATTGATGTGTTTTGTCCCTCAATACTGGAATGAGCTGTTAGAACAGATGGACCAAACACTTGTTTTTTGAAAAAAAATAGTCAAATATTAAGAATGATGTAATAATAATACTGATTGAAGTCATGTTGGTGGATGGACAGCAGCCTGTCAAAGCTGTGGTCCACACACCTGAGTGGGGAATTAAACTGGTTTAATTCCCTTGTGAAGGCAGATGAGACAATTATGTCCTGTGCTTGCCTTTGAAGTCCCTCTGAAGTGCAGGATCCCACATTTTTACACGATGGATTTGTCCATTGGTGCTGTCCCAGAGGGCCATAAGATGCTGCTGATCCTGGTGTATCCTCAGGAAAGGTCCCCTGCTCTGATCCAGATCCTCCTCCTTTAGCCACAGCAGGACTTTCTCCTGATTGAAACACACTATTTTTTGCCTGAAGGCAAACTGAAAATTAAGCGAACTGATCTGTTTAAACCTTTATAAATACATGTTTAATATCTGCTTAATGTGAGATGGAATTTATGAGCTGCTAAGTGATGCTGGATCATTTTTATAAGAATAGAGAAGTCTAGTGGGAAAACTTCCTCCTGGGACATAATCTCATATTATTATTTTTTTAAGAGAGAGAGAGAGAGAGGTTTAATATGTTATAGTTGACGTTTCCAGTGACATTGGAATATTTCCTATGCAGGAGCTCTCACAAGTGCTTTATAAATCTTTAAGGGTTTAACTTAATGAAATCCTTCTGCCAGTGGAGAGGATTCCACCCCCTCTGCCCAGGGGGAAACTGAGGCATGGCTGAGACAGGGATGTGTAGAGCCAGCAGTGGGATCTGTGAGTCCCAGGTGCTTCAGGGCAGTCCAGACACTTCAGGGCATTTCCCCCTCCTCGGGTTTGGGGTTTTTTTTGCCTTCCCTGTGGTTTTTCAGGCAGTGGTGGGAGCAGAGGCTGCGCTGCATGTCCTGCTGGGAGCCACCCCTGGGCAGCTCCTGGGCCCTGAACTCTGCCCCCTCTTTCCTTCTCATTTTTTTCCTGTTTTTCCCCTCTTCTTTTCCTGTTTTCCATTTGTTTGTTTGGGTTTTTTTTTACTTTCCCCATTTTTCCTTTTTTTCATTTTCTTCCTTTTTTTTTTTTCCTTTTTTTGTTTTTTTATCCTTTGTCCTTTTCCCTTTTTTCTCTTCCCCTTTTTCCTTTCCCTTTTTTCTTTTTTTCTCTTTTCTTTTTTTCCTTTCTTCTCTTTTTTTCTCCCTTTTCCCCCTCCTCCTTTTTTTTTTGGTGCACATCTAAACAGAACCATCCATCCCTCCACTCCCATCTCCCACTCCTTTTGCTGGGTACCATGGGATGCTCTCCTGACCTTACCACCCTTGCCACTGCCTTGAATCCATCATTGCTCCATCCCTGGGCAGGGAATTTCTGCTTTGGGAGAAAAAAGAGGTTTTGGGAGCACAGGCCACTCCAGGGAATGTCTCAGTCCTTGTCCATGGTGTGGAGAATTCCCACTCTTTGACTTTGGAGGTGGCACTGCTGCCTGCAGGAATAAAGAGCTTCTGCTTCCTGGAGCTGGAGCTGGAATGAGATTTTTTTTCCCCCTCTTCAATGCAGAAAACATCAGTGAAATCCCTCTGTGGCTGTTGCAGTTTGCTTCTAACATTTGGAGTATTTCCGAAAAAATCCCCCTCCATTTGTGACATGAAACTTTAATATTTTCTGCTGGGTTTTTTTCCCCCCTAAACCTGCATCTGAGGAGGATGCTGATTGCTGTGTTCTCCTCGGTGGGGATGGTGCATGGACAGGGGAGATGCCACAGTTTCACCTCCTCACAACTCACTGGGTGCTGAGCTGCTTTCCCACCTGCATTCCCATATTCTCCTGATGCCAGGAAAGGCTCAAGGGTTGGGAGCTGAGCTTTGCAGGGAGGGAGATCCCGAGCAGGCATTGCATTCCCCCCGTGTGGATGCAGCTCCAAGCACTGCTGACAAAGCCTGTGCCGTGCCAGCAGTGGCCCTGTCCCTGTCCCCACCTGTGTTTAGCATTCCAGCCCTGTCCTGGGTTCACATGTGATCACTGGCTTGCATCCCACCTCTCATCCCAGCTTCCTCCTGCCTGCAGCTAATTAGGCTCAGCAGAGCCTCATTAGGATCCCATCCAGACCAGGGGGTTGACCCTTTCCCTGTGGCTCTTGGATGGGAAGTCAGGATGTGGCTCACAGGGATTGAGATTTGCAGTCCTGAGGACTCTCTGCCTCCTTCCCTCTTTTTTGGGGGATCTCAGTGTCCCACAGGATGGTCCTGGATGATGCTGAGATTAGCCCCGTGGAGGAGCAGGGCTGTATCAGACTATCAGCAAACTGTTTGTCAGGTTTCTTATGAATAATTATTAAAAGAGAAAAAAAAAAAAAAAAAGAAAAAAGGAGAGAGGCAGAGAGAGCTGAGGAAATAATCTTTTTACATTTTAATCTGAGCAGTTTTCAAGCAGTTTGATAAGGCGGGTTGTAGAAATGTCAGCTTCCCCTTATCTCTAATTGACTTAAAGTAGGAGCCAGCTTTAATCCTGGAATGCAGAGGAGCTTCTGATGGGAAGATGAGGGCAATTGATTTCTGCCTTTTTAATTAACAGTCTGGCTGCTGTTAAAAACAATAGGAAGGAGGGATAGGAAAGGGGAGAGCACGTGGTGGCATTTGGAGCTGGTGGGGTGGGAGTGAAGGGGGCTCAAGGTGCTGTCCAGCTTCCAGAGAGTTGGGCTGGCCCCAGTTTAGGAATTAGAGAGCCACAGAACATGCTGAGCTGGGAGGGACCTACAAGGATCAGCAAGTCCAACATGGATTATCCCCCAGAGTCACCCCCTGTGCCCCAGAGCATCATCCAAACCCTCCTGGAGCTCTGGCAGCCTTGGGGCTGTGCCCACTGCCCTGGGGAGCCTGCTCAGTGCCCACCACCCTCTGGGGGAAGAACCTTTCCCTGAGATCCACCCTAAGCCTGCCCTAGCACAGCTCCAGCCATTCCCTGGGTGCTGTCCCTGGTCCCTACAGAAAAGAAGGGAATTGTTTCCTGGAACTTCTGAGCAGAGGAGGCAGCGAGAGGGGCTGTGGGGATTCCCTGCATTAAGCAGCCTGTGAGGATTGGGATTATCAGCCTGGAAGTGGGAACTGGGCATGGGAGTGATGGAAGTGTCCTGGGACACTGCCCTCACCCACCCAGAGGTGGCTCCTCCAGTGCCCTGGAGCTGCTGTGGGGCCATGGGTTTTGTAGGGAAGGGGCAAAAGGGACCTCTTGGATGCCAGGCTTTCCTCTTGCTCACCTCCAGCCCATGACACAGGGATATACAGTGGGGGGATGTATGGAAAGTGCTTTCCACATGGACAGCCAAGGAATTTCGAGTCCTCTCACCCAGGTGATCTCCACAGAGCCCCCATCCTCCTGCAACCCCCAAATTTCTGCTGAGGTGGCTCTTGCAGGAGATTGCTGTTTGGGAAGGCAGCACAGATGTGCCAACCATTATGGCTCTCACAGCGGGGGGAGCTGCTGCTGCCACTGCTCCTGCTCCATTTGCTGTCCTGCTGCAATTCCCTTCCACTTGTCCTCTTAAGTGTCAGCCACGCAGCAGAGGGTTGTTTATGCAGCACTTAGCAACATCTACGGGGTAATGGGCTGTGCAGAAGACCCTGGGATAATTGGTAAAATGTCTGGAAGTGGATTAGCCATGTGTGTGCGTGGCGGATGTTTGGAAATATGTACACACGTTCAATTTTTAAATACATATTAGGCTGAAGTCCTGTTTCACCCGGGGATTGGGGAGGGGGGTTAACATTCTGGGAGTGGAGGGGGTTCAAATGTTCCAGGAAGAGCTGGTGGAGCTGGTGCTGGACACCAGGATGGGCACCAGGAGGGGCTGTGTGCCCATGGGGATGGTGAGGTGGGAGTGGATTGATCCCCCCCAGTTCCACCGTGGCTACAGAGCTGCTGAATCCCAGAATCCCAGAACGATTTAGGTTGGAAAAGACCTCCAAGATCATTGAGTCCAACCTGTGACTGATCCCCACCACAGCACTGAGTGGTGCCACGGCCAGTCCTTCCTTGAGCACCTCCAGGGATGGTGACTCCACCACGGTGAAGGGGATTTGGGGATTGGGGCTGAAAGAGAGCAGAGAGATGAAGCTCAAGAGAGTTCAAGAAGCATTTGGACAATACTCTTTGAACATGGTGTGACTCCTGGGGATGGTCCTGTGCAGGGCCAAGAGTTGGACTCGATGATCCTTGTGGGTCCCTTCCAATTTCCATATTCTGTGATGTGGGAACATCCTGGGAATGGCAACTCTGATGCCACTACTTTATTTCCACCCTGCTCAGAGGTCAGGCTGTTCTCCCTCTACAGTGCCCCAGCTCCCCTGGGCCTCATCCTGCTCTCTTACATCCCTCAACCTTCTTTTGATTCTTATTTCCTTCCAAACAACCCGCTCCCTACGAGCAGGAGGGAGAGGAATGACTAAACTCACCTTTCCAAGGACGTGAACTGCTCCATCCCACCTGGAGCCACTTCCAGACGTGGGGTTTGGCCCATCCCAAACCTGCTGGGGATGCAGAGCCCTGTGTGCCTGCTGGCCCCAGCCCTCCCAGTGTCCCCAGTGCTCATTATATTCCAGACACTTCCCATGAATTGTTTAATGAGCTTTCTGCGTGGCTGAGCAGATGAGAGGAGAGCAGAGCCTGGAAAGGGGAAGAATAAATTGGGAATGGTTTTGATTTGTGAAGAGCTGTGATGAGCAGGAGGGAAATCAGAGCTGGAGCATCCCTATTGAGGCCTTGGCATGGAAAAAGGGCTTAAAAAGGGAGATTGGCCCCATTCTCTGGTATTTTTAGCCCAGATACAGGACCTGTGTTGTATCCCTGTGCAATGTGAATTCCAGAGGGTTTGGCATCTCCTCACAGCAATGGTTTATAGGTATCCATTTTTTGGCTTTTCAAGCTCCCTAATAATTCATAATTTCTTAATACCATGTGCTGTCTGTCTCCTCTTGACAAATCAATTTGTTGTGGGTTGTATCTGCTGCTGAACTGTGATGGGGAGGAGAAGAAAGAACAGGGTTTTCTCTCTGCTTCTCACATTCCCTTTCATATCCCACGGGTTATCAAGTCAGGCACCAAAATGCCACAACTGACTGTGATGGGGATTTAAAGAATAAAACAATCCCAACAATGAAGTCATCCAGCAGCAGAAGCATAAACCACATCAGAAGGGATGAACTGAGGGGCAAGTCCTGCTTCTCCACCTCCAGATGTGATAGAAAAGTGTGACCCTGGTGTGAGCCACTAATAAAATGGAATTATGGAATGGTTTTTGGCTGGTCATTCCACCCCCCACCATGGATCAGTGTGTCCTGGTGGAGGGAGTTCTGAAATCCAGATTAAATCATTTGCTTCCAAATAAATATGCAAATGACCCCAAATCTGCCAAGAGAAGTCTTTGCTGGCTCCAGCATCCTCATCATCTGCAAGGAAAAAGGGATTGGGGATGGACAAAGGTGTGGACACCAAGGATGTGACAGCTTTGATATGGTGGAGGCTTCCCTCCAAATTCTAGAATAGATTTGTCAAGCCGCAAGGTTTCCTTAAAAATTCGTGGAGCTTAGACTGTCAACAGCATGGAAAAATGGGAATTAGACCTCAAAAACCCTTTGGAAAGTGTTGTCCTCGTGGTGCTGTAGAGAAGGACACGGTTCCCATTCCCAAAAGTTGGAGGGGATGGAAATGATACAGCTCCGGTGGCGGCATCGATTTCCCGTCAGGATCTGGCCAGAGGGGCTTTTTCTTCAGCCAGCCTGAGATTTTTGCAGCTTTGTGCTTCGGCATAATTAACATCTGGGAGGAATTAAAGGGGTCTTAGGGGAGGAAAGCAAGATCTGAAGTTTAAATAACAATTTAGTTTCAGTACAATTAAAAATAAGCTGCTTTGTGATTACCGGGGCGGCCGCTCGCACGGAGAGGAGGGAACATGGTTTGGGATGTGTTGGGATGGGAGCTCTGGGAGGAGGAGATAAAGGTAGGGATGAACAAGGAAAGAGCAGGAGGCTGAGGAAGGACTAAACCTGATCCTCAGGCCCCAGGGAATAAATCCAGGTTGCATGAATAGGAAAAGCATCACAAAGTGCTGGAGCTCCGTTGCCACTTCAGGTCTGTGGGGCATCCGTGTCACTCTTTATATGCAAATGTGGACAGAGCCAAGCTCCAACTCCACTTCCCAAAGAAAAACACCACCCAAACCCCACTCTAGGAAATCAAATATTGTGTAGTTTGGATGCCAAGACCCTCTTGAAACTGATTGATACCAGTGGCTGTCTGGGAATCCCAGACGATTCCTTTAATTGCTTTATTTTCCCTCCTCCGGTTGCATCTCACGGTGTAGGATTGGGAAGCAGGGAAAACTGGAGCAAGCAGGAATTGTTGTGTGCAAATGAAATGCTCCACTTGCCCAGCAGCAAAACATTTGGAGGAAACTTCAGCTTGGGGTCTGATTTGAAATACAGCCAAGTTTTTACCGGCTTGCAGCAAATTGAGGGTTTCATCCTGGCTTTGGGAGGGGTGAGGCTTTATGGTTGGATCTCTGCAATGAGGAACGGCCCCAAAAAAGCTTTTTTTGGGGGGGTTTTGGCCAGGCAGGAAGGGAGACAACAGAATTCCTGGAAAAATGATAAAATGAGAAATCTAGGAGCAAAGGAAATGATTTAGCCGGGCTGTGGAAGTCACTGAGGGGGGGGAAATGTTTGGCAGTGGGAAATTTCAGAGGGTTTAGAGCTCCTCCTGCTTCTTTGGAGTGTTGGCACCCTTTGTTGCTGGGTAGTTAAATAGGATCTGTTAAGGAGGGATTTTTGGTGGGTTTATTTGTGGTTATGTTTCCTCCAGGGTTTTATGGGATGGCTTTATTTAGATCCTTGCCTGGGCATAAACCCCTGAGGCACAAATGCAGCCTCTGTTCAGTTTGGGGGGCAAAACGCTGATGGGAATAGAGTGGTTTGGCATTGTTTATGCTCCGTGCATTTGGAAGGGTGGAAGGTGGGCAGACACCAACAGGAGAGGCATTTTGGAGAGGAGGAGAAGCAAAAGTGACCCTTGACTGCCCTAAGAAAATTCCCAAGGGTTCTCATAAATACAGCTAAGTGCTTGTCAGCCTGGGAGCAGCTCTGTGACACACTCCCTGCCTCAGTCCCTGTGTTGCTGGCGAGTTTTGCATGCAATAAACAGGCTGGATTTATGGGAAAGCTTGGAAATTAGAGTTTGAAAGCCCAAAAGGCAAGTGGAGAATGAGGCAGGAGAGATCTCCAGGTCAGAGCATCTCCAAACCCATAGGGAAACTGGAAATCTGATTTTTTTTTTCAAGTGGCAGTGTGGGAATGTTTCACACACCTTGGAGCCTCTTAGAATTATCAGGGATACCAGCACAGGTCAGAAATGGCAATTATTCTTGTGCTGAAAGACATGGGGATTTGGTTTAATGTCCCTGCCATCTTTCCTCACCTCTTTTTTGACTGCAGGATTCAGACAAATGAAGAATGGAGAGCAAACAACCCCCGGAACTGATTTGGGTGGAAATTACAAAGGATTTTAATCCCTTTCTCTCCTTATGTTTTGGCTTTTTTTCCTCTTTAAGGCGAATTTGATCCAATAATCCCCACAGAAGTAGCAATTTTGCACAGAGACCCAATTTGCATTTCCAAAACACACCTAGGAAAAAAAAACCATCTCCAGCTTCCACCAGTTACCACTGACTTGTGTCTCCTCTGGGAACGAGGCTCTCATTTGTCTTTTAATTTCTCAGAGCTCACTCCGTGGTTAGTTTTGGACACAGATTTATTGCAGTGATCATTTCCACAGCAGTTTGTACCCATTTCTAGATGATAGAGTTGGTGCTTTGCCTTGCAAGTGGTTTGGGCAACGCTGGGAGTTTTGTTCCTTGTACAGGAACAGCGTTTGGAGCCGAGATTGAGTCTTTTGGGCGTTGTAGTTGCCTGAATAATAAATAATATTAGCAAAAGTCAGGAGTAGGGGATAATTGGGCAGTGAAATACTTTGTGTCTGAAGTTCTGCGGCTGCAATACACTTGTTCTTTGTGTTCATTGCCCCTTGATTAAATTTTTGTAACAATTACAGACCAATAATAGGCAGCTATTGATTTCTTGGGGAGGTGAATATCAAGATTTACCGACAGGAGAGTGGGAGTTATCGACTCCGAGGAGAATAATGGTATTGAGCAGGGGGGGTTGCTCATTGAGGCAGCTTTATTTGCATGTCCAGTCCGACTGGTTTATATCTCTCCAGCCTTGGCATGGACACACTGTGGAATTGCAGTGCCCTGGACTGTGTATCTGTCCAGTGACAGCTGTTTCCCCATGGCTTGTCATCAAATGCGTTTGAGACTGGAAATCTGATGAATCTCAGACTGGTTTGGGCTGGGAGAGATCTTGGATCATCTCATTCCAACCCCCACACCTTCCACTAGACCAGGTTTCTTTAGAACCACCATTTGTGATGTAAAATCCACTTTTGTAGAGCTCCCCCATGGATGGAGAAGTCGGGACCTGCCTCAGATCCCTAAAATTATTCCTTGAGACATTTTTAAATTCAATTCTCAGCATTGCAATCAGTTCTTCTTTTTTGGGTGGGTGTGGGGGGTGATTTTTGTGCTTTTCTTCAAGACCTTTCCCCTTCTGTTGCGTTTGGGAGGGGGAAAAGTGCCCGTGAGCTGCTTTTTCATCTCCAAAAACTCTCCTAAGATCCCGCTCTTGTGCTTATCACCTTTTCCAATTGCGGCTTGGGCTTGTTATCCCGGGCACTCGAAATTAAAAGGCACTTTGAAATAGTGCTTTTAGTGGCCCCGGGAGGAGAAGGCACAACTTGAAACCGGCGCCTTCATGTCCAAACCACCAAGAACCTGCTGCTCCAGTCGCTGCTGAGCATCTGAAGGTGATGCTGTTTCCCCCATCGTCCCTATGGATGTGCCAATAGGTGGCAATCTCTCCACATGGACGTGTGGCACCTCTGCTCGCCCGAAAAATCCGGGGTTTTGCAGGAGCTGAAGTGGGAATGGGACGTGGAGGGTCTGGCATGGAGGGAAAGAGAGAAAGGGGATTCCGGCCCTTTTATGATGCTGCTTTTAGGATTCCCTCTAAAGTCTGGTGGCTTTGTTGGGAGGGTGGGATGGGAAAGGGGGACAAACCAACTTCCATGCCCCTTTAAGAGCCTTTGTTGGCGTAATGGGATCCTTGATCTTCCGCTGCATAAATCACAGGCAGCCAGTTCAAGTCAATTCATATTTTTGCAGTTCGTTAGCAGCTCGGGAGGAAATTGCATTTACTATAATTGCCTCTAATTGCACCAGATTAGTGATTACAATTATTGATGGTGGCTGATTATTCATTAGGCTTCAAATCAATTCCCCTGCTTCATCATTACCCAAAACAGTAACTCTGATGAGGAGAGAAAGAGGTCTGGAGTCCTCGGCCACGCTCCTGCCGGGGAGCCTGCCTGCCTCCAGAAGGCGTGTGGAATCAGCACTCCAAGCTGATTAATGCCTCCTCAGGATGGGAAAGGTCATTAGCCAGGGCTTGGGATGGTTCTGGTGGCCAGGACATGAGTTAAGACTATCCTTTCTGCATGGCCAGCGCTTGCCCTGTCTCAGGTGGCTTCCTTAGAGGGGCTGAAACGTGATGGAGCTTCGTGGAGAAGAGTCTCACTGAGCCCTGCAGGATCTGGAGGGGGTTTGAGGAGCTGAGTCAGGAGGGCAGTGGGACAGAGTGCACCAAGGTGGGCAGCTCTCCCAAAGCATCCCTGCATTCCCAGAGTGCATTCCCAGGTGCAGGCAGCCACCTGTGCTGCCACCCAGAGATGTGTAATTGGCACAAGAGCTGCCTGACTCGCATAATAACCATCCCTCCAGGGCACACACGGCCCCCAGCCTGCTTGGATATTCAGCTGGAATGCTGGGGGCTGCAGGAATCCGGGTTTGCAATTCCATACTAGGCCACCCCTCCCCTCTGCCCCATCCTGGGTGGGTGCCCAAGCTGCGGGTGGGGTGGGGGCTTCTCCTGGGGGCTGTGCTGCCTTCCCACCTGGATCAGGATGGCTCTGAGACCGCTCAGGATAAGGTTGAGGAGCTCAGGCAGGGCAGTGGCTGTGCAGTTTCTTTGAGCTCTGAGTGAAGATGATGATGCTCATAGGTCTGACCCCCCTGTCATCATCACTGAACCACCCCGGAATGGTCTGGGTTGGAAGGGACCTTAAAGCTCTTCTTGTTCTCCTTCCTCCCAGCCCATCACAGGATGGGTTGGGTTGGAAAGGATTTTAAAACTCGGCAATGCCACCCCCTGCCATGGCCAGGGGCACCTTCCACTAGCCCAGGTTGCTCCAAGCCCTGTCCAATCAACACTCCAGGGATGGGGCAGCCACAGCTTCTCTGGGCTACCAGTGGCAGAGCCTCAGCACCCTCCCAGGGCAGATTTTCTTCCCAATATCCCATCTAACCCTTCCCTCATTGTCCTGTCACTCCAGCCCCTTGTCCAAAGCCCTTCCCCAACCATTCCTGCTCTGCAGGTGCCAGGTGCTTCAAAATCCCAAGCTGTCCCAGTGGCTCCTTTGCAAATCCGAATTTTATTTATCTCACACTGACTGGTGGGTGCTGGTAGTGGATGTGGCGTTGCAGAGCTTGAACACATTCTCAGAAATGATGGATGGATCCGAAGCCTTCTGTAATCCAGGGGTCTGATTCCAACCATCCTGCAGCCCCAGGTAACTGAGGTCCTGGATCCTTTCCTTATGTGGGGACCAAGGGAGGAGCTGAGTCCTTGGAGCACCTCTGGCTGGTGGCCTCTCTGCAGTGACCTGTCTCAAGGGGACTGTGTGCCAAAGCCCTGCCTGCTGTGCAGGACTGGGATTTGTAGTCGAGCCAGACAGGCAGGTCCCAGCTGTCTTCCTAAAGACCAGTTATTACCTGTATTTCCCACCTATTGATCCTGGTTCTACTGCTGTGCTCAGACATCGCTGGGGAAAAAAAGAACCATAAAAAGAAGGAAGAGGTTGGTTCTGTTCATTAATTTCCCCTGTTCTTGCTCCTGGGAGGAGCACGACCTGAAGGCTCAATTTAGCCTCGCTGGCTGCAGCTCATGACACATCCCCTCCCTTAGGGAGACTTTCCCTCTCCAAGTCCATCTCCTGCTGTTTATCCCTCACAGTGCCAAGCCTTGGTGGGGGGAAAAGGAGCTGGGGGGCACTGGGGCACCCTGGGGATGGGGCATGGGGGGAGCTGGTGGGCAGGAGTTGGCTCAGCTGGGACAGGTGAGGTCAGTGCTGTCCTTCTTCTGCCCTTGCAGGATTTGGAACTGCTGTGAGATCCCTGGGGATGGTTCTTTTCAGTATCTGGGGGTTTTACCTGCAAGTGGAAGGATTGGGATTCCTAAGTCACCATCTCAGGTGTATCTGTCACCTGCCAGAGCAGGGAGGGAATTACGTGGGTGAGAGGGACATCTTGCCTCTCACTCTAAATATCCCAGCTGGAGAGATGTAAATCTGGGTCCTGGGGACCTCCTGCAGCGCCAGGAATTGCATTTGTCCTGAGGGAGATGGAATTCAGATTGTGCTGCTGATGCAGCTGAGCTCTCCTGCTGGGGTGGAGGCAGAGCTGGTGGGCTTTGTGCGTGTCCCAGCAGTGCTTGCAAAACGTGCCAGGAACAGAACCAGGGAATCACAGAATAATGGAATGGGTTGGGTTGGAAGGGACCTTGAAGATCATCTCATTCTACCCCCTGCCATGGGCAAGGACACCTTCCACCAGCCCAGGGTGTTCCAAGCCCTGTCCAACCTGGCCTTGGAAACTTCCAGGGCTGGGGCAGCCACAGCTTCTCTGGGAACCTGTGCCAGGGCCTGCCCACCCTCCCAGGGAGGAATTTCTATCCAATATCCTATCTGGCAGCCATTCCCTCTTATGCTGACACTACAAAGTCCCTCTCCAGCTCTCCTGGAGCCCCTTTAGGCACGGGAAGGGGTTCTCAGATCTCCCAGAGCCTTCTCTTCTCCAGGTGGACCCCCCCAGCTCTCCTAGTCTGGCTCCAGAGCAGAGGGGCTCCAGCCCTTAGAGCATCTCCATGGCTTCCTCTGGGCTTGCTCTGGCAGCTCCACATCCTTTTTGTGTTAAGGACCCATCCCACAGGGCTCATGACTCCTTTCTCAAAAGTCCTCTGACTCCCACCTTCCCATGCTCCTGGGCTAGGCAGGATGAGCAGGATTGATCCATTTGGGAAGTTCCCACCTCTTGCACTCGTGTATATCATGACTGGCCTGTTGGGGCATTTTTGGTTTTCCTCCTAATCATTCCTGAACATGTGCTCAGGAATGATTTATTTGGGGGATTATTCCTAGAAAAGAGTTATTCTTTCACCCTGCCATTCTGAAAAGCCACAGGCACCTCAAATCCCCAATTATTTTGCAGTTTACATTCAGCAGGTATTGCCACAGCAAAGTACAGACCCTGGGATTTCTCTCCCACTGCCTCTAAGTGTCCAGCCTTTGCAATCATATGTAGGATTTTGGAATGCCAGGGAGAAATCTTCTCTTCCCTTGGGACAAGAGACAACTCAAAAGCACAGCCCAAAAGCAGCGTCGAGGTTAGGAAGGTGAAAAAACCACCCCAGTATTTTCCAGTCTGATTTTTAAGGACTAAACTCCCGCTGAAGGTTTGGGATCAACAATACTGGGAGCCCCTTCCATGGGTTTGCATGGAATTAGTTAATATGGATTTACAGAAGGCGAGCTTTGAGCAGATCTCTTTGAAAACTTTAACTTGCAGAAGTTAAAGGGAAAAATAACATACCAGTGGGGAATAAAACCGGCATCATCAGACCCTTTCTAGTGGAGCAACACAGCTTGAACTGGACTAATGAGCCTGAGAGTTTAAAAAAAAAATAAAATATATATATCTATCTATATATCTTGCCTTTGTAGCTTTGAAGTATTGGCAGTTGGAGATCTGTGGGCTTTGGCTCGGCTGCAAACACACGTGATGCTCGGTGTTCACTATTTACTCCGAGTTTACTCCATCACTGCACGAGGCTCCTGTCCCCTCGTGACACTGGCCAGGGCTCAGAAGTGACATGAAGTGGCTGCAAAGTTTTTCCTGGGGGTATCCAATGACCTGGGTGATGGGAGAGGGGTTTCCTCCTCGCTGTAATGCTGAGTCAGCTCCATGCAGGAAGCTGAATGAGGAATTGGAAAACTGGGATTCTCCTTTTGGGGTGGAAAGGTCCCTACCTGCACATAAAAGAAACTACGAAGTGAAGTAACAAACTGAAATCCAAGTATCCAAGCTGGATAATTCCAGGCATTGTCCTTGCAGGGTGTGAACTCACCATTCCCTCCCTCATTCCTCTCCTGCCTAAATGCTCCCAGGGAGTTTTCAGGCGATTTACGGCTGACTTAGGAGATCAATCTCTCACGGCAGATGGGAGGGAACTCATTTTGGGGGTTTGAAGCAAACACACTTAAATCTTCTTTTCCCGGCTGAGCTGCTTGTCTTGGAATGACAAGCGGGATGATGGCTGGGAGCTCTTCCCTCCTTCTGCTCTGGGTCCCAGGGATGTTCCTTCCCTGCTCCTGGCTCTCCAAACTCTGTGGCTTCACTGAGGGGGGCAGCTGGTGTAGAGACCTGCCATGGGAAAGGGGTACAGGCTCTTCATCACGAGGGTAACACAAAATTATCCACTAAATTCATCCACTAGAGCTCAGAGACAACCTGCCCGTGGGGGTCCAGTCCCAACAGCAGGGCTGTCGCTTCCCCATCTCTCTTGGACAGCTTTCCATCCCTGCTTTTGATGACTTGGAGTGAAGTTACCTGCGATTGTCATGGAAACGAGCTTGGATGCAGGACCAGGTGGTAGCAGGAGGCACAGAGCCATCTGCCCCTCCCCTGCCTCTGCTTTCCCCCTGTTTTCCCTGCCACTGCCTCTGCCAGGCTCTCACAAACCGGGCTTTCCAAGGAAGGATGCTCAGCATGAGGTGAAAGCAGTGGGTTGTTCCTAAAGTCAGCAGGAGATTCCAGCTTTCTGATGGGCTTTGTGTTACCTGAATTCGTAGCAGGTGATTGCACAGCTCCAAATTCCCTCTGTCCCAGGCCTGAGGGGAATTTCTGAGCCAGTGGAAGTTGTCAGGAAGAAAAACCCATCAAAGAGAGGGAAGTATCCTTATCAAATTGTACCTGAGGCAGAAATCCTCTGCTCTGATGATGTTACAGGAGGAAAATTGAAGCGAAACACTCAGAGTTTATTGGAGAGACGAGAATCAACAATTTTACCCTTTTATTCCTTTGGGTTTGATGCCATTTGCTCAGGTTTGGGGTTTGCTTCTTGACAAGTGGGATAAAAAGGCAGGATCTGTGGATAACCATTCCTGCCTCACAGTCAGCCCTCGTGGGAGTCATAAAGGTGCTCCGTGCCTCAGTTTCCCCTCCCAACTCCTCCTTCCAAGACTCCTCCTTGGCATTAACACCACCTGAGCCGTACAGGATGTCACTGGAGCCCAGCCCAAGAGGGAGGGAACCATTTGGAAGCTGGAAGAGTTCAGGAATAACTTTTTTTCCGTGCCCAAATTCCCGATGCAGCCGAAAGAGCTTCGGAGAGGTCCCAGATGCTCGCAGGGAAGAGGGTTGCTCAGCCAAGCGGGACGGAGAGGCTCATGATACAGCGATGCTGTGCCGGAGAACGACAGCCTTGTCACGCTGACTTATGATGGATGAGGAAAAAACCCATCCCTCATCGGTGGGGGGGAGGATGTGAAGTGTAAAGAAGGATGCACCAGGAGCCTCCGGGCGATTCATCTTGTGTCGGGCGTGCTCCCGGAGTCGGCAGAGTTGAGAGGGAGAGAGAGTGTGTTGGCAAAGCCAAAAGGCACAAAAAAAAAAAAGAAAAAAAAAGAAAAGGAGGGGTTGGGGAGAAAATTCATTATGTGAAGGATAATCTCAGAGGGAAATATCAAAATGTCAGTGGCACCCCAGATAGGGGAGAGGAGAAAATGAATTGAGGGCATTTGTCACCTGCTTAACCAGGCGTGGATCCAGCCGAGTGGCTGGGATGGGAAGCATTCAGGAGGAGGGAGCGGGACAGAAGGAGAGCTGGATTCCTTGGAGGGCAGGAATTTTACCTTGCAGGATGTGTCTGCTCAGAGCCACGGTTGCCACTTTGCTGGGTTTTTTTCATGCAAGTTAAAAAAATTTTTTAAAAAATCACCACATCCTTCCTCCCCGGGAGCTGCTCTTCACCTCTTGGGAATTTAAAATCTCAGGGACGTTTTCTAGGCTCAAAAGGTGGTGCCTCCCTGCTGAACTCCCAGTTGGCCACTGGTTCTGGTGCCATTAAAGTGCTGTGGAGTAGCCACAGCAGGGAGTGGAGGGGGCAAATATTTGCCCAGCTGGGATCAGCCTGGCCACATCCTGCCCTTCATCCCTGTCACAAAGAGCAGCAGTTTCCAGCCCAGGAGCTGAGCTCCCATCTGCACTTCAGTCTGAAAGAAAGCTGAGACCAAGCCCTGCCAGAAGAGAAAACCTTGATATTCCCCCTGGCCAGGGTTTTTAGGGTGTTTTAGTGTTTTGTCCCATCCTAGAGGGAATTTGCATGCCCTGTGGGAGCTGGGGAAAGGTCTGCACTCCAGGAGGGCTCCCAATTCCTTGTTTTCCATTGGGTAAATCTAAAAAGGAGTTTTCCTTTGAGAAATCTCTTGGGTCAGGTGGCAGCAGTAAAAAGCTGGGGCCTTTAGGAATGATTGAGCCATTTATTTCTGAGTGTCACCAAACCCGCTGCTTTTGGCTCCGTATCCAGGGAGAAGTTTTAATAGCTGGAGCCCCAGGGTTCAGGGGAACAGTGGGGGCTTGACACCAAATAAAAATCCCCTATTAAAGAAATCAGGTTAATTTACTGTGTGAAATGAAGCAACTTAAACTGCTCCCAAACAGACAATATATTGTACTTTCGTAGTGGGGGTGGAAAGATTATCAGAAGCCTTGGCAGTAACTTGTTGGTCTCCTGCCCGTGCTGCTCCCAGGGTTCTGATGGATGCTCCATGCCTTTCTTCCTCCCTGGAAAACCCTTCCTCATCCAGAGGATGCAGAAACCCCACAGATGGGAGCACTCAGCATCTCAGAGCTGCTCTCCAATGGGCTCTGCAGCACCCAGGGAGCTGCTGGCTCCATCCTGGGGGCCTCTGGATGGTGATTCTGCCTGTGCCTAAAGCCAAATCCATGCTGAGGTGTGGGAAGAGGTGGCAGACCCTCCCTACCAGAGTTGCTGTGTGATGTGTTGGGGTGATCAGGGAGGAGACCCCTGCACTGAGCTGCTTCAAACCCAGCAGGGACCCAGCGAGATCTTAAAGGTCTCCTCCAAACCTAATTCTGTGATTTTAGGAAGCAAAGGAGCGTTGGGGAGAGCTTTGGGTGAGAGGCATCAGCTTCTCTGCCATAAAATACTTCAGGCCCCACTCTGCCCTCAAAAACTGCTGTGTCTGGGTCTGCACCTCGTTTTTCCCATTTTCCCAACTCTTTTTCCACCTGATTTGGCTGAAACTCCTCCACCTCATGTCCTTCAGCAGAGAGAAGCCCCAAATGACTTTCCCTATCGATCCTCACCGCGAACACTGCGGGGAACCAGAGGTGTAAGAGCCACTTTCTGTCCGCTAAGTGAGACTTTTCTTAGCAAACCTTGAAAGGAAAAAAACCCAACTCTCCTGCACAACCAGAGACCCCCTTCCCCTTCCCGCCCCAGGAAACCTGGTACAACTTGAAACCGATTAATAATACACAAAGGGATGATGTGGCTGGGCAAAGAGCGGCGGTTTCCTCGCCTACCTTGTGTTATGCTTTTATTAAGCTGCGATCTAAAGTGAAGGAGAGGGAGTGATTTTATAGCCTGCAGCGTCTTGTTTGCAGATTATTTTCCAAAGATGCTCGGTAGAATATCAATTGCCTGCAATGAGACATCCTGGCAGGTGCTGCTTTTCCACAGAGGAGGCTGCACGGGTTGGCACAGCCCCTCCTGGCATCCGTGTGCTGATCCCACGATGGAATGTGGGCTGACACGGGATGGGGAGAAGGGCTGGAAGCACAGGGGGACTGAAGCAAAGCCCCTCTGCCTGTGCTGTTCCATCTCCACCCCCTAAATCCAGAGGTTCCAGGGGGAGCACAGATGTTCAGCCCTGCACGCCCAGGTTTCGGTGGCATCGCTCATTAGCGCTTGCAGGGAGCGATGAGGCGGCTGCAGTTTGGATGGGGGACAAGGAAACAGCCCGTGTGTCAGATGGCAGAGAAGGGCAAAAAGGAAGGAAAACTGGGAGGGGAACCAGAGGAGTGAAGTGACTTTCTCAAAGTCCCTCTGCAGTGCTTGGGGATGGAGCCAGGCTGTTCCCTCCACCCCCTGACCAGACTTCTAGGCTGTGCTTCTCCAAATAAAAGCATCTTTTCTCCCCCTTGTGAAGAAAGATCGAGGACAGCTCAGGGTGATTGGCATCTTTCCTCGTGGCTGTGGCAAAAGCAGCTGAATTCCTATGAATGTGCAGCACGAAGAGAAAAAACAGGGGGGGAAGAAGCTAAGCAGGGGTTTGGCTTTAGGAAAGAAATCCTTTCTGGTTCTTTGTGATGCCCTGAGCCTTCCACCATCCCTTGAAGCAGCCAGGGGAGGGTGCAGACACATCCCTGCCATCAGGCAGAAGCTTCCCCAGAGCCACAAAGCCCAATCAGCAGGAGAGGAACAATCGAGGCGCCGGCAGGCTCGGAGCTCTTCAGCTGATGAAGAAGAGCAGGCTCTGGACAAATTTGGAATAAGAAATGAGCCTCTGAGGAGGAACACCTAGTGACCTAGCTGGGGAAAGGAGGGAAAAAGTTCTCCTCTATCACTTGTGTGTCTTTTCAGAGCATCTTTAATCATATCCCACGTCATCTTCATCAGAGGGAAGGTGGTAATCAAGGCAGCTGCCTGGGGATGATGCTGTGTCTTTGTGCTGCCGAGGCTGTTCTTTTCAGGATAGTCAGGAGAGCAGCTCTGGAGTGTGGGAATGCATTTGGGAGGTCTTTGGCTTTTCATTTTTTTATTGTAGCCACTTAGGAGTTGGCTCACATTGTGCTAAGGACAGGGATTGAGATCCTCTTGCCCAGGGAGGTAACGAAAGACAAATGCAATGTAGTCTCTTATTTATTCTTTTTCCTCCTGCCTTCTCTCTTTGTAGTGGTAAAATGATAGAATTTCATGCAGTCAATTGAGGCTATTGAGTTGTTTTGCCACTAAAGTTCTGGAGCATTGACTGTATAGATTCACAGTGTCCCCTCACAATAACATCCCTTTTAACAACGTGCTATCAAGGGAGAGCTGTGGAGGCTTTAAAAGGTTTTCCAGGATTATATTTCTCTCTCTCTCTCTCTCCTGGCTGCACTGAAAGCAAACCTGAGACAGGTTTCAAGAGAAGCAGGAGGCCCTAAACCATGGCCATGAGGGAATTGGTTGTGTCTCCGTCCTGCTTTATGGCAAGACACCAAATCCCAGATTTCCTTGGGGTCAGAGACACACGGGAGGCTCATTTCCTCCCTGCTGGGTGCATCAATCCAGCTCTTGGCTCCTCCAGGAGTTCCTGGGAGATAGCTAATGCTTTGTACTTAAAATAAAGGAGTAGATAAAAGGAATGCAAACCCAAGGTTGAGAGGCAAAGCAAACAGCTGAAAACCCCTATTTTCTCTGAATTCCTCTGTGTGTGCTCACCCTCCTTTTCTCTTAGCTCTGCTCTGCTGCCCAAAGGAGAGACCTTTCCTTGAATTGAGCAGCAGAGGAACGTGCCAGGTCCTGAGTTCCTGGGTGAAATCCCATCGTGGTCCCTCTCAGTTGTGATTCGGTGCTGCTGTTGGTCTTTGCTCTCCCTTGGCAGTAAAAATGAGGTTTTGCTTCAGAAGAGGAGCGTGGTTTTGCTGTGCATGCCCTGGTGTGGTCCCCGTGGCTGTCACTGCTCTGGGCAATGTGGGGGCAGCTGGAGGGTTCCAAGTAGGGCTGGGACCACTGGCCACACCAATCAGCTCAGAAGGATCTTCCTTCTCCCTGTCCTGGCTGGAGCCTCCCATTCTGAGCTTTCTGCTCGTGTTGGATGTGCAGGTTTAAAAATAACCAGCAGTGGGCATGAAGTAGGAATTCTGGCTAATGAGGGCTTAGGAAGTGTCAGCCAGGGTGAGGCTCAGCCCCCTGCGCTGCCTGTGGTGCTCAGTGGGGCAAATCAGAGTCACACAATGGTTTGGGGTGAAAGGGACCTTAAAGCCCATGTAATTGCACCCCTGAGCCATGGGCAGGGACTCCTGCTTCCCTGGGGAGCTCCTTGCCCTTGCCTGCTGTGGGAGCATCTCCAGCCTCCCAGCAGCCCATCCATAATGCAGGTGTCCCCAGGAGTCCTTGCTGCAATGTCCCTGCTGCTGCTCAGGCTGGGGCTGGGATTTATGAAACTCACCTTTCCCAATTCCAGCCTGTTTTAACCTTCACTCCTCGCCTTCCTGGCTCTTCGGTGTGTGCTCTTTTAATAACTGTAACCCATCTGATAATGTTGTTATAAATTAATGATCTGTTTACAACCTTAACTCTGTTTTAATGAAGACTTTTTTTGTTGAGGAAAATAAAAGCTGCTGTAATTATACCTTGTAACTGCAGGGTTTTATAGCTGGTGAACTCATCCAACAAGCAATTTCGATTAGTTTATCCAGGCAAATATTCTAGTGTTGATTTCATACATATAAAAAAACACACACAGCTATTTCCATGAGCAGCAGAAATAATTATTCCTGGATCCCTGTGCCTGTGTCTCGAGAGCAAACTCATGCTAGATTTTCTGATGCTTAAAAGAAGTTGAATTCACAGCCCTGCCTTTCTCTGGGTAAAAGCATTAATAATATCTTTCATCTGACTGGTTCCCTATTTCCCCCAAACTTGTATCTTGCAGATAAATGTGTCTTTCCATCAGCTTTTATTGAAATGGGTTGTAAGGTTTAGAAAGCACTGGAGATGTGGAAAGGAAACAGCCGGGCAGGCACTGCCGGTGTGTGAGGCTCATTTCCTCAGGAAACCAGGCTGAAAACACTTTAGGTGCCATTAAAAAGTTGGAGCTGTCGTTTCAGGGGAAAGCTTCAGAGAGCCTTGGAAGCTGTTTTCCAAGTGGTTAATTCAGCCTGTGTTTCCCAAAGTGCTCAGCTTGGATTGCTGGACAAATTCCTGCATTGCTCAGGAACTCAACTTGTTGAGCACATTGGAAAATTTCCCTGTTTCTTTTCTACATGGAGACGGATCCACCGGATCCTTTTGGAGATGTTGGCCATTATAACATGTTGGTACCTTCATTTCATTTTACTGGAGACTCCCAGATGTCCTGAGATTCACCAACAACTCTTTGTTTTCCCCCAGCTCAGGTTGGACCCCACTGCCAGAACCTTTGTGTCAAGGAAAAAGATGGAGAGCAAAGGGATTGGGGAGCAAATGGACTGGGATTTGGGACACCATGATTTTCAGAATTACAGAGGGGATTGCAGCTGGGGGCATCTCCTGTTAGGTGTCCAGAAATGCCTGTGGAATTGGGAATATCAGGTCAGCCTTCCATGCTGTTGCCCGAGGATTGTGATCCCACCATCTCGGGGGGCTTCCTTCTCCTGTCTCTGAGCCACCACTTCTTCTGTCCACCTGGAAATCCTCCCCTAAGGAATTGCTCCTTCCTCCCAGTCCATCACAGGATGGGTTGGGTTGGAAAGGACTTTAAAACTTATCAATGCCACCCCCTGCCATGGGCAGGGACACCTTCCACTAGCCCAGGTTGCTCCAAGCCCTGTCCAACCTGCCCTTGGACACTTCCAGGGATCCAGGGGCAGCCACAGCTTCTCTGCCCAACCTGTGCCAGGACCTGCCCACCCTCACATTCCCTGGGAATCTGCAGGATTCCTGGATGTCTTGGGACAATCCCATCCACACTGAACTCTGGGATTGTTTTGCCCATCCTTTCTTAGGGCATCATGTCCCAGCCTTCCTTGTTCCCAGCTTTCCTGGTCCTTCACCCCTCCATGGATCTTCCTTCTCCCTGTCCTGGCTGGAGCCTCCCATTCTGAGCTTTCTGCTCGTGTTGGATGTGCACGCTTAAAAATAACCAGCAGTGGGCATGAAATAGGAATGAAATAGGAATTCTGGCTAATGAGGGCACTGGGAATGGGTGCCACTTTGTGCCCACAGTCACTTCAGTTCACACCTGGCATCAAACCTGCCTCAGGAACAGCCTTTGCCATCCTGGGCATGGAACCTGCCTGCTGTTTCCCTGTGGGTCTCCTCCTCCTATTCATGGCATGGAAAAAAAGGAATTTCCTGGAGGTTTTCCTGATTTTCCTTGCACTTTTTTTCCTTCCACTAGGATCCTGCTGAGGATTCCTCACATCACCATGATATCAGTAATATTAGGATGTTTTTTTCCCCTTGGGGGTGTCTGACAAGGATCCTGGAGCACGGACAAGCTCTCCCTGCTGGCACACTGGCCTCGGCATGTGGAGCTGCATCCCTGCCTTGCAATCAATTCCTCTATTTCCAGCCCCTGTTGCAACAACAAAAAAGTTGCACCAAAAGCATTTCCCGCCCCTGAAAATCCATTACAGTCCCTGTCACCAACCTTTTCTCTCAGTTGCTTTTTAAAAATCTTTTTTTTTTTTTTTTTTTTGCTGGGTTCAGTGGGGATGTTTTCCCATCCTGATTACAAGGAGTTATCAGAGAAATCCTTTGCCAAGTGTCAGCCCACAGCCACCTGAGGCAGCTGGAGTCGGAGTTATCAGTATTTGAACAGGTATGAAACAGACTCCTGGCCACAGACTGGGGTGATGTCCTTCCTTGTGTCCTTGTGACAGGCAGGAGGGATCCTCTAATTAAAGATTCTGAAGAACTGGGGCTTGGATGTGAGTCTGGCCAGCCCCAGGAACTCCAGTTCTCTGTGTGTGGAATGAGGTGCCCAGATGCTGAGCCAGGGCTGTGCCTGGGGATGCTCCCCCTGCTCTGAGCTGCCAAAGCCGCTTGGAGATCCAGCACCACATTTTAAAATTCCTTCTTCCTCTTCCCTAAGTGCAGAGCTGCGGGCAGTGTTTTTCGATCATTTCAGTCCACTTATTTATTTATTGTTTTTTCTCAGTTCCCGAGTGATGCCGAGATCTGAACCTTGGGGACAGGAGAAGGGGGGACATCGTGAGAAACCTGTGCCTTAATTTTCTACACATCTTTTCTTCCTCCACCAAGAATCTGCATAAAGCTCCTCCACGTATCATTTATTCATCCCTATTTCAGCACGAGAGGCTCTGCCTTGTGATGGAGATGTCATTTGCAAAATAATAAGGTCCCGCTTGCTGCAAGAAGAACACCCCCACTCTTCCCCCACGAGGTCATTGCCTCCAAATTATAAATCTTTTTAACCATTACCTCGTGGGTATCCACGAGCACAGCTCTCAGATTAATTCCAGACCTGCTGCCTTGTCGTCTGCTTTGCTTTTTTTATTTTTTTTGGTTGCCTTGCACATAAACCACCCGGCTCTCGAGTGTCGGATCTTTATTCCTAATTGGGTTGCATCAGAGGATCTTTGCCTTCAGCTGCTGAGGTTCCTGCCTTGTGCAGGGACGTAAGTCACAGATATCATCAGATAATTAAGCTGGTATTAGGTGTTGCAAGTGGTGTTTCCCTGTTTGATCCCTTCCCGTGCCTTACATGGAATGCAACCACCTGGCAAAGCTGGTCTGCGGAGCGGGGAGGGGGAGGCATCTCTAAAAAATGGACTTTAGTTTTATTTGTGGGGTCTTTCCTGCAGCAGGTCACTGTGTAAATGGTGAGGGAGGGTGGAACACCAGAGTTTTGGTGAAAAAGGCTTGTTTTATGGCTTCTGGCCATGCTATCCAGCAGGACATGATGCAGAAGGGCACCCAGGGATGCAGCACAGCCCTTGTCCCCAACACAAACCCCACAGACACAACCCTTGCCTTTAATTTGACTCATCCCAGAGCCAAGGGATCTGTGCTGTCCCAGCAATGAATCTCTCCCTATATAAAGATGCTTTTATGGGACACCTCCCATTGCCCTCTTCCCTAAACTTTGGATTTATCCTCTTTATGTGCCCCAAACCCACCTCAGGCTCCACCAGCTGCATCCCAAGAGCTGCTCACGTGGCCACTCTCAGGGGAGGGTGGAATTATTAATGCCCCAAGGTGTAATTATACATCTTAAGCCTTGCTCAGGCTCTGCCAACACCTTTCCAGAGGAGGAAGGAGGGGTTTCAGGGAGACACCTTGCTGTTTAATAAATAAAAGAAGAGATTCATAAAGTGTCTGGCAAGCACATTCCTCACATAGAAATGTTACGGAATAACACGGGATGAATAATAGAAAAGGTTATTGAAAAATTCATAATTTCCAAGCGCCACTGAAGGCCAGGCTTCCATGCCGTTTATTTGCCTGTAGAAAAGTGATTAAAATATATATTATTGTCCTGTCTATAGGAGAATGTATTATTAAGTGGATACTAGCATGACATTTGAAAAATCCATTTCATTCCATTTAGTGGCGGGCGGTGCGAGGGGAAGGGGGGTCTTTCTCCTGCCTTTGTGGAGGGAGGTTTTAGCCAGGCCTTCAGAAAAACAGGGAAAACACAAAGAGGGGGAGGGTTTAATTACAGCCCCTTTTGCCTCCCAGCGGTGCCGTTCCCTCTCCATTTTCATGCCTTTTGCCTTAAAAATGAAATGAGATTCCTGCACCTTTATTTATTGCTTTAATTGCCGAGAAGGGGAAGGGAGGATGGACGGTGGGTTTGCTCAGGGTGGGGAACTGGGGGTTTCCTCCCTGAACCACACGCCTTGTGATGGGGGGGGAGGTTCTGCCACGGGTTTGGGTGGTTTTCAGAGGTTCTTATGATGTTGACCTGAACATCAGGTCACCCTCCATGGCTGGAAGCAGAGGGACTGTCCTGCCTCCAGGTTGTGCTGATGGGGCTGGTGACATCCAGGTTGTCACACTGGGTTCATCACTTTTGGGTGCTTTGCAGTCGCTTTATAAACCTGAATCCATGCACAGGCCTTGCTTGCAGACCTGTCCCGAGTGTTGGTTTGGGAAATTGGAAGATTTAGAGGTATTTTGGGGATGCTGAATGAATTTCTTGGGCTTGATCCCTTCTCCTAATCCATCCAGGCCCCTTGGTGCAGAGAGGGGTGAGAAATCATGCCAAGAAGCTTTTCTTGACAAAATGCCAGGATTTTGATCAATAGAATTGAAAATAGTTCTGAGTTATCCTCTTGGTGATAAAACTCAAAGTTGGTGAGTGGGCTTTTTGGGCATGGGTGGGATGCAGAGGTCTCTGGGCAGACCACATCAACCCAGAGGGTGAACTTGTATTGCATCCTACAGAACTCCATGGAAAAGGCACCTTTCCATAGGCCAAAGATACCGTCCAACAGACCAGTTTGGGATATTTGGGGTTTTTCTCCTATGTGAGATGGGCATTTTGGGTAGGAAAGTTGTGTTGTGCATAGCCAGAAGCACCTTCTATACCTACTGGATTTATCTGGGGAGTAAAAGGCAAGAACTCTCCCCTCTGCTCCGTTCGTGTCGAGGGGGATGCGTCATTCCACATTTGCCTGGATCCATCCTCCAGAAGAGAGGTGGAAGCTTTTCTCCCCCCCCTCCCAAGCTTTAGATCTTGAGCAGAGTCTATATTTGCTGCGTTAATGACTCGGAGCCAATCTCCAGCTCCTCTTCAGTTTTATTCATAGATCCCATCTGGGACTGTCGGAAATAGAAAGGCAAAACCTGCAAAGAAGCCATGTGGCAGGAGAGGACATGAGGCAAGAGCTGCTTCTAAAAAGAAAACAAGGCTTGGGATTGACTTAAAACTATTCCTCAATCTGGAAGGGTTTGCCATGTAGCCTCAATTACCACAATTTCGAAGACAAAGCTGCTGAGTTTATGGCTTTAATGAAATGTTTTGATTTTGAGGGAGCGTTCAAAATTGAGCAGGGCCTCCAGCATCTCCAAAAAGCAGCTCTGATCGAGCCAGGGGATACCTTCAACCATCCTTCCCTTGCGTGGAAAGGCTCAGACCTTGCCTCTCAAATTAAATAACTTAAAATACATAAACCAAAGCGTGTGTGAGATGCAGAGGTGTTCATTGTGTAAAGCTCTTTAAATCTGCATGGCAAATCAGGCTGGGAGGGCAGGAATATAGAGATCTCACTGCAGAGGAGAACTTAATGTACCCAGAAGCCACTGATAGACTGGGTGATATCTGGAGTCATGGCTGGATGGGCACCCTCTTCCTCTCTTGCCTGGGAAAGAGATCTCTGAGTAGGAATAGAGGCTGTGCCCAGGAAAAATGGCAATATTTGGTGAAGGTAGAGGGGGCTGCAGCTTGTTGTTCATCTTGGAATTGTGAAGGATTAGGGGGAAAGGAGTGTGGGCTACGTGGTCAGCGTGGAAAATAACTGGCCACAACTTTTGCAATCAGCAATCTCCCCTTGCTTATTTATTTTTCTTTTCTCCCCCACCCTGCCTTACAACATCCCCCCCGCCTTCCTTCCTCTACCTCTCCCTGCCCAGCCCCAATACCCATCTTGGAGGATCTAAATTAAAATCTGTTATCATTTCCCGGATAATCCCCTTTGATGCCCTGAATGCAGCAGAATCTGTCCTGCTTCAACCTTGCATGTAAGTGCTGATAGCTTTTGAACAGCTAAATGGCTTTGTATATCTCATACAAATGTCTGTCTCATCCAGGAGCTGGCAAGCCCCGCGCAGTCGGCTGGGGAAGCTTTATGAGTTACAAGTGGAATTACTTTGGAGAGATGCTAAGGAGGCCAAACCTTTCAGAACACGTTCCCTTGGCATCTTCTGTCTGGCAGGGACGGGACTTGCATTGTCTTAACCTCTCAGAGCAGCTAATTGGTGTCGTGGTGCTGATGCAGTTTGTCATCAGGGTTTTCCTGCCTCCAGCTCGCTGTGCCAGCCTGGATCTGCCCCTTGGGGCTTGGCTGGGGATATCAGTTTGCCCCAGTCTGGGCTCCTTGTGAGCTCTGGATTGAGGAGAGCTTGTGCATGGACTTTATTCACGTATTTTGTGCAGAGCCAAGGGTGAAATGAGTGGTTTGGGTTGGAAGGGACCTTAAAGATCATCTCATTCCAACCACCCTGTCAGGACAGGGACATCTTGAATCAGACCAGGTTGCACAGAGTTGGTTTGTGCATTTCTACCCAACCTGGCCCCTGGTACAGTCACTACCCCTGGCTCAGCCCCTGGTGTTCCCCAAGCAGAGCTGCTGTTTGATGTTTGGCCACTTGTCCCTTTCCATCCTGGCTTTTCCCATTAGCCATGGGGCCATGGAAGCTCTGCCAGACTCCTCTGCCTCTCTGGGGGTCTGTGTTGTGGCCAGGGAGAAGGTGAGGGATGTCTCCATTCTTAAACCAGCATGTCTCAGCACCATCCTTGTGCTGCCATCCTTGCACAAGGACACAGAGCCTTGCAGAGAGGAACATTCCCAAGGGAATGAATTCCAAACTGGCTGGTGTTGGCAGGTGAGCAGGTCACTGATATTCCTGGTACATCCCATATCCATCACCTGCTTGTTGGGACTTAACCCCAGCTGGCAACTCTCCCCCAGCCCAAGGCAGTGCTGTGCTGTGAAATGCAGAGTGCAGCACAGAGCTAATTGCCTGTCAAAAATAAAAGCCTCTCCATCCCAGAGAGCAACCAGGAATCGCTGTAGCTGATGATGTCTTCATGCCCCCTCCGAGGACCCGGAGAGATCTATGGGTGTCTGGGGAATACAGGGAGAAAGGAATTCCTCAGGAAGCTCGTAATAGTTTGGTAATGGCCCGATGACATGAGCTGATGTGGCAGGACACAGCTGTGACGGGGAAGCATCTTCCCAGCTCTGCAGGATATAAAACCACAGCCCCCTGCTTGGGGATCAAAAAGCCCAGAGGAGAGAGGATTAAAGGGAAGCAGCCAAAGGGAAATGGAGGCAGGAAAAAAAAAGAAAAAAAAATAAAGAGAATAAACCCTTTTTAGTTGCAGTCAGTTCTCTCCCATCACTGCCTTGCTGCTCCTCTCTGCTGCAGAGCTGGGTAATGGTGGGTCCACATCCCTTGGTTCAGTTGTGGGAGCATCAGTGGTGGGTGAGGAGCTGTTGGGGCTGCAGAAAAGGGGATGCTGTGTTTCTGCACATCACCAGCCTTGTGTTCAGCTCAGGGGAGAGGACACAGCACAGCCAGCACCAGCTGCATTCATCCCTCAAAGCTGCCTGTTGTGCAGGAATTCATCTGCCAAATTGGCCAGAGAGATGGCAAAGAGCAGCGGAGTGGACTTAACCTCCCACCTCTGCTTGTGCTTCCTCGACAAAAAAAAACCCCAAACAAACTGCTCCTGCTGAGCAGGGACTTTATCTGAACCAAGGGCAAAGCTGCTGGCTCAGGACAGGCAGCCCTGGCTCCTCCAAGTGTCCCCCTGGAAAGGGGGTTTCATCCCTGCTTGCTCCTTCTGTCTCTCCAAAGGCTCGGAAATCTCCCAGCTGTGCCAGAGGGAGCTTCCCTCTGGAAAATAAAAGAATATGGTTTTATTTCAAGTAAATAATTCATTAACTCAGGAATTATCTTCTTTAGGCATTTCATGGAAGTTGTGAGGTACCAGGTCCTGTCTGGAACTGGTGCCAGGGACAATTTGCGTTCGGGGACAGGGAATTATGAAAATAGATAAAGGTATGGCTGAAATGGGCCCTGCTATGTGGCAAGCTCTTTGTGTGCAGAAGAAGGCGGTCATTCTGACCAGGAGACCCTGTCTCCCTGTACAGGGGGGCATGCCAAATGCAATCAGAAGAAGAGACCCACTTCTCTCATTATACTAACAAGGCAGGACCCTAGGGGCACATAAAAAGCATGATTTTTGGGGTGGGTGTGTGCTTTTTGGACTTCTGTGGCCAGGGCACCCAGCACGTGCTGAAATAGAAACTTCCTTTTTGCAAAATTTCTTTCTCGCACGGATATTTGTATCCTAACTAAATTGAATAAAAGGTTTTTCTTACAGCAGGGAAAGCCAAAGGTTAAGGTGCCACGGCCTATGGGAAGCTCCTGGAGCTGGGTCAGGAGGCAGGAGGTGACCTTGCAGTGTCAGATGGAGCTGTTCCCTGAGCCATGGCACGTGGCTGGCATGGGATCTGACTCTGGATGGCACTGCTCTGCCTTCCTTCTAGAGAGGATGATGATTTCCCCTTTGGACAGATGTTCCTGGCTGGGGACAGCAGCTGGTGCTCCGAGTTCCCACGGGCAGAGCAGGGCTGGATGCAGCCCATCCCTCTGGGATGGCAGAGCCCTGGGCACGGTGCCCGCCTTGCCCCACTGGCCAGATGTGTGTCCCTGTGCCCGGTGACTCTGCTCCAACAGTGCCTTCTGCCAGTGGTGCTCCAGGTGCCCGTGGGCAAAGTCAGCTCTTCCCAGGGCTCTGCCTGGGTCTCTCTGCTCCTCGGAGCTGGGATCTGGCCAGGGAAAACGCAGTGGTTGGTTATTTTGAGGCTTTGGGATCAAAGCTGGTCCCTGTTGTGATGGTGAAGGACCTTCCTCGGGCTGTGGGGATGCTGAGGGCGGAGATCTGAAGCTTGAACCCCAAAATGGGCAGCATTTTGGGGGCTGATGATGTTGGGCACCGGTGTGATGAGCTGCTTCCATCCTCTGCATCCTCAGGGGCAGGAACTCCTTCCCACTGATCCCTCTGCCTTCCCCGCTGGTTTTTCCCTGTGCTGAATCCAGTGGAAAAGCAAAAAAAAAAAGGAGTCACCCCCCTTAATGAACTCAGCATTAATCGCTTGTGTCAAATCCTTGTGCTAACAAGCTGAGGAAATCAAACAGGCCTCCCCGGGGAGAGCCGGGGAGTCAACACTCATCCATTAAAATGGTAATTTTGTATTTTTCACCGAGGCATTTGTCGCCTCTTGCCCTTGTGCTCTCGTTAGCGCTTTGGCCTTTAAATTATAGTGTGGTTTTTTTTTTAAGGTTTTTTTTTTAAACCCAACTAAACCACCAAACCAGCCTTCTTCCCTTCCTCCTCCTCCTCAGGAGGTTCAGGGTAGCACCTCTACACGTGGGTCATTATTTTGGCTTCAATAATGGCAAGAAGGCACTTGTTGCTTCCTAAAGAGCTCCTTTTCTCCCGGGAATTCAAGACCCTCCAAAAAAAATATTACTTTTGAGCTTTTTTGCTTGAATCCAAGTAGGAATTTCAAGTCACCCCGTTGTTCAGGGGGCTGCTAATAGTTTCTTGCTTGGGAGGTTTCTGGGAAATCGTGGAGGTATTTGCCAATCCCAAGGGATTTTGTGGATGTTTGAAGGCAGGAGGTGGGGGCTGGCAGCTGTTTGCTTCACTCCTGGTTTTAAAAAGTTACTGGGAGTGAGGTTTTATTAGGCCAGAGAAGGTGGACAAATGCATCTTCCCTTCATCAGAGCTCAGTCAGATGTGGATTTCCAGCAAAAAAAGCTGCTTTTTGCAGCTGCCTCAGCTGCTGCAATGACAGGCATCACCTCTCCCCACAAACCTTGTGCTTCATCCCCACCTTGCTGTCAAAATTACTGGGTGTGCAGTAGAAAAACGAGGAGCTCCTGGAATGCAGCAGCTCCAGAGCAGCCCGGAGAGGAGGAGCATGCAGGAATCACAGGAAAGGCAGTTTCCTGCCCAAAGTGCCTCAGTTTCCCCTTCAGCAAAGTCACAATGGGAAAATATCCTTCCTGGTGGGATCACTGCCCTCTGAGCAACCCAGGCTAGTGCAAGGTGTCCCTGCCTGTGGATGAGATGAGCTGTAAGATCCCTTTTAACCCAAACCATTCCATGATTCTCTGTGCATATGGAAAATGCCACGGGAGGCACAGATTGCTGTTGTGGCAGCGATGCTGAAAACAGACATGGTTTTAAATCGAGAGAACACTTGCTCGCTGTGAAACAGCCACGAGGGTTTGGGTTGGGATTTGTTCGCCTTTTGCAGCCTGGGTAGCTCTAAAGTTGAGGTTCTGCTTCCTGCAGCTGGGCTGGCTCATCCCTTGGCTTTGCTGGAGCAGGAGGGTGCTGTGTTGGACTCGCAGCATTTTGAGGCAGGGGCTCTCTCTCATCTCTCACTCACCAGCGCAATTAATACACCCTAACGACGTGTCAGGGATGCGAGCGTTTCCCTGCGGATCCGGCCGTGTGCAATCCCATGAATAATCATGCCCGTCCTCCTCTCCCCACGCGGAAATATTCCAATAAATAAATAAAATAAATGACATTTTTTTCATTTCATTAGGGTTTTTTTTCTTTTTATTTTTTTTTTCCCCTTCCCTTTCTATTTTTCATCAAAGCTCTCCCTCTGGTGAGCAATTTCCAGGCAGCGTGGCAGGAGTGGCTCAGAGGAGAGAGGATCTGCCGTGGTTGATGCGTTTTTCATCATCTCATTGTCCCATTTTCTGGGGTGGAGGAGAACTGGCATTGCCCTCCCCATGGTGGTTTCTGCTTGCTAACTGCTCCCCGTGTTCTCCTGGAGCTGGTACCCACGAAGTATAATTGGGAGGGCTTGATTTGACTTCATTTGGTGTTAAATTAGTGCTGGGCATTGGGTATCAATGGCGTGGCTGTGAAAGGAGCCAAGGAGGGCTCCTGTGTGTGTGTGTGTGTGTGCACAGCAGCAATGCCATGGCCATTCCACGGGGCTGTGGAATCAGGATTAATGGCTCCAGCATCCTTCAAGCAAACTGTATCTCAGAGCGCTTTGTGGAGTGAAATGACACAGGCCGGTGGGTAATATATGGTGTAAAGCGCTGGAAAACAGCGGCACAAAGACATGGCAGGGGGAATAAATTAAAGCCTTCCGTCAGAAAGCCAATAATGGGGAAAGGAGGAGTGGAGAGGTGGAAACAAGGGACAGGATATTTATTTGCAGCCGAGGTATGAGAGCGGTGGAGAATCAATGACTAGAACAGACAGCACTTCATGCGTAGCACCAATGTATACACAGCCCTGGCCAGATTTTTGGGGGGGCTGGGGGGGCCCAATCCTGTTAAAAGGGATGTGCCTGGCTCATGGCACAGCATCCTGTGCTGAGGTTTTTCCCCTTGCAGGTGGGTTTTTGTTTGGTTTGGTTTTTCCAGAGGTGCTGAGAACTTCCAGTAAGTCTCCTTAAGTTGTCTCAAGGTGTTCCCACCTCTCCAGGGTCAATCTTACCTGGTTTCATCCAGCACCTGCCTTGAACCTCATGGAGAAAACTGGATTTAGCCTCACTCCACCCCCAAACCTCCTAAAGGAGGGTGATCTCATGTAGCAAGCCGGGAATGGGATGTTAAATGGGAATTTTTACACCATGACTGAGACAGCAGCGTAGCTGCATTGACTCCTTGAAGCCTAATTCACTTGGGAAGGCAAGCAATGAGCACTCCATCCCCTGCAAGGATGCTGTCAGTTTTCATTTGTGATTTATTCAAGGTCATAGAGTGGAGTGGGACGATGCAGCATCTTTTCCAGGCCTGTTCTTATCGAGGAGGGACGAAAGGCAGAGCAAGGGGGCTGCGGGGAGGGGATGAGGATCCCTCGAGTGCCTTGTTTGACAAGTTTGCAAACCAAGGAGGGGCTTTTCAGGCATCCTCATGTCCCTGGCTGTGCCAGGGAATGAGTCTCGTGCTCCCTGGCTCCCCTCACCCCCTCTGATAAGGTAATGAGATGCAAGTCTTTGGTGTGTTTGACAAGCTGGTGTCCTACAGCGCCAGAGCCGGGAGTGCTCAGAGGCTGGGAGAGGAGATTAATTAATGCTAAAAGACACAGTTTGATGTGGCAATGAAATTTCGATTATAATAATCTCTAATTATCTTGTAGCACAAGTGCCTCAGCTCTCCCAGGTGTCTTCCCCAGTTTGAAATTGTTATTTGTCAGCATCAAAGAGAGAGAGGAGCTGGTGCAGGGGGTGCACGTGTGGTCCCTTGGGATGGGGAGCCCGACCTCTGCCAGGGATATCCCTCAGTGGGAATGTCTCTCTGCTTCCATGGATCCCACCAGTGCCTGCTGTCTCAAATCAGGGCAAAACAGGGGATTTTTGGGGCCTTCAGTGCACTTTGCACGGGGTGTAAGAGCCCAGGGAGGCAATCTGAGGTCTGTGCAGATGTTTTGTGGCACTTCCACTTTGCCTTTCGCTCAAACACCTGGTCCCTTGTGCCTCTTTTTTTTTTCCTGATGGTTTTGACTCAGAATCAACTCGTTCCCAGGGACAACTTTGGTCTTGACAAAACGACACTTCGCCCAGGCAAGTCATTTCCTTCAGCTGCTTTACTGCCTCTCCTCCAGGCTGAACCAGCTTTAAAATCCTTCTTCTCTCCCATCAGCCTGAGCCCTTCTATTCCCAACATCTTCAATTGTGACCTGTCCCTTCCCAGAGGGATGGAATGGCCTTTTGAGAGGTTCCTGTGAGCGGGGCTGGACAGTCACGCTCCGTGCACTGAATAGCAGATGGACACACTGGCATCTTTGGGAGCAGGAATAATTGGCTGCTCTGCTCCTCAGAGTTGGAGGGGGGGGGGGGTCTGTGCTTCTGTGAATCGTGTTTATCTACTTAAAATAGTCTCAGGAGAGGAAACATCTTGGGTTTGAAGTCGCTGCCCCCGGGGTGTGCTCACCATACAGAGGCTCGGTTTATGCGGTGTTTTGGGGGCTGCAGGTAGGAGACATCCTTCAGCCACCAGCAGCTTCCCCCAGCCCTGCTAATCCCAGGGGAGATTCCCTCCTTCCCAGGGGCTGCAGCAGGAGAGGGGAAGGTGGGGATGCATCCCTGAGCCCAGGGTGGGAATGGGTCCAGCGTGTTGCTGGCTGTGACCTGTTGCGTGTCGGTCAAAGCATCGCTGTAAGATGCAAAAGGCGGGGGGGGAAAGCACTTTTCCCAAAGCCTTTGCCATTCTTTCATCCTTATGGGTGATGGAAACCCCTCCTTCAACCCCTCACTGCCCTCCCAAGCAGCTCCAAGCTGTAAACAGCATCCTGCATACCACACTTGCTCTTCAACATCTCCGGAGAGGGAAGAAAAGCAACACAAACCACCAAAAAATCATCCCCATGTGGGTTGTTTTGAGTCACAGATCTGTTTGCAAATGAGCTTGGGGGCTCGCTGGGTAAAAAAAGGGCATGCTTGGTGAATCCCATTTCACTTCCCCAGTGAGCTGAAAAACTCTTGGATAATGGGTTATGAGTTGTAGATCTGTTTGATTGCATTGTTGCAAAGTGGGAATTGTTTTGCAACATAGATTCTTAATCACTGAGGCATCTGTGATTGAATGCGTCGAAAATTGGTTGGAATTGAAAGTTAACTATACTGCAGACAGCTTATTCTTGTGTATAATTGAAAATAAATTCTAATACTCTGCTTGAAAAGGGCTGCCAGGAGGAAATTTTCAACCTTGTCCTCTCCTCAGCCCCCGTCTCTGAATCCACAAATCCTCTCCACTCTCCTCTGAGCCTTTTCCTTGCCATCCTGTAGAGCTGGGGAAGAAAAGCCAATCTCTGCACGTCACTCTCTGCATCAGCAGCTGTAAAATAGAGAACGTGCAAAGAGTTCTGTTTGGAATGCCTGGGAATGGGAGAGGTGGAAGGAATCAGAGGATCAGAACATTGGGACCAGGGGCTTGTTTGCCAAATAGTTCACTTCTTCCCTGGAGGGTTTCACAGTGTTCATAGAATCATGGAATGGTTTGGGTTGGAAGGGACCTTAAAGCTCAGCTTGTTCCACCCCCTGCCATGGGCAGGGACACCTTCCACTATCCCAAATTGCTCCAAGCCCCATCCAACCTGGCCTTGGACACCTCCAGGGATGGGGCAGCCACAGCTTCTCTGGGCGCCACAACCCCACTTCTCTCATGGGAGGGTTAGTGATGGAGGGGAGGTGACCTGCAGCTCCTCCTCACTCTCTCTTAATTCAGCATCCAAAGCATGCCCTGTGGAACTGAAAATTAACCAAATTTAGCCTGCTACGGGGGAATTTTATATCCATAATAAAATTTTAGTAGGGATGCAATCGCCCCACGAGACCTTCTGCCCCAAGTCATTACAGAGGCTGAGAGTTTAGCAAACCTCAGGAGGAAGGAACTGTTCCAGGGAATCACGTCATCTGGCATGGAATCATACGGGCTAGAAACCTCTGGCAAGGTGGTTCCTGCACTTCCAAAGGGATAGCAATGGATAATCCAGGTCTCAGTGCACCACAGGGTCTTTTTGGGATGAGACTGGACCTCTCCTCCCCCAGTTCTACATGACTCCTCCGTCCTCATCCCACCAGAGCTCATCCTTAGGACTGCAGCACAACCCCTTGCCTTGAGTGCCCCTCCCAGCCACTTCCATGGCTCCTCACACTCTGGGAATTTTTGGGTTAGGGATGATGATGATGCACACAAAAGGTCCTGCCTCACCGTTTTATGCAGCCCAGAGGTGAAAATCAAATGGTTCCCTGTGTCTTCCAAGCTTTTGGGAGTCTGCTGGGGGTTATTCTTCATGGGATGAGAGGTCAGGTTTGCTTGACAAAGAGAAGGGACTTTGGTGGGTTTTTTTCCTTGCACTGATCTCGAGCTATTTTTATTCCTCTTTCTACCCTCGTGATGGGACAAGGCTGTCAATAGGGTGCTTTCATGGCCTCCTTTCAGACAGGGCTTTGGAGAAGTTGAAGAGATGGGTTATTATTAAGTCCTCATCATGCTAAAGATGCTTTGAATTTGATTCCACACCTGGACCTGCTCACAATCACGACCACCAAAGACGAGAGGGCAGGGCAGTAACCCAGGATGGGGAACAAAGGAATTAAAAGGGGTTTTTTGTGTGTCTATTGACTCTCCTCTGGTTCCTTGGGAAAAGCAGGTTGGAGTTTTCTGTGCTTCCCAGAAAACTTTGGGCTATGCTGCTTCCTTTTGGAAGAGTACCGTGACTTTTATAGGGTACCGTGATTTTATAGGGATAAACTCTGTTTAAAGCTGAGTTAACAATGGAGTCTTCACTATTACTTAAAATTATCAACCACATTTTCTATCTGACACCTTTTGGCAAAGGACCAGCAATAGGAAGGAGTAAGGAAAAAAGGCAAGCAACGACCAAAACTCAACCCGAGCTTAGCGACGTCTTTGCTTGTATTAGAAAAGTTGCACAAAATCAAGTAAATTGATTTAAAATCAATTTATTTAAAATGGTGCAAACCCCTAATACAGGCAGAACTAGTTTAACCTTTGCTTAAATTGATTTTGCTTGCAACAGTAAATTACTGAGTGAGACTGAAGTGATTTAATGGAGGGTTAAGCCTGTTTAAGTGTGTCCATTTTCGGGGCTTTCATTGGTTTGGAGAGTGAGGGTGGCCCAGTCATTGGGAGACCTCAGGAAACCCGATTTTCCTTTCTTTCTCTGCCACAGATGTTGTCAAATTCTCCTCTCTGGGGCTCAGCTCCCTACGTGGGACGAGGGATTATAAATTTTTCCTGTTTTGTAGGAGTGTTGTGGTGAGGAGCACCTTGGGGGGTGTCTGTCCTGAAAAAAACCAGCTGCTCCTTCACTGACTTAACTTAAAATCATAGTAAAGTAGCTGCTAACAGTTTCAATTTAATTGGCAAAGCTAAACCAGGGCCACATTTTGGGTTGCAGGGTGGAAAAATAGACACTGTTAAAGGTCTAAGCCCCACCCCTGCACTGTCAATGTCCATCTTCCATCCATCAACCTCTGGATTTGAGGATGCCTTGGAGCATCTTCCACAGGATGGAACACTTCTAAGTCCTACATCCCTTTTGTTGTGACATTTGGTTTTTAGGGCTTCTTTGAAGAGGTGGAGGGAGTTGTTGGGGATGCCCCAGCTTAGTCCAGCTCCCCCAAACCTCACCAAGGCCGAGTTTAAGCTTCAGGTGGTGTTTCTGTATTCTGGAGCAGCTCAAACCTGGATCTTTGGACATGGAGCAGCCTCAGCCCACTTGTACGACTGTTTTCCAGTGGATAGTAAATCTGTGTGACTCGTCTGGGAGTGATGTGATTTGAATTAATCAAAATGCTCAGCTGCAGGAGGAGAGCAAAAAAAATCAGGTCTAGATTGAGGGAAGCAATGGAGTGGTGATAACTGGGTTTTAATCCAGTAGCTGAGGACTTGGAGCAGCCGCCTGGGAATCAATCCTCCTTTTCCCTTTTTTTTTTTTCTCAGCCTGGGGAATTTGAACCCCCAGCTCCCCAGGAAGAGCTGAAGGACATTGGCAAATGGGAGGTGCTGGGCTGGCCTCCTGCTCGGAGCTCTCTGCTTTGTATACCAATAGGTATTTATTAATTAGGAATCCAAGTGGCTCCCTCGTTCAGGGGTTAGGAGGCTCGCTAGGGAAGCTCTGGTCCCTATTCTCATTAAGGTTTAATTATACAAAGTAAAATATCATCAACAGGAGGGAGCAAGCCCCCCTGAATGCCGGATGAGGGGGTGGCTGGCAATATGCTGCCACGTGGGAGATGGACGTGGCTGTGGGTCCCTATGGATGGGAGAAGCTGGATGGCTCCCACCTGGAGTGGAGGGGCTTGGGACTCTTTCCCTTCTCCCCACTGAAGAGCTGTGGGGCCAGTTTGGAGTGTCCATCCTGCAGAGGTGGTGGGTACAGGACAATGCTACGGCCACTGAGGGCAGTCACCAACCAGGCATTGCTGTGGGATGATTGGCAAGTGATTCGAGGCTGCTGTTAACCTAAATATCCATCTGTGTGCATCCCGGGAGCCCATCAATTCCAGGGATAATTGACAGAAAGCAGCAGGGCACTAACCAGTTTTGCTCGAGGACTGGAGCATCTTCTGCCCAGGCAGGGGAACGATGGGGAGGGAGGGTGAGGTGCTCCCTGTCCTTGGACCAGGTCAGTCATCCCAGAGGACGGGAGGACTCATGGAATGGTGGGTGCATGGATGGTTTCATGTTGGATTGGAGAAATGGTGCTTAGTGAGTGAAAGCATCTCCCTAAGGAGTCACCCCGAGCTCTTGCTGCCTGCAACCTTTATCTGTGCCTCATCTCCAGGTCTTTTACCACCACAGGCATCTCGATCGTGGCTTTTACAGTATGGAAAATGAGGCGAGGTGGTTTTCCTGCCGGGATAAGGACAAGTTCCCTAATTTTGCTGCTGCTGCTCCTGTCACCAGGGTGCAGGTTTCATGCCCGGGGTGGCAGTGGGCAGGGTGGAGCCAGCTGGGCATCCTCGGGGCTGGGAGGAGCCAGGTGTTAATGAGTTCACGTTTTGGAAGTGCTCTCCACTCCTCAGGTGAAAGTTGCTCTCCAGGAGAAGTGCAAAGAGCGCTGATTTGCATTCTTATTGCAGGCAATATCCATAGGGAGAGAATGTCAGAACAGCTGTTATGTCAAATTACCTTCCTCCAGTAACAGGGGATTTTATCTGTCATCTCGTGGAGGGCAGAGGCACTTGCACCCCTTGGGGGAAGCCTGGTTTTGCATATTTTTTGCATCTAGTGCTTTGTGGAATGATTTAGGCCAGCACAGAGCAGGGTGAGGGATGGAGACCAGATGGAGCTGAGCAACCAGGACAGGCCAAGAGCTGGGACCAGCCCAGGTGCTCCTTTCCCCCATCACTTCCCCAGGATGATGTCCAGCTCCTTCTCCATCCTGGCCTGTGGCAGCATCTCGGTGTGTCCTGTATCATGCAGCTTTTATTACAGCCTTTCCATATAATCACTTCTTAATTAACTCGAGCGATGGCTTTATTTCTCGGAGCTCATTTCCAAAGGCTTAATTTTATTTCGATGCAGAATTAATATTTTACGTTTTCCTGCTCGGAAGAAGTGCCTGTATCCCCACGAAGGGGGAGAGGAGGAAGCTGAGCCAGCACAGCTCCTCGCACCAAAAGGTTTCTGCTGCCGTCTGTGTTTTCCCAAGCAGCCATCAAGTTCTGGTGATCATTTGCAGGGAGGAAAAAATAAAAATAAAACCAAGTGTGGCTCAGGATCGTTAAAAGGCTCCATCTGGGTGGTGCTAAGGAGGGGTGATGGCAGCAGGACTTGGCCCAGCGTGGCCTCAGCTGTCCCCATTGCAACCAGGGGGCACACAACCAGAATATTTTTATATATAAACACGATTTGGGGGCTCAAGAGAGCCTCCAAATGCCCTTTGTGCCTCTTGGCTGTGCAGTGAACCCCTGCAGCAGGGCATGGGTTTGGTGCATCCGGACTGTGCACGTGGAGGGATGGATTTGGGCAGGGATTGCCCTTTGCATTCATACTCCTACAGGCTGGGATCCAGGGCAGGTCTGCTGATGCTCTCTGTCCCCTCCTTATCCATCCAGAAGACCCCCAGGCAGCCCTGCCCTCCCACAGAACCAGTTCAGGCTCAGCTCAGGCTGGTTTTGTGTGTGGGGATCCCATCCTCCAGCTCCACGCTGACAGAGGATTTCATCCCCAACAACGGGATTCTCAATTTCCCCTCCCACCAGGTCATGCTGATGGCTTTTCTTGAGGTGCTTTGAAACCTGTGGAGCTCCTTAGGAGAGCCAGGTGCTGGTGCCCACGTGGATGGCTCCATCCTGACCATGCCTTTTGCTCAGGACAGCTCAGAGCAGGTCCAAGCCCAGTTATGTCTCATGGGATGTGTCCCTTCCCCATTTGCTAATCCTAAATACGCAGCCCAACCTAAGCTGCTCAGGGGCTTTAGGCTTCTAAAGAAGCTTCAGATGGGACAGGGCACTCCAGGGAGAGGGCCATGAGTAGAACTGGGTGTCCCCAGCCAGGTGAGCCAGGGAGCCCTGAAATAGCCACAGGCTGGGTCAGATGGGCGGGATGTCCACAGCCTGTGTTTAACCACTTCAGGATTAAATCACATCCCCCAAATCCCAGCCTGTAATCTGTGACTCACTCCTGCAAGGACCAGGACATCCAGGCTCTGCTCCCCATCCCCTGACAGGCATCACCTGCATCCCTGCTGGTGGTACCCCGGGGATGTGACTGTGCCCTGCACCCTTGGGTGACACAGGGTTAAATGTCTTGCCTTATTAATTGTAATGGCTGGATCCCACTGACGAGCTTTGATACATAATTCCCTTACTGTGCTATCATTGCCATGCTCCAAACAGAAAGAAGAGGGACGCTGGGAGAGATATTAAATCTCTGTAGCCTTTCAGAGGCTCCATAATTCATAATCCTGAAACGCACAGCCTGATAATTGCCCTAATCACTGGAGAAACATGGCCAAAATGTACTGAAATAAGCCATAAAACTCATTACAAGATAACAAGATTCTATCTATTCTCGGAGGTCGCGTTAAAGCTCGGCAGGTCAGGGAGTTAATCACCTCCTCCAGCACAAGCATCGCCGATAAGCGGCGGAACACAGCCCGGCTCTGCCCGGATCCCGGGACACCCACCCTGCCTCCCAGGGGGATGGAAAAGCATGAGGTGCAAGGGAAGGTGGTGTGTGGTCAGTGGTGTTTAGCTCAGCCCTTCCCCTGGGGAGAGAAGACACAGGACTGGGGAGGATGAGTTTTCCCTTCTCATCAGGGAGGTGATGCCTCCCACACTGTCTGCCACAGCCTAACACTCCTGTGTCCTAGAATCCTGGAATCCTACAATCCTGGAATCCTGGAAACCCAGAATCCTAGAATGACTTGGGTTGGAAAGGACCTTAAAGACCATCTAGTTCCACCCCTGCCATGGACAAAAGCACCTCCCACTAGACCAGGTTGCTCCAAGTCCTGCCCAGCCTGGCCTTGAACAATTCCAGGGATGGAAAGACCCACCTTGTATTTTTTTGCTGCTCTGAACAAACAGCCCAGCCTCGGCAAAACACACTTTCAGGGAGGGATTCCTCCACAAAATCTTCTGCAGGGTGTGATGCTGTGTGTGCCCTGTTTTCCAGGGATTGCTAATTAGGATGCTTTCCTCCCCTCCATCCCTCCTGCTGCGTATCCACTTGGCTGAATCCCAGCTCTGTGCTGTGCCTTATCTTGGGGGGAGCTTTAAATCTCTGGGATCGTTGGTTGGGGTCACCCATTTGGGCTTCTGGAAATGTTCCTATTAGGGCTCTGTCTGACAGGACCCCTCAGAGGGACCCTGGAAGTGGCTGCAGGTGCCCCCCCAATCATGGAATAGCCACATTCCAGCCCCTCCGGAGCCACCTCCCCGCTGGCTTTGTGGTGATGGATACTGGGCACGCAGCTAATCCATAATCCTTGGTAAATGCTGCTGATGAGTCAGTGCTCATTTAACATGAAATAGCCCTCCTGTGAAATCCATCTCCTTGGATTTAGCACAGCTACTTGTTGACTAAATATTAATTGGTTATTAAAAGTATCGGTGAGGGGGAAGAAATTAGAGGTTTCCTCAGGGTTGGGGGTGGTTTTGTCTCCCATGGCCGTGCCTTTCCCATGTCCCTGTAAACAGGAATCCTCCCTCCTCCAGTGCCTGAGCCCTCCTTGCCCAAATTTGTTATCCTGCTTTTATTTACCACCCTCAGCCTCGAAGAAACTACAGATCCCTGGTACTGACAGTAGCTACATCTTGGCATATCCCTCCTTCTCTGACCTAATCCTCCCTCCTTTTCCTTTTTTTCCTTATGGATTTTAAAAAAAAATCATTATTTTTTCCCCTCTATCCTGCCTTGGTTGTTTAAATGCACCAAGAGGCAACAAGGACAAGGGTTGATAGATGTGGTATTGAGGAGCAAGAGGGGCTGGGAGGAGGGAGAGGGGTTTTGGGGTAATCAGGTGTCTTCTGGTGTCTTCCAAATCCTGCTGTGGCTGTGGCTGGGGCTGCTGGAGGGGGCCTGAGGAACCAGGAGAGCTGTGCCTTCCCCTCTGGAATTGCAGGACTGTGGGAGATTGCCAAGCCTAGAAGGGGACAAGGACAAGAACATCTCCTGTCCTGATGGAATGGGGGGTGTCAAAGGGGAGCCCAGACCCCAGATTTATTTACAGATGTTGGAAAAGGGGATTGTTGCTCGAAGATCAGCAGTAACACTCCCTAAGGGATGCAGCATCCCTCTGCACTGTGGTTTGGGAAGGATCCCTTCACTTTCCTCTGGCTGGAATGGAGTGTTTGAAGCAAAGAATTGGGAGAAATGTGCATATTCAGTTGTCCACAGGGAGGGTGGTCAGTGACTCTGCCCTTGGTGCTGGTCTGAGCAGACCCTCCACAGCATCCCAGGGTCATTTGCAGTGATTTTCTCATGGACAAGCTGCAGGGCAGGATTTTAACCAGAAAAATTACGTCAGAAGGAAAAAACACATCCCTTTTTTTTCAGTCCAAAACGAGTAAAAGGGATGTTTTTTTGTGTGCTTGCCGTGGATCTGTGTCCTGCTGGGTGACAGGAGCAACAGTTTAAAGCTGTCATGGGTTTTCTGTCCCTGAGTCCTCCTTCCTATTCCATGAGGGATGGCAGGGAGCCCTGTGGGTCCTGCAAATGAAGATCCCTCCGGGTGCAGAATGTGTTGGGTTGCCCAGCGTGAAAAATCAATAGATATGATCGCTGCAAAAAAAAAAAAAAAAAAAAAAAAAAAAAAAAAAAAAAAAAAAAGAAAAAGAAAGAAAAGCACCAACAGCACCAACCCAAACCCCACAATAAACACAGAAACTTGCTGCAAAGCAGGGAGGAGGGAGAGCAAGAGCTCCTCTCCAAGGAATAGTTGTTGGAGAGGGAGATCTTAGGATGCTGATAATAAAACAAAGCCCTTTGCTGGGGAAGTAGAGGAGGATCAGAGTGGGGATGCTTCGGGCAACCAGCGGGAGGACACATTCCTGCTGAAAAGGGTTTTCCTCTCTTTTTTCCAGAGGGTTTTCTCACATTCCCACTCCAGCTTTGCAGTGGTGAGTGGAGGGGTCAGTGGAAAGGGGCTGTGATTGTTGCCCGCATTGCTGGAGCATCCCAGTGCCCGGACTGGGGGATGCTGGGCACCATCCCGGCGTCGGTGAGACTCTGTCCCCATCTAGCGATGGCTCTGCTGTGCCTGGCACCGCTGCAGCTCCATGGATTTGGCTTGGTTGCGATGGGGAGAAGCTGAACTTGACCCCTACCTTAGCACCAAACCCTCTCCAGGCAGCGGGAGGGAGGAGAGGGAAACCCACCACAGCCCCTTCTGCTCCTACAGCCCCAAGGGAGGAGACCCCGGGAGCTGAAGGGGATTAGGAACAACCAGGCTGTCACCACTCCTCATTTTAGGATGGTGTTGGAACAAGAAACCAGGAATTCATTCGAGTGGGGCTCGTTTGCCACGTCTGGGCTGGGGTCTTGGGGTATCTTCTGAGCAGGAGTCAACCTCAGGTCCTTGCAGGGAAGAAAAAGGGGGTTACGTCTCTTGGCCTCACAAAAGAGGGGTGGGGGGACTTTGTGGATCCATGAATGGGAGGAGGAGGAGGGGGGTGAGGATGGAGCACCGGCAGCCAAGTGTGACATTGGAGCCACGGGGCTGGAGGTGATGGAAGGCTCGGAGCCTCCCGTCAGGAACGGGGAATGTGGGGCCGTCTCAGTCTGGTGCTCTGCAATAAAACCCCGTCTCCCATCACAAGGGCAGTGGGTTGGACCAGCAGCAGGAGGGTTGCAGTGCCTGTGCCACTCTCAGTGCCAACCATGAACCTGCAAAGCTCCCCCAGCCCTGCAGTTCCAGAGGGATGGAGGGGAAGGCACAGCTCTCCTGGTTCCTCACAGCTTCCCGCAGGATTTGGTGGGGTTTGGAAGACACCAAAAGACACCTGAGTACCCCAACACCTTTCCCTCCTCCCAGCCACTCTGGCTCCCCAATATCACATCTATCAACCCTTGTCCTTGTTGCCTTTTGTTGCATTTAATCCCCCAAGGCAGGAGAGAGGGAAAAACAAATAATTTTTTTTTTAAAAATCTATAGTGAGAAAAAAAAAGGGAAAAGGAAGGGGGGTTAAGTCAGAGAAGGAGAGATGGAGTGTTGCAGAGACCAGGATACAGCAGGACGTGCTCTCCTTCCTCCAGAGCATCCGTGCTGCTGCAGTCAGGCTGTCCCTGTCACAGCCCAGCATATGGGAGAAGCATATGGATGCAGGCAAGGGTCCTGCAGCTGTTCCAGCCGCTCCCGGTGGGAATTAACACGATGCTCAGCCTGAATGAGCTGAATGAGTAACCCCCACGTCTTAAACACACCCTTAGTTTTCCCCTCCAGGCAGCACAGGGAGCTGTAGATGCTTTTTTTGCAAGAGGAATCAGAAGGGGTGAGACCAAATTTCTCCCCTTCCCATTGGGAGCAAGTGAGGCTGTACATTCCCACATGTTTGAGGTGCTCGGTATGGAGCTCATGTATGTGCTGTAAAGCTGGGCAGGCAGATGGATGGGGGTGATAAAACTGCTCTTTAATAACAAATGTCTCTTTTTGGCACTCGGCTTGCCTTAGGGATAGGGCCTGTTAGGCTGCAGGTAGCACTGGGAAAGATGGGGTTAGGAGAATTTGGCTTAAATCATTCAGGAATGAGCTATAAGAAGCCCTTCATTGAGCCCTGAGCTGCAGGAGGAAGAGCAGGAAGACTTCCAGGGTTCCTTTGTGCATGGATTTCCCATTCCTGAAATGGGATGTGCAAAGATGGGACAACCAAAGTGCTCAGCTTAGTAACACTGAGATGAATTCCTCCATGGAACAGCTTGCCCAGAGAAGCTGTGGCTGCCCCATCTCTGGAAGTGCCCAAAGTGAGGTTGGACAGGGCTTGGAGCAACCTGAGCTAGTGGAAAGTGTCCCTGCCCACGGCAAGGGATGATCTTTAAGGTCCCTTCCAACCCAAACCATTCTGGGATTCTCTGATTTGCCCTCCTTTGTTTGTTATTTTGCTTTTCCCCAGCTCTTTCCTTTGCCTGCTCCGAGGGGGAGCAGCGCTGTGCACAGTGTGGCATTGCCTCAGCAGGGAGCAAAAAAAAAGCCATACCAGAGGGAAAACTGGACTCAAGGAAACCTTTGAAAGTAGAGAGTCCTTTAAAAGAGTTGGGGAAAAAAAAAAGAGGAAGGGAAGTGGGAGGAAAATATCTTTCAATTTTTGCCATTTCAAAGCTCTAAGCTGACCTGATTTCAAAGAATACGAGTGTAATACTTTCCCTCTTTCTTCTCTCTTTTTTTCCCCCCTAATAGGGAACTGACATTTTATTCTACTTATCCTTAAGGCAAAGTTGGATTTATTTTTTTTTTAAGTGGTTGGGGGGGGGGATAAGACGTGCAGTGAAGGAGTCACACAGGCACAGCAGCCGGTGGCACCGGGAGAGAGGGATCCAAAAGCTGTCCAGGTACGTGACTCCAGTGGGGATGCCACCAGTCCAGGGAAGGGACACAGCCCTTGGGGGACACCCAGCCATCCCAAAACCCTCCACTGTGTCCAGTTTTGAGAAAATCATAGGGAAAATCTTCCAGAGGGACCTTCCTGGCAGCTGTTGGGAAGCAGAGGGAGATGCTGGTGGGCAGGAGAAGCACGTGCCAGCGGGCAGGATTGTGGGCATGTGTTTTTTGGGTGCTGCCATGGGGTTTTGGGTGGGCTGGATGTGCTAAGGATCAAGGGTATGGTTGTGTGAAACCTTTTATTAATGGTGTTGGGTGATGTTTTGATGCTTTGGTGTAGGGGAAAAGCATGATGGATTTGGAAATGCGTCCAGTTAGCACATGGAAATGCTGTCTTAGCCTCTGGAATAGGTATTGCAATGACTCTGGCCATCTTCTTGTGCCTCCCTCTCATCCCTAAAAGCTCCCAGTGATGGGACCCACCCTACTCTTGTATTTCTGGGCTATTGCATGTGTGGACCATGTCATGTGAGTATCTGGGATAATTTATTGGGAGCTGGTTTTGCTGATGGTCTGCAGTAGGAATGAGGTAATTTCTTGGGGGCCTTTCCAGGCTCATCTTCCCTGAGTGTGCTGACTTCTCCTGAAAATTTGGCCTGGCAAGACAAACCTGAATGACAGCAGCAAAATGCCCTGGGCACCATCCAGGAATGGCCAGGGAAGAATTATTGTTTCCTGCCCCCTTTTGCTCTGCAGCAAAATGCCTTCATAGCCACGTGAACGTGGGCAGGACACGGCATTGCCAAGCAGGAATGAGGCTTTGAGGGCTGAGCTGGGAGTGTGGAAGGGACAGAAATCCCTGCAAACAACAGCAACAACCCTTTCCTAAGCAAACAGCAGCACATCCTTTCTCCCAGCATCCCTGTGGAGCCGTGGAGCAGGGTGTTGTAACTCTTGTTGTGAGCTCTTTATTTTTCGTCTCCACTTCTGCTCCTCATAATCCTCCTTGGGTCACAATCCCACCCTCCTTGCTCTCCTGTGCTGATGCTCCAAGGGTTATCCCTGAACCTGGCCTTGGCTGAGCGGGGGAAACACCTGGAAATGTGCATTTTTGGACTCAAATGGAAAGCAGAAGCAGGAAAAGAGGCTGGAAGGGAATAAATACGGGCTGTGGAGATCCCAGGTCCATGTGAAGTTATTTTATCCATGAAATCCTACCCCATTTTGCATGGATGCAGAGCTGTGTGGGACTCTTCAAGATCATTGTTGTTCATTGTAGAGGAAATGTTTTTTAAGCCATATCCTTGTTTCCCAGCTGCTTATTTCCAAAAAGGACGTGTCAAACCCTTTTCTGAGCATGTTTTGCTGCTCCAGTGTGGAAGTTTCAGGAGGAGAAAGGATGGAGACATGGGAAGGAGACAAGGAGCTGAAGGATATTCCTGCAAACACTTAATTAGTTGTATTAAAAGCATAAATTGAATCTTTTTTTTTCTGGGGGAGCTGGGAGGAAAAGGAAGGTTGGAACAAAATCAACTGTTTGATTTCCATGTTGAACTTTCCATGTTCTTTTTTTTCTTTATTTCCTCCCGCCCGGATTCACAGAATAAAAGAAAAACAGAAAGTAAATGACTTAAATCCCACTTTGCACCAAGAAGATGATTTTCCCCTTGGCTTTGATGGTTTTTTTCGGGCCCAGGGATGGAGTCAATGCGTGGGCTCGTGGTTTGCTTTCTCCGATGATGCTGGAGATGCCATCCCTGCGCTCCCGGCGAGGACCCGCCATAGACGGGAAAAGCGCAGCGCAACAACCCCGAGGGGAGCCGAGCCGAGAGGCAACACACAAAGCGTGTTTGAGGCAAATATTTGGACAATCTCAAGGCTTTGTTTAAACGAAACGTCAACTGTTAATAGCCGACCCCGCAGGGAAAAGCGGATCCTCCTGCCGAGCGCAGATTAGAGCATCGCTGATGGGGGGACCGCCAAGTCGGAGCAGTCCCGAGCTCCAGAGTTTCTGCTCGGATCCTGCTCGGAAAAAAGCATCAAATTGAGCAGTTTTTTCCCCAAAACGATGAGCTCGTGCGTTCCCCCAGTGTGGTTTGGTGTTGGGAATGTAAGAGTTGCCCTGCGGTGCCGCGGCACGGATGGAGAGGGTTGGGTTTGGGGCGGTGCTGGATGGAGGTTCCCGTGTATGATTTAATAAAAAATATGGGAATATATGGGTTGGGAGATTAATGCAGCGCCCAGGCCCTTCCCTCACCCCTTGAGCCCTGTTATCAGACTTCACAGGAATCGGGAATCAGCGCTATATAGATTTTAATAATTTTTCCTTTGATCTTGCTTGTCCTCACCCCTCTCCCATTCACACTCCTCTTTTTGATCTCTCCTGTAAAGTGTTTACACCCCACAATTATTGTAATTACCTGTAGGAAACCCGGGAAGGCGCTGCCAGACCTGCGTAAATCCAAGGGCTTTTAACCCTTTCCCTGCTGAGCAGCCCTGGCAGTGGATGCCTTGGAGCCTGTTCCCATCGTGGTGCCCTGCTGGGTCCTGGCTTTGCTGGATTACATGTGTTAAATACTGCAGGTGTTGTGCCAATTGCTCAGATTGCAGCTCCTATGGGAGAGGATAAAATAGCTTTTGCTTCTTCTCCTCTAATTTCCCCTGCCTGTCCCTTCACCTCCCCCTTATACTGAGGAAGCACAACCTCGGAGTGGTTCCTCCTCAGCCCCAACTGGTGATTGTTATCCTTTCTCATCTGGGATTTATTTCCCCTCTCCTTGGCTGTCTATTTATTTGTTTATTTGTTTGCTGCCCATTACCGGATCCCTTGGACACTGGAACAGGCTCCCTATGGAAGTGGTTATGGCCCCAAGGCTGCCAGAATTCAAGGAGCATTTAACCAACCCTTTTAGGTCATTTCCAACTCAGGATAGTCTATAATTCTGTGATTCTTTTGGCTTTTTGGGGGTGCCAAGCTGGAAGTGTCACTGGGGGCAAGATAACAGAGGCAGAAATGGATAATTGTGAAATATGGAGCTCTAATTCCATCACTTCGGGGTGGGGAATTCCCAAAGGGAAGTGTATTATAGGGATGGGTGGAAAGGGGTTCAGCAGGATCTGGTGGGGGTTTGCTTTGCTTCAGCTCCACCCAGGTCAGGGGTGGCTCATTCCCTGCATCCCTTGAGTGTGGCTGATGGGAGAAATTCAGCTGCAATCCAACATTTCCCAGGCCTTGGAAAAGCTTTAAGGCTCAAGCCCCAGCAGATGAGCCATCCCTGCATGTATCTGTTGCTGCAGGGAAGTGGTGGACACAGGAATGCTTTCTCTCCCCGAATGAGATGGAAAACATAGGGGAAGCACTGAGAACCACATCAGGTCATATTTCCTCCCTCTCCTTTTAATCCCTGATTTCGGACAAACACCGACCCAGAAAGGGAGAGAAGAGGAATTAAATTAACGAACACAATTTCTCCCTGTCATTGCACTCTGACTAATGAGTCTATTTCTGGGTAATAAGAAGGAGCAGGAAGTGACAAGGCACTGTAATGAATTAGTGGCCCAGAACCTCGTTAGTCAGAATAATCTTTCCATGAAAGATAAACGATGCAAACATTAATTATGAAGCCGCTTCGGAAATGCATTTTGTTATTTGGCATCCCAAGACATCCCTCCAAGTTATTACTGAAGTGAGGTGCTTTAGGAAACAAAATAAAAGGGATTAGGAAAAGAAATGGGGATAATACGTTGGGCTCCAAGCAGGATCACCTTTGTGAGGTGACACATGAGGGGAGCAGCCAAGTGAATTCCAGGGAACAGCCGAGATTTCCAGGGGTATCCCTGTCTGCTTGTATTACCCATCCATCTTGCAGTGAAGCCCGTGGGTGCCTGCCAGCCCAGAGCTCCATGCCAGGAGAAATGCCAGTCCAAAGAATTGCATCCTCAGGGGGTTTTAAAAAAATAATAGTAATTTAAAAAAAAAAAGGAGGTTTGGGAAGTAGGATTTGGATTATTCATCTGTGTCACTCTGCAAATGAGGGTTGCAGGGTTTCTGGCTCTGAGGATTTTGGCGAGCAGGCTCTAACTGTGTCTTGGTCATTGCTGCTTTCTGGTTTAAAATTTGGATAGGTACATCCCTGTGAGTGTGATCATGCCTTGGACTGCACTGGAGTTAGTAGCACAGCAGCATCTAAAACCAGGCTGGAATTCAAGGGGGAAAAAGGGCAGGACCGTGTTCTTTAAAAAAATAAAATTATATAGATATTATATGTATGTCTATATATCTCATGAGGGAATAAGCAGAATCACTCCACGCCCACTCTCCAGCTACTGCCTGCTCCCACCTCCACTGTATTAGTGCAGCTTGTCCCAATTTTCTTCTTTGTTGTTTCTATTCCCAACATATTCCGGAGCTCTTCTCGCAGATTTCAAAGCAGCAGCGCCCGGTGCTTGGGCGCAGCGGCGGCTCTGCCTTCCAGGTGCAATTACTTTGCAACACAACTTTGTCTGGTGCAGTGTCTTTCTTGGCAGCAGCTGGGGAAAAGGGTGCTGGGGCTGGGGAGAAGGGAAGGGAGAGGGATCCAGGGAGGGATGGAAGAAGAAAGGGAAGGATGGAAGGAGAAGGCAAGGGAGAATTACCCAGGGAGGGATGGAAAGAGAAGGGGAGAGATGGGAGGAGAAGGCAAGGGAGAATTACCCAGGGGGGAGGGATGGAAGGAGAAGGGGTGGGATGGGAGGAGAAGACAAGGGAGTGGTGCCTGGAGGAGGGATGGAAGAAGGCAGGGGAGAGGTACCAAAGAAAGGGATGGAAGGAGAAAGCAGGGGAGAGGTATTTGGGGAGGGATGGAAGGAGAAGGCAAAGGAGTGGTACCCAGGGAGAGATGGAAGGAGAGAGCAGGGGAATGATACCTATGGAGGGATGGAAGGAGAAGGGAAGGGAGGAGTACCCGGGGAGGGATGGAAAGCGAACGGGAGATGGAAGGAGAAGGCAGGGGAGTGGCACCCAGGGAGGGATGGAAGGAGAAGGGAAGGGAGGGGTACCTGGGGAGGGATGGGAGGAGAAGCAGTGTGTGCACCACTTTTTAAACCTCAGCACTACCAATGACACCTCCCAGTGCAGCTGCCAGGGTGGGTGGGATGGAGCTGCTGGACGCGATGTTCTTCCGAGGCTCTGCTGCCGCCTGATGCTCTTCTTAGAGGATTTTAAATCAGTGCCACGGGTGACCGGGCATAGCTTTGATGCCTTGGGCGGGTTTTAGCCAAGGAGCAGAACAAGTCAGGTACCCGCACTGATGCGTTTGCAAATCTTGCTGAGCACTTCCAGCATTATGTAAGTGTTATTTTGTCTCTTTGCCTCCCCGGATCGGAGATCATCGGCTCTTAATGGGAAGCAATAGTGGTACATTGCCTTCGCAGAGGGTTGCGAGGATACAGGCATGTGTAATTACGAGGTGCTCAGGAAGTGCCGTAATGGGGCCAACCATGCATTGTGGCAATGCAAATACTCCATAATAATATCTGTGCTGCTTCTAAGAGTCGGTCTCCGAACGTGTTGGTGCAGCTGCAGCCGCCTTGCTCGGAGACGGGTCGAGTTAACACGACACAAATAAAAATAAATGGAATAGCCCGGCTGGAGCTGAGCACCGAGACGGTGTTTTTGCGTCTGGCTCAGACTCAGTCACGCCAGTTCGAGCTGTCTTAATGCTGGTCACCATCTCGGGGGTCCGTGTCCAACCTGCTCAACTCCTGGGGGTGGGAATATGATGGGTATGGAGAGCTGGAAGCCCTATGTGGGTAAGGAGCTCACCGATGGTCCTGGTTAGCTGGTCCTGTCTGAGCACGCAAATCCATCAATATATTTTTCTAGAGGCAGAAATATGCAATATCGCCCTGCCTTTCATCCAATTTCTTATGTCAATATAGAACCTTATCATAAAATCCCAGAATGGTTTGGGTTGGAAGGGACCCTGAAGCTCATCATTCCACCCCCTGCCATGGACAGGGACACCTTCCACCAGCCCAGGTTGCTCCAAGCCCTGTCCAATCTGGCCTTGGACGCTCCCAGGGATGTGGGTACCACAAATTCCTTGGGCATCCTGTGCCAGGGCCTCACCACCCTCACAGGGAAGGCATTTGCTTGTATATCAAACCTAAATTTCCCCTCTTTCAGTGTGAACCCAGTCAGTGAATGATCTCCGCTCATTGTAGACCCTCAATCACAGCGTGAAATTCCCAGTAATCACCACCATCATCCTCGCTGTAGTCTCCTGAACGGGAGAGAGCAAAGAAATAACCCCGACCTTGTCTGCTAAAAACATTGTTAGTGTTTTTCATCAATTGTTGGCTCGTTATAGCGGTGCTCGAGTTAAAGGGAGAGAGAATAAGGCTGGAAATAAGCTGGGAAATAGCCGTGTTAAAGCCCTTCTACCGGAGCTAAAGGACTTCGGGCTGGGTAATTAAGGAGCCCAGCACCTCCCGCACCCGGGAACCGTGTTCGTGCCTCAGGAGCTCCTCTGCATGTTCAAAGTGCACAGGAATGGATCAAACGGGATTTACTCCTTTCTGCAAGGGCTGCCTCTCAAGCCGGGATTATGCGCTGGGAAAGCATCTGATGCGGGATGAAATGAGGCGCGGCAAAAAAAAGCGCTCCTGCAGAAACACAGGGAAGTGAAGGGGAGGGGATGGGAAGGGGGAAGGAAAAGGGGAAGGGAGGAGGAAGGAAAGGGGGGAATGAGGATGTTGTCCTGACTTCCTGGACAGGGTTTCAGTTTGATTGATTGTGAGAGGGGGTTTGAACCCGAAACTCCCAGAAGGGATGCTGACCTGCCGAGTGGGGTGTTGTCTCCTCCTCTGATATTCCTGCCGTGACTCTGCCTCTTTGAGCCCTTCTCCAGAGCCCTGTGAGTCCAAGAAAGCAACCTTTGCTTTCAGTGGGTTGAGGATGGAGCCCACAGAAAAAGGAGAGCCCTTATCCTAATAAAACATGCTGAATCCTCGGAAAAGAGGCCACAAGGGGAGGGGGGGGAATCTCTACAAGGAGAACTGTCTGGGCAAACAGCTCTGCCCTAATGCTCTGCCCTAATGAAGAGCACAGCCACACCCCCTGGGGATGCTTCTGTCCCATTTGCCCTCCTTCTGCTGTGACAATTTAACCTCTGGGTACAGCTGGAGGTGGGATGCAGTGTGGGAACAAGACCTGGAAGACACCTCCTACTCTCCCAGCTGGGCTTCCCGTGCCGGTGGCTCTCAAAACACTCACGTGCTTGTTTTTTTTGCAAGGAATTGTCATTTTGGAGGCTTGAAATTCCCATCAGAGGGTTGTGTTTCCCTCCTTCCCATCTCTCCTTCATTCCCCAGCCCGCTTTCTGCCCCCCTGGTGCGGCTCATAAGGCAAAGCCGAGCAAGAAGCACAGCCTGGGGGAGATAATTGACTTCGGAAGCGCTTCGTGCGAGATCTGGGACGAAAACAAGGGAAAATATGTTATTTTACAACCTTGATACTCCTGACCTCATTGGAAATAAATACACACATAACAGCCTGGAGAAATGGGATGCTGCATTTAATGGAGAGGCAGGGATGGGAGCGCGGGGCTGTGGTGGCCTCGCACGGCTCCGGCGGGTACTACAAGGCTCCGCCGTGGAGTGAAATACTTGGGAGGATGCTCGGGATGCTGGAGTAGCCACAGACAGAAAGGGAGCAGCCCCGTTTCCCCCATTTTCCTCCCCATCTCCAGCTCGGGGCTCTGGTGCGGCGCCACATGGGTGATACTGGTGGCACTGGCGCAGTGCCAGGTGGGTGATACTGGTGGCACTGGTGTGGAGGTGGAGTGGTGATACTGGTGGCACTGGTGTGGAGGTGGAGTGGTGATACT
>JAWWEW010000065.1:2371935-2399180 GCA_035583185.1 Anabacerthia variegaticeps
GTGATACTGGTGGCACTGGCGCAGTGCCAGGTGGGTGATACTGGTGGCACTGGTGCGGCGCCACATGGGTGATACTGGTGGCACTTGTGCGGAGGTGGAGTGGTTTGCTGTGGTTTGGGGGCGTTCAGGGGGAGCTCACCCCCCAGTGCGATGCAGGAGCTGAAACAACCCCCCCAATATGCCACGGTCCGGCTGTGCCACCCCCAGACCGTGGAGCTGTGTTACTGCCACCCTCCTGCGCCCAAATTCCCTGGTCCAGGGGGGTGTTGAGGGTGCTGGGGGTGGTGCTGTGCCCGCCGGGCGTCCAGGGCACCTTGGCTGCCCCTGCCTTCCCTCGTCCCTCTCTGCCATCTGTGCCAGGGTCGTTAAAGGTGTGAATTAGTGCTTGTCGCGGGCGCTACTTAAAGGTAATGAAGTTTACTTGGCTGAGTAAATTACCAGCTCTCTTTAAATGGCCCTTTTTTCCCTTCATTACTATGCAGATGTATGCTAATGCGATGGTCTCCAAACACAACTTTGATGACCTTCTAATTTTTATTTATTTATTTACTTGACGAAGCAGTTTTGGCTGGCGGTGTAATTTAATTAGCATCCCCATTTCGGAGCCTGCCTGGCAGGCAGAGGGGCGGAGCTGGGGGTGCAGAGGGGCTCCCCAAGAGGAGATGGGGGCTCCCCCCTAAATGGGGGTCGTAGAGTCGTAGAATCCCAGAATGGTTTGGGGTTGGCCTTAAAGCCCATCTCGTTCCACCCCTCTGCCATGGGCAGGGACATCTTCCACCAACCCAGTGCCCCGTCCGACCTGGCCTTGGACACTTCCAGGGATCCAGGGGCAGCCACAGCTTCTCTGCCCAACCTGTGCCAGGGCCTGCCCACCCTCACAGATAAGAATCCCTCCCCAATATCTCATTTAAGTCTCTCCTCTTATAGTTTAAAACCATTTCCCCTTGTCCTATCAGTCCATGCCCTTGTAAATAGTCGCTCTGTCGGTTTATTATAATCCCTCCTTGGGTATTGGAAGATGCAGAGGGAAGTCTGGCAGGTCTGGACCACCCAGGGGTGTGTTTAGGGAGTGGTCGTGGACTGGTGGGATTAATTACATTGAGCCTCTGGGATGATGCAGAAGAAAAGTGCTGAAAATAATCTGAATAAGAGGCAATCTTTGCATCTGGGTTGAAAGAGGGCACTGCAGGGAGCATCTCCTGCGGGCAGAGCCAGCCTGTGCCACGCTGCCAGCCGTCCCCTGCCACGGTGGCCGCTGCCAGCTCAATATCTGGGTGTGGGGAGCAGCTCGGGGGACAGACCAGCCCCAGCCCTGGGGACAGGGACCTCGAAGGAAGCGTTGTCACCTCCTCTTGTAAAGCGTCTGCCTTCTGCAATGAGTCGCAGCTCGGGAGGAGCCTCGGACAGCCCCGGTGATAGATCTGGGATTTCTCTCCTGCAAGGGAACGTGTGGCACAGCGATAATCAGGGGCTGCCTTGGCAAATCAGGTGCTTGGACATGCAGGCAGTGACTGAGTGTCCATGGACAGGCTGGAGAAGGGAGGATTTCCCAAATCCCCTCATTTCCCCCATGCTCTCAAATGCTGCTTTGCCCCTTCCCATGCCCAACCTCCCTGCAATCCTCTCCCATCCTTCCTCCTTCCCTGCATCCCTGGCTGTGCCGGTGCCGGGGCTGCCCTGGGGTACCCAGACACGGCAGCTCCAGCTGCTGTTGTTTAGGTTGAAGTGTTTACAATTTGTTTATCACAAAGACGCCCCTGAGATTTCCCGGCTCATCCACAAGCCGGGCGCGAGAGCTGAGCGAGGAAATCTGTGAAAGGAATTTGTCAGTGAAAACACCCCCCAAAATCAGCACCCGGCTCTGTCCTCGGCTTGGAGGTGCAGGGAGTAGGGCTGGGTTTTTGGATGGGTGCTGTGATGATGCTGGGACCACCCAACTGGAGCTAGGAGAGACCCATCCAATATTTTTGGGCTTCCTTTGTCATGGGATCAGCCAGTGGTTCACTTGAGGTGCTCATCTTCCCACTATCACTCCCTGGGCCTGCCACAGGGAGAATCATCATCATAACAATGATAATATTAATAACAAGAATCAGGCACTGGCAGCGGGTTTGCAGCCTCTCCTGCCCATTTGTTCTGCCTGGTTAGAGGCTAATGTGAAACCCGGGGGAGGAGAGCACAGCCCGGAGGGACCTGGCTAGGAGGAGGCTCCCACAGCATCCTTCATCCTCATGGATCCAGAGCCGGGAGCTGAGCAGCTCTGCACACCCAGCCGGGGGTGGTGGCCAGGAAAGAGCCTTCCAACATCGGTGCTGTCCTCCAGTGGGTGCAAAGTGTGATGCCCATGCAGTGTAGGATCACAGGGCTGGGCCTGAGGGGTCCCTCAATGTCCCTCTGGACTTCTGGAGCTCTCCAGCTCCAAAGAGGATGAGTACCCAAGGGCCTCTCTTCGATGCTGTTCAGGCCCTCCATGCCCTGCTCAGTAAAAGCAAAGAGCCCCATGCCAGGTGGGCAGAGAGAAGGCTGTAGGTGGGCAGAGAGAGGGTTGCAGGTGGGCAGAGAGCAGGCTGCAGGTGGGCAAAGAGAAAGCTGCAGGTGAGTAGAGCAGGTTGCAGGTGGGCAGAGAGAGGGTTGCAGGTGGGCAGAGAGAAGGCTGCAGGTGGGCAGATGGAAGGCTGCAGGTGGGCAGAGAGCAGGTTGCAGGTGAGTAGAGCAGGTTACAGGTGAGTAGAGCAGGCTGCAGGTGGGCAGAGAGAAGGCTACAGGTGGGCAGAGAGAAGGCTGCAGGTGGGCAGAGAGAGGGCTGGAGGAGGGCAGAGAGCAGGTTGAGGGTGGCAGAGAGAAGGAGGCAGGTGGGCACAGAGCCGGCTGCAGGTGGGCAGAGAGAGGGTTGCAGGTGGGCAGAGAGAAGGCTGCAGGTGGGCAGAGAGAGGGTTGCAGGTGGGCAGAGAGAAGGAGGCAGGTGAGTAGAGAGGAAGCTGCAGGTGGGCAGAGAGAAGGCTGCAAGTGGGCAGAGAGAAGGCTGGAGGTGGGCAGAGAGAAGGCTGGAGGTGGGCAGAGAGCAGATTGCAGGTGGGCAGAGCAGGTTGCAGGTGGGCAGAGAGCAGATTGCACACCTCTTCCCAGCCTCTCATCCCCCCGTTTTGTCGTGGAGCAGCAGCTGGGAAGCACAAAGCTGCTTTGGCGAGCCCCTGGTCTCCCTCCAGCCCTGGGCTGGGTCGGGCCGAGGGGATGCTGGCAGCAAGGAGGTAGTTCAAACTTTTATTGGCGTATTCATGTCCTCCGATTGACTGATAAACTGGCTCCTCATTATGTTTTTGTGTTCTACTCGTCTTTTTAATTAGCCTAAGGGCCTCATTAGCAGCAGCAGCAGCAATGACTCTGTGATCAGCCTTGCCTGGCATCCAACCTGCATAATGTTGCACAGGCTCCTCGCAGAGGGGTTACCTGTGAAGGGGGTACAGCTGCCTCCCTCCTCCTCCCCACACCCTGTCCCCAAGGGAGGGGGCATGGGGACAGTCCTGGACTGGTGGTATTGGCTTCATGATAGGATCGCTGCAAAAAAAAGAGGATGCAGGTGTCAAAATGCTGCTCAGAGCTTCTGAGCCCTCTGGTTTGCTCCCAGTTTATATGGAGTTGTGGTTTATGCCTCAGTTTCCCTGCCCTCATCCTCACCCTTTCCCTTCCTCCTGCCCTTGGGGCAGTGGAGGGTGAGGATCCCTCTGACAAGAAAGACTGGAAGTCATTCCCGTGCTGGGGATTGGGGACCTCGACTGCTGCACCCGACTTTGCTGGAGAAAGCCAAAACCTCCAGTGTCCGTGTAGCAGCCAGGGAAGGCACTGCCTCAGCAGCCAGCTGGTGCCCCCTTGCTCTGCCTGTGCCATCAGGCAGCCAATTAGCAAGAAATTAATATTGTGATTAGCAAATATTATGATTTTCTATCTGAATCTGTAATAAGCTGATTATTCACTCGTAAGTAGAAGCTGCTGCTGGTACATGGGGCTGCCTCTCCCACACTGGGATGGCAGCATCCTGGACCAGGGGCATCATCCTGCCTGCAGTGCTGGATGCCACCCCAGGGGCTTGCTGGGCTCCATCCCCAGTGGGAGCAGTGCCAGGAGGGAAGCAGGAAGCCCCTGCCAGCCCAGCAGCAGGAGCAGGCATGGCTTGCTGCAGGAACATGCAGGGCTGTGACTTGTCAGCAGATGGCAATGCCCTCCTGTGGCACTGCAAAACAGCCTGGTGGCACTTCGGGGACATCAGGGGCTGCTGGAGACCACCCTCCCCAGGCAGCACTGCCTTGCCTGCAGCAGCTGAGCATCCCACAGGGAGAAACAGCCTCAGCATGGGGAGCTGAGCTCTGGTTCAGCATTTTCTGGTGTTCGTGGTTCCCTCTGTAGCTCTGCACTGGGCTGGGACTGTTCTTCCTGCTCGCTTTTGGAGCTGTGCTCCTTCTCAGGGGGCACCATAGAAACATAAATTTGGGTTGGAAGGCACCTTTAAAGGTCGTCTGGTCCAACCCTCTGCCGTGGGACATCTTCCACTAGACCAGGGAGCTCCAAGCCCTGTCAAACCTGCCCTTGAACACTTCTCAGGATGAGGAGTCCACCAGCAATCTGGGTACCCTGTGCCAGTGTTTTACCCCTTGGTTTCAGGAAGGACTTGCTGTGTTTTCCCTGTCAATGAGTTAGCAAATATCTGTGCTGATGTGGGACACACTGGTGGCCATCAAAATCTGCTTTTCCTTTGTGTGGATCGTATGGAAAACATCATTCAATCATTTATCCTTCAAGATGATATTGGCAGGCTTCCCTCCCTTACAATTCCCAGCATACTGATGAGTTGGGACCAGAGATAATTTTTCCTCTGTGTTGTTAAAGAGAAAAGTTTTCCTCTGCTTGGGAAACTGAGGCACTCAGAGATTTCTCAAAGCCAGGGCAAAGGGGCATGGGAAGCAGGAGTAGAAAGTGAAGTTTCATGGATTGAAACCTGTGTGCCCTCCCTGTATGTCTTCTGTGCCGGTGTGGGACTGCTCAGTTGTGTTCTTGTGCAAAAAAAAATACTCCTTAGAAACGGCCAAAATATGAGTATTTATGACCATCTGCTTCTCTGGGCTTCAGGTGCACAAAGGCCAGGTCTGAACAGCCTTGGAAAAACAGGGGTTTTTTTCAGGACAACTTTGCATTTGCGAAATAATCCAGCTGGTTTTCCAGCTGGTGGAAGGAGGAACGGGATCGCTTTCATGGGCTCATCGGCCGAGAGCTGAGCACTAGATGGCAGAAACGAGCCGTGGAAAAGGCCTGTGGTCCTCATCCTGCATCCTCCCGGCTCTCACCCCATCATCTCGGCTGAAGATTTGGGAAAAAAAAGAAGAGATAAGTTGGGGGAACGTGATTTCTGCGAGCGTGGCTGCGGCACGGAGCTGCAACTCTTCGCTGACCTTGAGCATCCTCAGTCTGGGATGCGCTGCTTGTGCAGGTGCTTTGGCTTGGTCCTCCTGCTCTTCTCCTCCCTCCTCTGCTCTGTGATCCCACCTGGCTGGCAGTGAAGCCCCTCCATCCTCTCTTGGAGGGCTCTGAGGTCGGACACAACTCCTTGCAGCAGTGGGAAGTGCTAATGGGGTGGGAAGTGGGAGCAGAGAAGGGGTAGGGGGATGTTCTCAGATGCTGCCAGGTATGGACTCATCCTGGGCTTCTTAATGCCTTGTATGGGAAATCACTGCACCTCCAATGGGCATCGTGGCATGCCAGCCCATCCCAGGGCAGCTCCCTGGATCCTCAGGGATTTTCCTTAGAGGTGTGGGTCGCTTCTCCTGCCAGTGTGGTCCCTGCCTGTGTGAAAACACACTGAGCATCCAAGGCAGCATCACCTCCTCTCCTTCCTCCTCCTCCTCCTCCTCCTCCTCTCCCACCCAGCGCTGGTGTCACAGAGACCCCTGGGGCCTGTTCCCTCTGCTTTGGGAAGCAGCTGCCTGGCATTGCTGGGCAGAGCCTTTGCCATGTCCCACATGCCGTGGGCAGAGCAGGCTCCTGCTGGTGAGCCATTTGTTTGCTTTCCTGCCACGAGGCTCTGCCGAGCTGGAATTGCTGCTCCTGTGTGTTTATGACCTGTGCCTAAGGCGTGTTTCCTCCCGCCGAGAGTTGGCCGGGGCTCTTGCAGCTGCTTTTCCTCCTGATGCCAAGTCTGGAAGGAGTTTGTTGCATGCTAAAGCACAGCAGCCCATCCCAGCAGGAAGCAGAGGCAGAAGCACTGGCTCAGTGTTTGTGTGTCTGCCCACAGAGCCTTTGTCACAGCCTCTTCCTACCTCCATGAGGGCCGTGGAAAGATGGGGTGAAGTCTTGGTGGGATGGAGCTCTGAGCATGCTGGTCTAGTGGAAGGTCCCTGTCTATGTCAGAGTGAGGGAATTAGATGATCTTTAAGGTCACTTCCAACCCAAACCATTCTATGGTTCTGTGATAAGTCAGTGGGAAGCCAGAGGGATCCATGGCTTTTCAGAGCGAGATCAGGAGAGCTGACATCACCTCTGGAGCAAGAAGTGAGATGTCTGCACAGCAACAGGGATTTTAGGGAGGATGAAATGAGGGTGGGTGCAGTGAGGGGTCCTGGGGGACATGGCAGTGGGGTGGGAGAGGAGCTGAGATTCATCTTTGCGGCACACGCTTATCCAGGGATTTTATTTTCTTCTATGGATTTGCCACAAACTGGAAGTTAGCATTGAGGATTTCATCCTTCTTCCTTTTTTTTTTGGGGGGGGGGGGTTAAATTACAATTTTCTTGTCTTCTGCTTTCCCTGAAAACCTTGCAGGTATGGATCCAAACTCCCCTGAAGGCTCAGCAGTTTGTCAATGCATCCAACCCCTCTGCCAGAGCACGGCTGGGGAGGTGACCATGGGCTCGGTGGTGCTGCAGCAACACCACCAAACAGCCAGGAGAACAAAAGGCAACTCCATGGGGACAGGGGGACTCTGATCCAGGCTGAGTTAGAGACACCAGCCCTGTAATGACTGGCAAAAAAGGGATTAAGAAGGGGCTTCGTTGAGGGCTTACACAGTTCTGAAGGGAATTGAGCGGATTGATGCCACGAGGCTCTTTGAGCTCGTGTCAGATTAGAGGCACAACTGGGCCTCAGTTTAAGCCAAGGCACTGCAAAGCAGGACATTAAAGGAATTTAGGTGAATATACATTTATTTAAAATATTTTTCTGTCTGCTGTGCTTAGTTAATCTAAGTCATTGACTACCCAAGGCAGCAGTCGGAGTAATCAGTGCAAATGACTTTAAAATGAAGCCAAGCTGGTAATTAGGGATAACAAATGTCATGTCAGGGAAGCAGTGACTTGGTTCAGCAGTGCTGGAGCTCTGCAAAGGTTGTCTGGACCCTGTGTCCACCCAGTGAGTGAGGAGCAGGAGCAGGAGAAGCTGGTGGTGCTGAGGATGTTGGGCCATGCTAAGAGTGCCCTAGCCAGCTCTGTGTAGGTTAATTCATGGGGTTGGTGCTTTCTGACCACCCTTTTTGGGCTGCTTTTGGGGTGCTAAAGGACCTTAACTTGGAGAGGAAGCAGAAGGCCAAGGAAGGCTGTTGACACAGCTGAGCATGTTGACCAAAACACCCAGATGACTTTTAGCTCGCCATCAGTAGGCTTCAGAGTTAACATCTCTCAGTGGGAATGCACGATAAGACATCTGACATTCTGCTTAGCACCCAATCTCCTCTGTCTGTGCTGTAATTCCGAGCAAACACAGACCTTTTCTGGAGGGAGGGATGAGTTTTGCATGTTTGTGAAGTGCACAGCAGGGCCCTGATTCCAGCCCTTATCTTTGGGGCTCTCTGCCACAATAACAACATCTGAAAGCCTCGAGTTTTGTAATGACTGGTTTTATGAAGTCTCTTCTGGTTGTGTTTGAATTTTAATTTTCTTTTAAACTGAAGGCGCACGCAGACCACAGCCAGCCCCCCTGGAAAGTGTCACCTTCACAGTGACGCCGAGCGTGGCGCTGACAAAATCGGCTGTCGGGGTGACGCGCTGGCAGATGGCACCGTCCGCTGGGAGGGAGCAAATGGGAGTGTGAAATCCTGCAAAGAAACAGCCAAAATAACCCCTTTCCACCAGGAATGTGGGCCTGCTGGGAGAAAGGGCAGCAGGATGGCTGCTGGAGGAGAGGGAGGGTCTAACAGGCTGCCTTGAGCCCTCCACGCCGGGGTTTGCCAAATCCATGAATCCACACGGTGACGGGACAAGGGGAGAGGGTTGTAAACTGAGAGAGGGCAGGGAGGGGTGGGATATTGGGATGGAATTCTTCCCTGTGAGGGTGGGCAGGCCCTGGCACAGGTTGCCCAGAGAAGCTGTGGCTGCCCCAGCCCTGGAAGTGTCCAAAGCCAGGTTGGATGGGGCTTGGAGCAACCTGGGCTAGTGGAAGGTGTCCCTGCCCATGGCAGGGGGTGGAACAAGCTGATCTTTAAGGTCTCTCCCAATCCAAACCATTCTGGGATTGTCTCATTCCTCCTTGATGGCCATTCCCTCTGTGGACAGCGAAGGGAAAGGAGGAGCCACTTTCCAGGGCTGTCAGAGCTACAGTCATGTTGGCATTTAATTTTTTTCCCCCAATAAGCCTTGAACTCCCTGGCTAATTAAATAGCAAGTGGCTATTAAGCTCATGCCTAGGACTAAGGTTTAATAAGGCAGTAATAGGCACTGTGTATTTGTACTTGTGGACCCAGCCTGAGGTGGGAAACCTCGACCCAGGTGCTCTTTAAATAGTCAATAGTTATTTATTAAACATGGGGCTGCTATCCAGTAAAATTTAAATTAAAGCCTGGCTGAGAGATGAGCTTGGATTTAAAGTATTAAAGGGTTAGCAGCCTAGCCCAGCATGCACTGGAATCCCAACCCTGGCTCCCTCAAACTGGGATAGCAGAAGGAAGCAACACATTGCCATTTAATTTGTGTGAGTTCCATGTTTGGTCTGCAAATACCAGCGAAGGTTAATGTTTTTAAAAGTTTTGAGTTGGCTTCTTTCCCTCTGATGACACTCTGGGTGTGGAAAAGCCCAAAGGAGGGTTGTCCTGGTGGTGCTGTTTCCCTTGAGCTCCTCTGGCTTCCTCAGCATGGGGCTTATGGGAGAATCATGGAATCCCAGGATGGTTTGGGTTAGAAGGGACAGTAAATATCATCCTGTCCCACCCCCTGCCATGGGCAGGGACACCCTCCACTGTCCCAGGTTGCTCCAAGCCCCACCCAACCTGGCCTTGGCTTCCCCATTCCTTCCCTGCCCTTCCCAGCCATAGAATGCTCACTTCTTTTTAATCCCATCTTTCTCCAGAGGGGGATGGGATGGCTCTGTCCTGCTCACACTTGAACCAGATGCTTTCTGACATCTGAGGACTTGGAGAACCTGCCCTGTGGAGCCCCTTTTCCTGGGGGTTTGTCTTCCCTGCTCAGCCACCAGCAGGGAGCTGGTTCCCAGTGAGTCAGCTGTGCCTTGGAGCACCTCACTGTGTGTCAAGAACTTTGCTGCAGTTGGTTCAGCATTCCTCCAGGAAAACAAAAAGGGAGGGGAGTGTGGGAGTGTGGAAAAGAGCCTTTAACTGCTGCTGTTTATCCCTCTTATTTTCAGTTCAGTTTATGCAGCTTCAAACGCAGCCGACACTCACCCGGGTCCATTAATGGAAAATAAAGGTCAGGGCTGGAGGCACCAGCGCTGCTGTCCCTGGGTGCCACGTGGTGTGTGGTGTGAGTGTCACAGCTGCAGGATTTTCAATTTTATTCTCATCTGGTGGAAAACACTGAGGCTGAGCTGGCCCCAAGCACCAGCAGCTGCAGCTCCCACCAGCCTGGCCCAGGGATGGGGACAGGACCAGGCAGGATAAGTCCTGGCCACTCCTCAGCCCATAATATGGTTAAATTTAAGAGGCAGTTCCAGCTCGTGGTTGTGTTTCAGGGATTTGGGATGATGCTGGGCAAAGTGTGCCCCAAAAGCTCACTTGTCCCAAAATAGTGCTGTTGGCTTTCTCCTCAAGGTGGATTCACTGGTGTTTAGGGCTCCACAAGGTGAAGGTTCTTTGCTGGTGTGCTGATGGTTTCAAGGTAGGTCCCTCCTCCTCCCCCAAGTGTACCAGCAGTTGGTGGGAATATTGGTAGTGAGAACCTTGGGCATATGTTTGGGGACTGAGGCTCCTGGACTCCATCCCTGGGGTGTGTGAGAAACATCCTGAGGCTTTGTCAAGGTGATATGTAAATCCTTTTTCAAGATGTCCAGGGTTCCAGCTGCCTCCTCCTCCAGGAGTTATCCCATAGTGATGAGTTACTGCACAGAATAGACTTTCATCCCTTCACACTTTGCAGGTCCTTTGGTGTGCAGATCCCATCTCCTTACACACAATTAGGGAACCCTGTATGTACTCTTTGGGATTTGCCTTTTTCCCTGAAATTTGCTACTGGGCTTTCCACGGGGCAGCAGGAAATGCTGGAGAAATGGCTCTGTTTTCCTATCAAGTGATCCCAGGGCTGTGTGCTGTGCCTGGGGCTCCAGCAGCCACCTCACCTCCCTGTGCCTCTCACACCTAACTGAGCTCTTGCTTTATTGCCTTTGCTGTGTAAACCTGACCAAACCACGGATCTTGAATAAAAAATTCAATAGCAACAGGCTGATAGGAAGCTGGAGCAGCTGGAGCAAGCCTAGTGGGCAGCAGACCCTTCCAGAGCAGGGATTTGCCCCTCTTGCCTCCCACTGGTGTTGGATAACTTACTCAAGGCAGCCAAAGGCTGTTTTTTTTTATCTTGCCGTTGTATTTTGCCTTTATTTGTAGCTTTCCCTCCTGGTTTTAGCACTGGGAGGCAGCTCTTGCCTCTCTCCCTCATGCACAGCCTCTCTGTGATGTCTCTATCAGGCAGTGGCTTTGCCGAGCATCCTTCCCTGGCCTGGCACTGCTCCCTCCCTTCCCAGCTCTCTCAGCCACCTCCTGATGTTGCTGTGTGACAAAGTCCCTCCTGCCCCTGCCCTCGGGCTCTGTGCTCCAGTTCTGACACAGGGATGGGGACAGGGGAGCTTCGTTTCCAGGTCAGATGCAAAACCCACAGTGCTTTTGGTGCTTTATTCCTTCCACGGTGCTTCCCTGAGGTCGGGATGCTCCTGCTTTCTCACCTCTCCCTCTCACCTTCTCTGCCAGCTTTTCCTCACACAGCCTGTGATGGCCATTCCAAGGAAGCTCCAAGGAGCATCTCCAGGACCTATCCATGGGCACTGAGCCCCTGGAGCAGTGGCAGTCGCTCTTTAGGACCAGCAGATCCTCCTGTTTGTATTTCAAAGCACCAGTGGAGTGGCACTGGGATTTTTGCCAGAGTCTTGCTAGAGGGGAAGTTTTCTCTGGCTCGGTTCACACAAGGAAGGATTCTCTTTTTTTCCCCCCCCTCTGCTTTATTCTGATACCTTTTTAACAGGATCAGCTAAATAAGCACATAGAGTGTACCAGTTCAGAGGCCCCTGGAGGTGAGGAGCCACTGCAGATTAAAGTATTTTTTGTGATCTCCAAAGCAGCTGCATTTTATATGCTGGCCCTGTTTTGCTGATCCTATTAAAGGGGATCATGAAACACAGCACCTCCTGGCTATGTGTGTTTGGTTTTCTGTGAGCAGGGGTTTTGGTTGTGTGGTGGGTCCTCTGCCTTGCTCAGTCCCTGACTATCCAGAGCCCCAGACATAAGGTCTCTCCTCGGGCTGGAAGGAGATTCCATTGACTCAGGCCTGAATTCCATAAGGTCCTTTAGGAAAATCATCCCCCACATCTTGAAGGTGGAGCCTGTAGGGATGGAGGGAGCTGTGGCAGTTCAGAAGTCAGGCTGGGAACTCCTGTGTGGGATGCAGATGCTGTGGGCATGCGTAGGGGACATGTCCTCTCCCCTTTACCAACTCCCCATTTCTTGGGGGTGTGGAGCCCACCAGTGACCCCCAGGTGTATTCTTGCTCTTCCATGCCCATCCCTCTCCTTGTTTCCATTGCAGCCCCTGGCCCAGGGACTGTGCAGTGCTTGGGGGAGTCAGCATGACCCAAGGATGAGAGTCATGGATTTACTGAAAACCCCAGCACTGATCCCAATACTTCAAACCAGCCATCCTGCAAAGCCCTGCCCCCACCCCCCCGGAGCCACCTGTCAGCTCCAGAGGAGCCTGCCCGGGCCCCCCCCGTGCTAATGAATAGGGACAGTAATTAATGATCATTGCTGTTTGTGTTGAGGACTGTGAGTGCTGTCACTGCTGACTGCACTGACAATTACCAGGGCTGCTCTGGCCAGTGGGACACGAGGAGGAGGTGTGACCTCAGTGCTTGGGGCTGACCAGCCCAAAACTGCCCCTTGGCATCACCTTGCCAAGCACAGGAGTGACCAGCAGCAAGTCCCCACGGTGCTCCAGCCACCTCACCCTCCTCCTCCTCCTCCTCCTGGTATCAATCAGCCTGTTGGAGCTTCCCCAGATGGATCTCACTTTCTGTTCCATCTCATTTGACACTTCATCAGCTGAAGACGGCAGAGAGACATGTCAGCTCCTGAGATCCATCCCCGACCTGCCAAAAGGCTTGTGCTCCTTGGCAAGAAATGTGATTATTCTGCTTTGCGGCGGCGATTTCTCTCGGTGTTATCTTGGGGGAGGAAATAAACCCCCATCCCCTTTCCTTCCCCTTTCCCAGCCAGCTCTGTGCTTATTCTGGCCCCGTGCAGAGGTGATTGTGCTCCTTCTTCACTGAGTTAAGTGCTGTGTGAAAATCCCAGCAGCATAGGTGAACTCGTGGTCAAAACAGGGGAAAATCCCTCTCTGGAAGCGCCCTGAGCATGGAGATGTCTCCAGGAGGCTCTGATGCCTGCTCAGTGTGGAGGGAGGGGCTGGGCAGTGCCAGCTGCCTGCAGGTACAGCTTTACTGCTCCAGGAGCCTTGTTCCTTCCCATTCCATCCTTCCAAATTCAACCAGGAAGATGCTGAGCCACAGCCTAAACTCCCCCAAGATGCAGCTGCTCATCCCTCTCAGCAGCTGGTCCTCACCCCCATGTTCCTGCTGCTGCCTGGTGGGAAGAACCCACTGTATTTTTCCATGTTTCCAAGGTTTTCTCTGTGTGTGTGTCAGTGTCCCATAAACAGTGACAGCAGGCATTACATTTTGAAGCTTTTGAAGGGAGAACATAAAACCTAATAGGTAAAAATGCACTTTTCCATGCAAATTCCATAGGAAATTAAGCACAGCCCAGCTTTCAGCCCCTTTCCATGGGGCTGGTGCTCCCAGGGGCTCAGCTGGGATGCCATGCCCGTGCTCTGCTGCAATCAGCTCAGACCAGGGGGAAGGATGTCTTTGGAACTGTTGGCAGGTGGAGAAGCGAAAGGAGGTGAGGATTTAAGAGCTTGGATTCCTCCCATGGCATACCGGGGCTGTGACTTGTGATAACGCCCCAAGGCACCCACTGAAATGCACGTCATAAATTAGAGCCCAAAATGTGATTACTTTGTCGCTGGGAAGACAAATGCGTGTGCCTGGGGAGTAACAAAGCAGGTTTGATTTGTTGTTGTTTTTACTATGTTTACTATTATTATAACTTATTCCAAATTATTCCGGTCTGAGACGGAGAGGAGACTGTGGCTGGCAAACCTCCTTGGAGAGGGTGGGCTTGGGGGAGGAGGCAAATCCTAGAAAGCTCAGTGTCATGGCATGGAATGGTCCTGGTTAGCTGGATGCTGGTGGGGGAATTGGGAAGGCCTGGAGAAGGTCTGGAGAAGGGAGGGTGGAATGGAGCTGATACACATCACCTGGAGTTCTGGATCCAGGGGTGCAATCCAGGTGTTTGGAGGGTGGGAAGGCCATGGCACAGGTTGGGCAGAGAAGCTGTGGCTGCCCCAGCCCTGGAAGTGTCCAAGGCCAGGTTGGACAGGGCTTGGAGCAACCTGGGCTAGTGGAAGGTGTCCCTGCCCATGGCAGGGGGTGGAATAAGCTGAGCTTTAAGGTCCCTTTCAACCCAAACCATGATAAAATAAATCAATGAAAATTGTCACCTCCCTTTTTGGGGACAGAAAGCTGAGGTGGAGCCCTGCTGGGTACTTGCCCACCTTGGGTAACCTTCAGCTGAGAGCTGAGCCCCTGATTTTGGATCCAGCTCACTGCTCCATCCCTCCCTCTGAGCAGCATCACCCAGGGATTGAGGTGCTACCCAGACCCTCCAAGGCACCTGCAGGGATGACTGATGGAGCATCCACTCTTCTTTTCTCCCCTACAGGACAGAAATCTCCAAAGAACACCCCATCTCCCATCATTCCTGACTAGGGAAAAAAGAAATGGAGCTTCTAATACCCGTCTCCACAGGAATCTCTAATGCTAAAGAGCTTTGAGGGAGCACTCATGACTTTGAGAAGAGTAAAAGCCTCCCTTGTCCCCTAAGCGGTGTCCGGCTCACTGAGCCAACACGCTCTGATAACATGGCAGATGGGTATTTCTAGCATTTGTTTTGATGATGAAAGTGTACATTGTGCTCAAAGATGCCCCCAGGACACATTGTTCTCTGGATAAAGGGATGAAAATTAAAACTAAGTTTCCTAGGTCAAAAGGACGCTCATTAAAGCATTCAGGCCTAAGAGGAAAAAGAGGGGGAATGAAAAAATAAAAAAACCCAGCTACAAACCCAAGTGCTTTCCTTAAGGGAAAGGGGCTCTGTGCAGAGCTGTGTGGGATCAGTTTGTTGTTTGAGTGTGGTGGAAAAGCTCATTTTGGGTGATGATCCTGGTACTGTGCACATTGTGCCCTGTTAGGGGGGCAGCTTTGGGGCTGGGATGCCAGAGGGGCGGAAAACCCTGGGATCACTCTTATTTTAGTGTTGTAGAGGTGGGATCCAGGGAAATCCAAAGCCATGGGGTTTAATCCAGGGAGAAAACATCAGGATTTGGTTCCCTGCATCGACAAAGTGGTGGGAAGTTGGGGATGAGCTGAGGGTGGGAGAAGAATTGCAGGAATGGGATCACCCACTGTAATAATACAAGGTGTGTGTTGCTCTGTGCTTGGAAAAAAAGGGGGAAACTGGAGGAAAATGCAGATTTCCTGTAGCTTTGAGTCCAAACAGAAACCATGCCAGCTCCTTCCAGGACTGCTGGGCTTTGCCCTTTGCTTTCCAACCCCCTCTCTGTTGCAGAACAACTCGGGAGCCCCGAAAGAGCCACGTTTTCCCTCGGAGAGTGGAAAAACACCACATTGCCGAGATGGAAATGCCAATCAGCGGGAGCAAAGGGAAGAGAGGAACAGCGTGTGGCCTCTGCAAATTGCAGGAAAAGTGACACAGTTATTCAGAGCCTCTCGGGGAGGGAGGGAGCTTTAGTGCTTACACGGGAAAAGTGGTCTCCGATTCCTTTTATAGCCACATTATTGAGCCAGCACGGACAAATCGTTTCCCATTTTTGTTGCCCCACTTTCCCCAGCTGTTCAAAATGGGCCTGATTTTTGCCTGCTGCCTGCGAGGGGTGAGGGGGAAACTTGGGTGGTTCTTCCCAAGCCCTTGAGCATCCCTGGAAAAGTGATGCTGTGGAAAGGCAGCGGGCAGAGTAGCAGCCCCTCTTTAGGTTTTAAACTGTTGTTATGCCATTGGAAAAGATGCAAATGCCAGTCAGGCCATGCAGCAAATAATCAGAGTTTATTGTTTACATTTAATAGATGAATTAATAAAATAATCATCTTTTGGAAGCAACTTTTCCCCTCCCTCCCTCCCTCCCTCCCTCTCTCTGTCCTTCCCTCCCTTCCTTCCTCCCTCCCAGAAACAACCCTAAACCAACAATCCTGTTTATTTTCCAGAGTGTCTGTTTTGGAGCTCTATCTCTGTGCCTGCTGCTCCCCTCGTTTGGGATTTGATTTGCCCTCCAGAGATCAGCAAAGAGCATCAAACAACATTTTATCTCTCCCCTCTAGATCAAGGGAGAAGATTAATAGTTGAGGGCTTTTATTGTGTTTTGGGGTGTGGAGCTCTCACTTCTCCTTAAATGTTTGCAGTCTGGAATTAAGTTTGGGACTCTCTGCCCCAGAGTTAACACCAAATTCCTCCTTTCTCCTCTCTAAAATCCCCATCAGAATGATGAATCCCCTCAGCAGCAAGAAATACCCCGGGGCTGTGGGGTTTTTCATCCTTTTCTCCATCCTCCACCAACCCCCATTTGTATTCTGTCATTGAAGATGCTCCTTTTGATCTGGAAATTAACTTCCAGATAAACTCAGCAGCAGGAGGTTTGGTGGCACCAGCTAAAGTGATTCTGGGGATCAATCCCGAATTCTGTGACATCCCTGAACCCCAGCAAATGCAACAAGTGTTTGTGGGATTAAACTGGGTTATGGGAAAAAAAAGATAGGAATGTGAACCTATCTCTATTTTTTTTATTTAATTTTAATTTCCCCCCCCATTTTTCCAAACCTTCCCCTTTGGGGGTAGCAGGGCTTTTCTTCAGGATCTGCACACCCTTATCCACACAATATTTTCCCACCTTCCAAATATTTTTCCCAATATTCTGGCTAACAGAGTCCTGCTGTAACCCCAACCTTCCTTCTCCCTTTGAAGTAAGTCTCTATTCAGGGTGGTTAAACACAAAAGCTCCAAAAGGCAGATGCTCAGTGCTTAAAAACCAGGTGAAAAGAGGGATAAAACAGGGAAAGGCTGCCAGTGTATCTCTTTTTTTTTAATCCTTTTATATTTTACGGGCTGTATTCACCTAATGAGGAATTCCTGGGGAATAAGGATCCCTTCAGACCAGCAGTGTGATGGGGAAATGTGGGAATTAATTCCTGGGGAATAAGGATCCCTTCAGACCAGCAGTGTGATGGGGACATGTGGGAATCACAGACTGCTTTGGGTTGGAAGGGACCTTAAAGCCCAGCTTGTTCCACCCTTCCACTAGCCCAGGTTGCCCCAAGTCCCATCCAAGCTGAGATGAGCATCCCCAATTTCTCTGAACAACACGAGCCCATTAATTAACTTCCTTAATGACACCTCGTGCCTCAGTTTCCCTTTCTCTGCTGTCACCTGGCCTTGGGGACATGGCTGGGAAAGGTCCATGGACCAAGCACAGCCTCGGGCGATGCTGAGAACCTTAATCCAGGCCTAAAAGGTGCTTAAAAAAATCCTCCCTGCCTGACTTTAAAGTGGATTTATTTGTAATTCACTCTCCATGTCTGTACTATTAAGGATTTGGGCTCTCAGAGGGTGGTTTTATTTTTTTGAAGACATATTACTTTTTTATTCTTTAAAGGCAGCACGTGAGGGGAAAAAGCAGCAAGGTTCACCTTTAAGGATTTATGATTGTTTCTCTAGAGCAGGTATTTCTCTGAGGAAATGACTGTCGATTATAAAAAATAAAATAAAATAATAATAATAATAATAATAAAAAAATCCCTCTCTCCCGAAGCCAGTAACCTTGTGGAGTGATGGATTGTCGTGCTGGAAGTGGAGTGAGGGAGGAATGGAGACAGAGAGGAAGAAATGTAGATACTCTAACATACTCCAGGGGGTCGGGAAAGGGATATGAATTATTAAGTAACATTAATAATTGAAATAATTAACAGCTGCAAGAGGTTTTTTTGTCCGTCCTCCACATAATAGGGGAGCAATGTTTAGTATCAAGCTGGAGTAACCACTAGTAATTTGATGTTAATTAATTCGTTGGCTCAGCATTCCAAGCGTTTATGGGTGTTTTCGTTCCTTATAAATACATTAATAAGTTTTAAGTCATTCTACAAAAGTAATTTCGAAAATAATAATAATAATAATAACAAAAAGTCCTGGCACATGCAAGTCATTTATTTTTTGATCAGTAATTAAAATGGCTTTCCCCACCCTCATCCGTGTACATCAGAGGAAATTGGCTTTGTTCCGATGAGCTTCTAATTCCTATTCTTCTTCCTCTGATAGGAATCGATAATATTTGCTGTGTGGGGCCACATTTATGGATTACTTTTCATTGTGGGCTTTTGGAGTTTGTTGCTGGCTCTTCTAAAGACCAGAGGTTTTCCTTCCCCCAACCCCATCGCTCCGAACCCTTTGGATAATTCAGGAGAGACTGGAGGAGGCTCTGAAAGATGGAGTTAATGATGCATTTGGGGCAGACAAATTTGAGGTGCTGGATAAAGGGGTGATGGCTGTGGTTGGGAGGAGCTGAACCCCTCTGGAAGCCTTTCCTGGAGGTACATCCATCTAGGGGTCGATCCAGAGGCAGATAAATGGGGTTTATTGCAATCCCAAATGCTCCACAGCAGGACTGGAGGTGCAGGATGCAGGGGGATACAGGGATGCTGGGACATGTGTGTCTCTGGGACTGCTCTGCTGACCTTCAGCTCCATCTTTGGGGTGGAAAGGACCCCAAATGTCCCTGTTTTGAACAGCAAAGGTGTCTGACACCCGTCCCAGGGTTTGCTCACAGTGAAATAACCCAGTTTGGTGCTGTCACTGTTCTTTGCTGATGGCTCAGGAAAGGGTTGGTCTGGATGAAGTCCTTGGGATTTCCAAGGGCTGACAGCCCCAAACTGAATCCCAAAGGATTGGCATTTGGGATGCTTGGTGTTTGGGATGCTCAGCATTTGGGCTTCTCAACATTTGGGGTGCTCCATGTTCAGGATGCTCAGCATTCAGTATGCTTGGAGTTGGGGATGTTTGGAGCTCAGGAAGCTCAGCATTTGGGATGCTCAGTGTTTGGGATGCTCAGTATTTGGGATAGTCAGTGTTTGGAAAGCTCAGTGTTTGGGATACTCAGTGTTTGGGAAGCTCAGCCTTTGGGATACCCAGTGTTTGGGGTGCTCAGCCTTTGGAAAGCTCAGCCTTTGGGATGCTCATTGTTTGGGATGCTCAGCCTTTGGGAAGCTCAGCATTTGGGAAGCTCAGCATTTGGGGTACTCAGTGTTTGGGGTACTCAGCATTTGGGATGCTCAACATTTGGGAATCTCATTGTTTGAGAAGCTCAGCCTTTGGGAAGCTCAGTCCTTGGGATACTCAGTGTTCAGGATTCTCAGCCTTTGGAAAGCTCAGCATTTGGGAAGCTCAGCCTTTGGGAAGCTCATTGTTTGGGAAGATCATTGTTTGTGATGCTCAGTGTTTGGGATGCTCATTGTTTGGGATGCTCATTGTTTGGGATGCTCAGCCTTTGGGAAGCTCAGCCTTTGGGATACCCAGTATTTGGGATGCTCAGCCTTTGGAAAGCTCAGTATTTGGGATGCTCAGCGTTTGGGATGCTCAGCATTCGGAATGCTCATCCTTTGGGGTGCTGAGCCTTTGGGAAGCTCCTTGTTTGGGATGCACGCTGGCTGTGGCAGCAGATGGAGCCTGCTGGCTGGCAAATGCCCGGCTGTCCTGCGGGAGCAGCGGGATGTTATCTGCAGGCAGCAGCAGCCTCGGCACGGCCCTTTGCAGAGCTCAGCACAAAACAGCCGAGCAGGGAAGGAACTAATTCCCACCCTCGCTGGCAGATGGGAGGGAGACCTATTTCTGGCCTGGCTGCTGGGAGAGGAGGTGGCAGGGAGTTCTGGATATCCAGGCTGCTTTGGAATTGGGGAGCAGGAGCAATCTAGGTGCTGAGCTGGAGGGATCATAGGACAGAATCATAGAATAGAATCATAGAATCAACTCGATGAAAAACACCTCTGAGATCGCCGTGCCCACCCTACCATGGCAATGAGTGCCCCATCCAGTCTCTTCTTAAATAAATCCTCCTTTTCCCTCACTCCAAAAGCTGTGAGGTGCCTGGCAGCAGGGGCTCACTGCTGCTGCCCCAGGGAAGGAAGGAGCATTAAAAGTTGGAAGGGAAAATGCTGGAGCTGAGCTGCAGCAGCAGAATTCTGCACATTTCTCCCACTCAGGGATTTGCCCTATATTTAATTTTTTTCCCTGACTGCTTTAGTGACTCTGTAAATGTTGCAGAGTTTTCATGTATTTTTTTTTTCCCTTCCTGCCAGATGAAGTGGGTTTGGTTTTTATTGAATCAGTTCCCTCCGAGGATAGAGGTTGCGAGTGGATAAAACCTCTTTCAATCCCATAAAAATGCCGTCAGGGGATTCACTTAAATTTATTTAATCCTGTGCACTTTATCGCGGTCACTTCATCATGGCAGGTAAGTGGATGCTAATGGATCCCTTCTTTTTATGGCCTGCAGCCTCCTGGAATTAGATCCCCCAGCTGCAAATCTCTCATTTGGGGTTGGCATTTTATCTTCTTTCTTTTATTTGATTAGCGGGGGGAGCGAGAGGCAGGACACCCGTTTGAGGGTATTAAGGCCAGGACAGCTCGTTGATTTAATCTCCCCTGACCTTCTGGGCAGCACCAGCCAAAATTTCACCTGGAGGAGACACTCTGAGGATGTCAGGATGTGAAATCCGCCCATCCAGTGAGGAGGGACCTCTGAGTCCGGGGTTGTATTGATAAAAAGCATGCAAAGCTTTTGCTCTTCTCTGCCTTGTTGATGAGTCAGAGTTGATGTGAATTTGCCTCCTCTGATGGCCTGATTCACTCTGCTCCAAACCTGACAGGCCCTTTACATTGAAACCTTGAAGTTCATTGTCACTGAACCGTTTTCTTTTATAAAGTCAGAGTGTTTGGGTGCTCTGGGGTGAAGGTTGTTGAATTGCCTGCTCCATTAATGCTTTTAAAACAGAGATATTTTTTCCCTGTGCTGTCACAATTCTGATTTTTATTTTTTTTTCCTCCCGGGGAACCTGCTTTAGGATTTAGTTTAGCCTGCTAAATCTGAAGGGTTGTCCTGTCTGACCTCCCAACTTCAGCCTGTGTGGTGCTCAGGCTCAAGGATGGAGGATCAGCACCTGCAGCCCTGTGGTCCAGCCCTACCTTGAAGCTCCAGCACCTGTGATGCTCTGGAATCCCTTCCCACCAGGAAAATATCTGTGTCCAGGATTAGCCTCATGAAATGGGGAGCTTGGATGGAAATTTAGACCATCTTAGGCTTTGGTGACCCTAAAGGCTGCAGGGTTTGTGCATTGGGGCATCACCGTGTTGTCCCCAAGGGCAGCAGAAGGGACATCTGCAAATCTGCTCCAGAGAACTGGAATGTGTTGTAAGGTCTTATCTCGAGGAAAACCTTCCCTGGGGGGATAAAATGGAGAGTTTCCTGATGGCAAAACCTCCTTTTACAGAACCAGCCACCCAAATCAATCCCAACTCCAGAATAATCTGCGAGGGAAAACGCAAATGTGGGGAAAATTAATCTGGTGGTTGGCACCACGGGAGGAGATGTGTTTGTTGATTCCCAAAGGGGTTTATTGCCTCTTGGAAGGGATCCCCCTCATGCCAGAGCATCCCTCATCTCACCCTCCTCTCCTGGTGTCTCCCAGGCAGGGAAAGGCTGGTGTTGGAGTGTTAATGAAAAAACTAAATAACGCTGGAAATGCAAAACCATCGGGTGAAAAAACAGAGGTTTTGAGTTATTAAGGAGCCACTCGCTGCGGAGAGAGAGGGAGAAAGGGAGGGGATATTGGTGTTTGGGAAGTCCAATTATTTCTCAACTGCAGACAGTCTTATTAACTTGGGCAGAAAATTAATTACTCTAATTAGAAAAACTCATTGGAGTTTGGTGAGGAGTTAGTGGGGGAGAAGATAGTTGTGGGGGGGGGATGTTGGGGAGGCACAAGAGCTGTGGGAGGGAGAGGATGGAGGGAAACACGAGCCATGGGGGAGCTGCTCAGCTTAAAGGGAGCAAAGGAAGGGATAGGAGAGAGGAAGGAAGGGTTTTTTTAGTCATAATGGTCTAAATTTAGCCATTTTAGTCTTGAAACAACATGAGTATCTCTATATGTGCACACTCACATGAGTAAAAATTATATATATATGCACAGACTCATATATATATATAGAATGCAAGGCAGAGGAGATTTATCAGAGAGTTTCTGTGGGTGGTTGTATTTATTGCCGATGCGCCAGTCCCTCAGCACGGGGGGTTGTTAGGAAGGACTGGCTGGGTGGGTTTTTTTTATCTTCCTGGATTTATGAAGTCCCTCAAACATCTGTTCCAGCCTGATTCCACAGTCCTTTGGCAGCCTGGGGAGAGGGTTGCTCAGCAGAGCTGTGTGGCTGTGCTTGGTTTGGGTGGAGACTCTTCTGCTGGGTGTTGGTAGTGGTGGTGGGGGAATGGGGAGCAGGATCCATCCTTGGAAAGGGTGGGGTGGAGGGAATTCATCCAGGCTTGATGCTGGTGGGGCAGAATGGTGTGGTGTGGGAGGAGAAAACCGGGGTAAGGAGTCTTGTAGGAGCTCAGTTGGAAATTGGCTTTTTACTCCTTTCCTCCTCCCAGCTCTTGGTTACAAAGGGAATGTATTTATTCATGACTCTTAGGCACGCGGTGGGATTCTTGGGATGGTCCTGTGCAGGGCCAGGAGCTGGACTTCAATGATCCATGTGGGTCCCTTCCCACTCAGGATATTCTCTGGTTTTATGACCTTCTCAATTCAGAGGTCAGAAGTAAGCAAGGACCAGGATCTGGACTTCAATGATCCGTGTGGGTCCCTTCCCACTCAGGATATTCTCTGTTTTTATGACCTTCTCAATTCAGAGGTCAGAGGTAGGCAAGGACCAGGATCTGATAATCAGCCTCCTCATCACAAAACCTTGTCATATTAAAAAAGCTCCCCAAACTGAGATAATGCCCAGATGTGGATGAAGCCTTAACGCTGCTGGTGTCACCTGAGAGCTGCCACTTTCCCAAGGAGAAACAATGCACTGGGGCAACATCCAGCTGTATTTGCAGCCCTCCATGGACCACCCTGTCCCCCCCACCAAGGAGGTGCCTGTAGGTGACATTGTGGGATCCTTGGTGGCTGAGCTGAGTCTCTGGCCCCTCCGGCTGAACGGCCCCGGGTTTTCCCCAGTGCCTTTGCTCTGATGGCTTTGCTGCCTGTTACTGAAACAACCTGTCAAGCTCCTGCTAATAATGAGCCATAAGTCAGATTCTCTCTGGTAGGTTGCCCTGGGTGTCTATCACAGTCTTTAGGGGTGACCCAATTATGGTAATTGGCCAATTCCACTACCGGTGTTCCTAAAGAATTGGCAAACAAAGGGAGAGAAATAAAAGCTCCCTGGAAATTAGCAGAAACCCCCAATATTACTATTTTTCAGACCCCCTTTTTGGCATGAAGTACCTTTAATATTAACCTCTCCATCTGATACCTGCAGAGAACAGTGAAATAAAACCCCAAATGCAGCCACTCACATCAGTGATGCTCCACTCAGGTACCACCTCGTGTACTCCATCCCAGGACTGCGCACAACCCAGACATCCAGGCATTTATTCATGCCTGAAACTCTGTATTTAGAGCAGTAGTTTCCCTCCCACTCAGTCATAAGACCTTGGTTTTGCAAGAATATCTCAGATTACTCAGAGACGGACTCAAAGGGGGAAGGTACAGGAGTGATTTCTTTTACACCCAGCTGTGTGTGACATGCACCTTCAGTTAGTCAGGGCAAGATAAAGGGAATAAAGAACAATTTTAGCCCCATCCTTGCTCCTTTCCACACGCCACCACCCACCTTCTGTGTCCCCACACGCCGGCCTTGTGCAGAGCACCGGTATTATTTCTGCATGGGAATAATAATAATACAGAGAGAACACACTGTTACAACTGCTGTGACCTCCTGCCCAGCCTGCTCCGCTGAAACGCTGCTGGAATTGCAACTTGGCACTGAGCTTTGTAGTGAAGGATTGCTCCTGGCTAATCTATAATTTACAAAACACACTCAGATTCATTTTTTATGGGCTGTTTTGATATGATGCCATTTAAAAAGCGGAAAGAAACAACGCACCTTTTTTTTTTTTAAAGGTTGCTCCTGGTTCCTCTTGCTCTTTTTTTCCCCATTCTTTTGAGAGGGCACGTTATTATTGGGTATTTTTTTTCCCCACAGAAAGGTAATTTCTTCCTCCTGCAGCTTTCTGGACAATTCCCTGCAGTGCTGGGGACAGAGCCTCGTGTTCCAACCTGCACCTTCAACATCCAAGCTGGTTGTGCTCTGCCAACCTGTTGGCTTTCCCCCCCTCTCCTGCCTTGGGATGCATGTTTAGAAGCAGGAAAACGATGTGTTTATTCCACCCTCAGTTTTTGCTCAGGAAGGCCGGGCAGGAAGGGAGAAGGAAAACCCCCTGGGTGATGCTTGGACTTTTCTGTCATCATCCAATGCCTCCTGCAGCCTCTGGAGAACTGGAAAAGGGATGCAAAATTCCTGATATACCAAGAGGAATAGAGTTTCTGCTGGGAGTGGGATGGCTCAGCACAGAGGGCAGAGCCTTTCTGGGGGGACCAAGCCTTGTTTCTCCTATGGCAGTGCTTCTCCCAGAGGTTTTATTGCCTGCAGGCTCCTCTCCTCCTCCTTATGCCGTTTTATGGTGCCCCTTTCTGACTAATGCAAATCCCATCCGGCATATATTAGTGGGAAGGGCATCGTTAGCAGGAAGAGCAGCACTGTGAAAAAGCAACCATGAATCTTCTCAGGCTCACAGGGCTCTCTGAACAGCACAGGAGGGATTAGATATGTTCATCCTTACAATCCAAAGGGAAAGGGAGAGGTTTCTCAGCAGCCCCTCCGTGGTGGGATGATGTAGCTGTAATTATCCTCCTCCCTGATGCAGGATGAGCTGCTTTTCAATCCCCCACGAGCTGCCTGGTGTGGGAAGAGGTGTCTTGAGCAGGAAAAGCTTCATATCTGTTGATAAATAGAGGCCATGATCTCCAGCAAACAGGTATTTGGAGCACCATCAGAGCTTGTGTTCATTTGTATCCATATGCAGGCTGGAGCTGGGGGTGTTTTAAGCCTCTTCATCCGTGTCAATGGGAATGCCAGCCCTCTGGTGAGGAGATCTCTGCTCCTCCTGACGTTTCCACGCAGTCCCAAAGATGTTCAGCTGTTCTTTTAGTGAAGCCTTGAGGATAGAGGGGCACAAACCACTTTCTGTGCCACCCAGATTGTCTGGGTGGATGATCCATCTGGTGGTATGACCAGTGACAGGACCCAAGGAATGGGCTGGAGCTGTGTCAGGGCAGGGTCAGGGTGGATCTCAGGGAAAGGTTCTTCCCCCAGAGGGTGGTGGGCACTGCCCAGGCTCCCCAGGGCAGTGGGCACAGCCCCGAGGCTGCCAGAGCTCCAGGAGGGTTTGGATGATGCTCTGGGGCACAGGGGGTGACTCTTGTGGATGGTCTTGAGCAGGGCTGAGGGTTGGACTGGATGATCCTTGTGGGTCCCTTCCAGCTCAGCATATCCTGTGATTCTGTGGGTTCTGGCACATGGGTGATGAGAGGATGAGCACAGGTCACAGAAACAGCTGGCAACAGGGTCACTTATGGTGGGACAGATGGAACAGCAGGGTCTTGGTGCTAAAAGAGTGTTGAGGTGCCCTAAACCCTTTGAGAAAGGTGGGTTATGGAGTGGGAAGGTGGTCTTGGGTACATCTAGAAGGAAAGATGGAGTGTGAGCCTTTAGAGCAAGTCCAGAGCAGGGCACAAAGAAGTTCCAAGGGCTGGAGCCAGGCTGGGAGAGCTGGGGGTGTTCAGCTTGAAGAAGAGAAGGCTCTGAGAAGACCTTAGAACCCCTTCCAGTGCCTGAAGGGGCTCCAAAAGAGTTGAAGAGGGAGTTTGGACAAGGACTTGGAAGGACAGGACAAGGGGGAATGGCTTCTCACTTCCAGAAGGATACTGGGAAGGAATTCCTGGGGGAATGGCTTCTCACTGCCAGAGGGATATTGGGAAGGAATTCTTGGTGTTGAGGGTGGGCAGGCCCTGGCACAGGTTGGGCAGAGAAGCTGTGGCTGCCCCTGGAACCCTGAGAATGTCCAAGGCCAGGTTGGATGGGGCTTGGAGCAACCTGGGTTGGTGGAAGGTGTCCCTGCCATGGCAGGGGGTGGCACTGGATGATCTTTAAGGGCCTTTCCCACCCAAACCATTGCCTGATTCCACGCTGGGGATGCCATGACGTGGATCCCTAGGTGGAGAGGCTGTGTGAGGAGGAGTGACCTGGGCTCTGGGAAGGAGCACGTGGGTGAGGAGCAATGAGCAGAACCGCAGTGATAATGAATGCTGCTGTTCCAGCACCTGTCACAACTGCTCACCAGTTTAATACTCTGCAATTTCACAGGAGAGAAACAACTTTGGGTGATGATTGCTGCTGCTTTTTTCTCCTTTTTTTTCCTTTTTTTTTTTTTTTATTTTTTAAAGGGGAAAAATATTCCATGATATAAACGCTTCCATTAATCCTTTTTTATCCCTTTTGTGATGGTGGGGAAACCGAGGCAGAATGCTGCAGGTCTGGGGTGGATTCCTGTGGCATCCCCCCTGCTCCTGTAAATCCTTCAGAAGGAGCTGTCCAGCGTTCTTTGTGGAAGTCCACGTAGCCCCAGCTCGCTGCACAGTTAATATTTAGGTCAGCAGAATCTAATTCCTTTTAAAATCATAATATTATCATTGTAATTGCAAATGTTTTCGTTAGGCACCCGCACTTGGGAGCCTGGCACAAGCCTGCAAGGAGGGTTTATTTCTTGCTTGGGTGTCCTGGCTCCAAAACAATAGCGAGGAATACTTTGCCCTTCTTTCTATCCCATTTCCAAACCCCAACTGAGTAGCTGAGACAGGGATTTGCATCCCAGAATGGACGAGGACAGACACGAGAGGTGTTGCCAGGCTGCCATTTGAGTGTCGCCTTTTCCAACGCTTTTCCAACTCCCCAGCAGAGAGAATTAGCTTCCCTTAAGTGAGTTATTGTGTCTCCAAGTCAGGGCTTGGCTTCCTGAGAATAAAACAAAACTCTCCAGGGATCCGCTCTTAATACCACCTGCCTGGAAGTCCTGATAGGGGACTTAATGCTGAAATGAATATTCATCCCTTAGCGGTGGGAGCTATGATCCTGCTCCCCATCTCCGGGGGGATTACAGCCCTTTCCAGGAGAGAGAACATGCAGATGATTTGCTTTGGGATGGGGAGCAGAGAAGGGGCTGTCTCTTCCCAAATATCCCTGTCCTGGTGCTGTAATGCAGGAGGAGCAGAAGATGGGCTGTCTGTTCCCAAATATCCCTGTCCCAGGGCTGTAATGCAGGAGGAGCAGAGGATGGGCTGTCTGTTCCCAAATATCCCTGTCCCAGGGCTGTAATGCAGGAGGAGCAGAGGAGGGTCTGTTCCCAAATATCCTTGTCCTGGTGCTGTAATGCAGGAGGAGCAGAGGAGGGGCTGTCTGTTCCCAAATATCCCTGTCCCAGGGCTGTAATGCAGGAGGAG
>JAWWEW010000065.1:2405772-2421005 GCA_035583185.1 Anabacerthia variegaticeps
GGGACCTGGGGCATCCTCGCGAACCTCTCCCTGAAGGATTCTGACTTTAATGGAGCCTCCCTGGTGACCTGGGGCATCCCCTGGAACCTCTCCCTGAAGGATTCTGACTTTAATGGAGCCTCCCTGGTGACCTGGGGCATCCTCTGGAACCTTTCCCTGAAGGATTCTGACTAATGGAGCCTCCCTGGTGACCTGGGGCTTCTGCCAGAACCTCTCCCTGAAGGATTTTGACTTTAATGGAGCCTCCCTGGTGACCTGGGGCATCCCCTGGAACCTCTCCCTGAAGGCTTTTGACTTTATTGGAGCCTCCCTGGTGACCTGGGGCATCCTCTGGAACCTCTCCCTGAAGGATTGTGACTTTAACAGAGCCTCCCTTGTCACTGCCTTTGACCAGATTTGGGTTGGCTTCCATTTCCAAGCTGAGCCAGCACATGGCAGGTGGAAAAAGCCACATGATGGAAAGGAGGGCTTTGGGAGGGAGCTCTTTTCTGTGTGTTTTGAGCAGAGATCTGAGATAATCTCTGCTCTTCCCCCCTTGCTGTCAGTCCTGTCTCAAGTTTGTTGCTGTGAACTCCGTCTGGTTTGATTTTTTTCTGGTCTTCTCTCCGATTTGGATCTGAGAGCCATCTCCTCCTGACACCTGCTGATCTCTGATAGCAGCACAGTAATAAATCCTGGGCTTCTCCTGCCTCCTGGATCCCCGGTGACATCCCTGACACCCAGGTCCAGCAAACTGCTGTCCCCAGCCCTGTCCCAGAGCCTGTGTTTGCATTGACAGAAGGTTAATGCCGATGGGATTTCACAACTTTTTGATTTATTGTCTTTCAGCATTCATCACTCTTTTCTTTAAATTAAAACTCCCTCCAGATGGGGTCTGTGACACAGATTTATTGATCTGCAATAAAACCTCCCTCATAACCTGTACAGCTGCCCATTCATCTTTCACTGAAGGAGGGATCATTTCTCTGTGGATGTCCCAAGAATGAAAGCGAGCTGTTAACTTTTTCCTTCTTCTGCCTGTCTGGTTTCTTCCATGACTTCCATCATCTCAGGTCATTTACAAGGCACTAGATGGGAAGAACATCAGCTCTGAGCTCCTTCTGTCTTCCTGTGGGATTCTTGGGGTTGTCCTGTGCAGGGCCAGGAGTTGGACTTCCACGATTCTCTGTGGGTCCCTTCCAACTCAGGCCATTCTGTGATTCAGGTGCCCACAAGGTGATGTGGTGGCAGAAAGACCACCTGGAAAAGCTCCAAGGGATGGTACAAGATGCAAGAGTCTCTTTCAGATTCTGCAAGTCCTAAGGAGGCTTCTATCCTCGACTCATGGGGATGTGCAGAAGGAGGGAGCAGTGGCAATAAGTTGTGTGGCTTCTCTGGTGCAAGAAACAGCAGTAATTAGATGCTGGAATAAGTTCTAGCAAGATAAGTTGTCTGGAAGCTGGAATGACCTCCTTGTTTGTGACTTCTTACAGCCACTTGTGGTTTGTTTCACAAGTGCCTCAATTTCCTAAGCCAGGAGGAAGCCAGTCTGAAATTGCTGTCCTTGGTGGTGATGGGATTTTGCTCAAGTCCGGGTTTTTAGTGGTGTGATCACACTTTCCAGCATGGTTTCAGTCTTGGACCAGAGTTACTAGCAATGTATGTCCTCAAGAAGAAGTGTGTGTGGGATACAAAATATCACGGAAACATGGACTGGTTTGGGTTGGAAGGGACATTAAAGCTCATCCCATGGGCAGGGACACCTTCCACCAGCCCAGGTTGCTCCAAGCCTGGTCCAACCTGGCCTTGGACACTTCCAGGGATGGGGCAGCCACAAATTCCCTGGGCACCCTGTGCCAGGGCCTTCTTACCCTCCCAGGGAAGAATTCCTTCCCAATATCCCATCTCACCCTGCCCTCTGGCAGTGAGACGCCATTCCCCATCATCCTGTCACTACATGCTCTTGTAAATTTTGTCTCCACATGATGCTGCAGTATTGATTTACTGCAGTTTCAGGCAGATTGACAAAAAATTCATCCTCAGAACAGGTACAAAAGTCCAGACTTGCCCAACTAAATTCCTCTCCCCTTGAGTTTTCAACCAGAGAGAGATGAAAATGAAGGAGAAGGCAGAATTTCAGTGGCCTGAAGCTAACCCCTCAAACTTGCATTTGTGTGTGCAGTCTGGTTCCTGCCTTGATAGACCTGATACTTTACAGCCTCAGGAATCATGCAGAGTCGCTCATTCTTCGGGAAGCAAATGGGATTAGGGAAGGATCAGTCGTCCTGACAATTGGAACAGGGTTTTTTTCAGGTGCCTCAAAGCACAATGCTGCGTGAAGCAGGATTATGGTGTGTCTGCCCACAGTTACTTGGCACATTGAATGGGTCTGAAGACCTGTGTAAGGCTGTCAGGTGTTGGCTGTGCACATGAAGGGTGACTTTGGGTAACACTTGACTCACCTACATCCATCCAGGTCATGGAATCCCATAATGTTCTGGGTTGGAAAGGACCTTAAAGATCATCTCGTTCCAACCTCCTTTCACAGACAGAGATGCCACCCTCTGGATCAGGTTGCTCAGGTCACAAAAGAACTTAAACTCTAGAGGTGGTCAAAGCTGCTGCTTTGAAGGACCTGGGGGCAGGTGGAACTGCAGGAGAAACACAAGTGCTGGCAGAGAGGTGGCCCAAACATGGGAGATGGGAAAGACCCAAGAGCCAGAGAAGGAGTGAGCAGTGCCCATGGATAACCTGGGATGAGAGCTGGCCTGTCTGGGGTGATCAGGGAAGGGTGGGCAAGTGTCGAGTCAGAAGGGAAGGAGCTGCCATTTATCACCATAATCAGGAATCCTGGCTGAGGAGGTTTTAATCACTGTGCACAGAGCTGGAATGCAGAGCAAGTTTATGGTTTACAGTGAGCGGACTGACACAGCTGATTGATGTCAAATATGTCATGATGTATATTGTAAAGCCAGGAGATTTAATGGTGTAACTCCATGGTAGTGTTGGAAGTGAGGCGCTGCAGAGCAGGGAGTGATGGATGGGCTCATTTCCATGGAAAATTGCCGATGGCATTGACAGCACTGGTATGCAGAGGGAAGATAAGAGGGAGACAGTAAGATTCACTCTGACCCTGATATTGAAAGACTAAAATACAGCTGTAGGATCATGTGGATTTTGCAAACCAAGTGCGTGTCTGGGTGTGTTTGAGTGCACACACACACACACACACACAAATATATATATATATATACACACTATAGTTATGGCTATAATTAATGTGCACAGGGGCCTCTGGGAGGCAGAACAGCTCCAGGTCCTGTTACCAACCCTTGGCTCAGGCAAGAATCGTTTGTGCTGCTCCTACATCCTCAGGAAGATGAATCCAGTTATTTCTTACCTTTGGAGGAGCTGGTCCTGATGGTTTTTTGGGGCAGCCTTGCAGGGCAGAGGAAGCTGCATTCATATTGCAGCCAGGCTGGGAAGAGCTCTGCTATCCCAGGGCTCAGCATGTCCCATGGCACAAGGCTGGTTTTCCAGCTCCAGTGCTCCATTAACCCAGACTCCAGGAGCAGAACTGAGGCAGAAGTTCCCTCTGTGGCTCAGGATCCCCCTTCTAATTTCGGTTGACTTAAGCAAGGAGGAGAAAAGAAGAAAAGAAGAAGGGAAATATCAGGCTGTGAGATGACACAAACTGAATGTGGCAGAGCAGAGAGCCCGGCCTAAATAAACTGTCAAAGCATGTTTTGTTTTCATTCCTTCTGCTGCAAACCCTTCGAATTCCAGGCTGTGCTCTGTGACACCATAATTCTTTAGGATAATGGGATTTGGTGAGCTGCTGGTAGGGAGCCTGGGCAAGGTGGTGAGGAGAAGAAAGGCTTTGGCTTCTGGGAGCAAATGGGAAGCCTGGAAGGGGTGCAGGAGTCCAAGAGGTTGCAGATCCATTTGGGGATGGTTTTGTCAGGATTTAACTCTCCTTTGACTCCCTCTAGCTAAAAGCTGTTCTGCTGTCACACACACCAGCAGTGGACTTGTCCCTGGTGGAAATACCTGCAGGGAAAATGATGGACTCACCCCTGTTGTCTCATGGAGAACCTTTGAGGGATGAGCATGGGAAGAGAAAAGCTGGTTTTGGGGAAGAATGTGGGAGCAGCCAAGGGAGGGAACGGATGTGAAAGAGAAGGTCATACAAGTCCCTGCTCCCTAATGAGCATTACTGAAGGAATTTACCTTCATCTTCTTGGACCTTGTTGCCTTTGATCCCATCCCTCATTTCAGCCTCATTTCAGTCATCAGAAGGGCCAAAATTGGGGTGTCTTCAGAGGCAGGTTGACTGAACACCAAGTGAGCTGACCCTGATATAAACACTTAAGAGGCTTTGCAGGGGATTAAGTGACTGCATTTTAATCTTGCATTTTAAGTTGTTTTGGGTCTGTCTGGGGCTGTGGCTTCATTCCCCATCCATGGCCCTGGCTGCTGATGCTCCTGGGGCAGATGGACCACCTGAAGCAGGCAAAGGACAGTAATTCCAGGAATTAATTTGAGTCGCTTTTTCCTTCAATGAAAAGCCTGATATTAAGATTATCCTCCAAAAGGAGGTTTCTTTTTCCTCCTTAAATTTATGAACTGCTCTGTCCTCTCTGGAGACAATTATAAATTATAGAGTGGTCACAGATCTGAGCCAGAGTTGGAGGCAAAAGGGCTCTGTTAGGGAGAGCAACCATGGGGGTGAGGGCAAAAGGATTTAGGATTTTCTAAACTTTTTTGGCTTCCTGAGCTCATTTTGGTTCTGATCTTAAATCCTTGGAAGATGGTGTGTATCCCATTTCCCATTAACTCTGACAGACTCCAGAGAGCCTTTTTCTGAGCAGAAATGGGGATTGCAATACCAGATCAGTGCAATGTCCTATCTCCAAAAGCTGCCAGCAGCAGATGCTCGGGAAAAGAAGTCAAGACTTATGCTGGAGCAATAAATTTTATCTGGGAGGCTGGATGAGGGCTGCACAAACAATTATGCTTAACCTGTCCTTGCCCAGATGGGTTCCTGGGATAAAATTGAGGGTCACCAGGATTTGAAACGTTGTTGGATGTGGGAGAACTGAACATCTCTGTCCCTGTGCAGCCCCTAAAAAATGTGAGCACTAAAAAATGACAAGGGAATAGAGAAGAGTTGATGCTGGTTTATTTTCTTGCAGTTCCCCTCTGGAGCTCCTCCAGGGCAAGAGCATTGGTGGAATCGCTGGAAATGCCTCGTAGAACATCATTCCTGAAAAATGGATTATTTGTTTTGGATTTGGGGTTTGCAGGGTGGAGTTTCACACGTGGACACTTGCAGCAGTGCTGTAGCCATCCCCTCACCTGTCCTGTGCCTCCTCAAGGGGGTCCATGCAGTACTAAATTTGGATGCACTCAGGGTTGCCCTGGTTCTAATGGATACACTGGCATTACACCTTCAGCTTGCCCATTTTTAGAGGGTCAAAGCCACTTTGGCTCTAATTGCCCCACGTGGGAAACATGGATTTATAGCCTGGCTGAGTTTTGTGTCCCCAGAGCAGATTCAGGGATTCAAATTATGATTTGGTGCAAGCCAGTCTGTCTTGCTTTATCATGGAATCCCAGACTGGTTTGGGTTGGAAGGGATTGTAAAGATCATCTCATTCCACCCCCTGCCATGGGTAAGGACACTTTCCACCAGCCCAGGTTGCTCCAAGACCCATCCAACATGGCCTTGGACACTTCCAGGGTTGGGGGCCATGCCAGTAGAAAACAGTGAGAGATGGAGTTTGAAGGTTTTCAGTGGATCAACCAAAAGAGCAGAAACATTTTGGGGAGACCTGGCACGGCTGGTTGATGGCTGTGTGTGTTCCAGGGTACCAGCCTGGATGAGAAGGATGCTGTGGGGAGCAGCAGTGCATCCTGAGGGCATCCTTGTCCCTCCTTGGGGTTTGTCCAAGCCTTAGGATGCTGCCTTTAGGCAGGTTGTATGAAAGATGTGGTGGTTTAACCATCTGCTGCCCTTCACAGCATCCAGTGACAGGGAAGGGTGGCTTTCACAGAGTCACAGAACATGCTGAGCTGCAAGGGACCCACAAGGATCATCAAGTCCAATCCTCAGCCCTGCACAGGACCATCCCCAAGAGTCCCAGAGCATCATCCAAACCCTCCTGGAGCTCTGGCAGCCTTGGGGCTGTGCCCACTGCCCTGGGGAGCCTGCTCAGTGCCCACCACCCTCTGGGGGTAGGACCTTGTCCTGAGATCCCACCTAACCCTCATCTTCCCCTCAGTAACCCCTCTTGCCCTCAGCCATGTCCTAGTGTCATCCCTCCATCCATCCATCCATCCATCCATCCCTCCATCCATCCATCCATCCCTCCATCCATCCATCCATCCATCCATCCATCCCTCCCTCCCTCCCTCCCTCCCTCCATCCATCCATCCATCCACCCCTCCATCCACCCCACCATCCCTCACCCCCGAGGTCAAGGCTACTTTTTGTTTGTTTATTTTCATTATCATCTCTCTCCATGGCTCGGCGCTCCCGCGAGGGAGACACATCCGTGTTAATGGGATTATTCGTGCTGTTTGCTGCTGTGGACGTGTTTGCCACTTCCTCTCCCTTTGAATTTCACCCGGATAATTGATTTCTGTCTCTTCCTTGGCACTTGCTTTTGCAGCACGGGGTGTTATTAGTCCCCTTTTGTTTCATTGCTGAGAGATGAAGCCTTTACAAGGCAGCCTGAGCGAAAACAATTGTTGAATCTCTCGTTTGCTTTATTAACTAACCAGGGACTCCAGGCAGCTTGAGAGACATAATAACCTCAGGGATGGATTGGGAGCAAAGCAGCTCCTTCCTACTGTCAAGAGGCTGGGTGGATTATCCAGATCTCCACTGCTGGTCATCCACCTGAGTGGACTCTGGTGGTTATCTCCTGTCCATCCATTTATCCCTGTATCCCAGGATGCTGGGAGCTGAGGGACCAAATCCTGCCCTGCTTTGCAAGTGGGGAGTTGAGGGTGGACTGAGATTGTGCCATGGTTGCTCAGGAGTTGAATGAAAATCAGGGAATGGGTTGGGTTGGAAGGGACCTTAAACCTCATCTCATTCCAACCCCCACTAGACCATGTTGCTCCCATCCAACCTGGCCTTGGACACTTCCAGGGATCCAGGAGCAGCCACAGCTTCTCTGGGCAACCTGTGCCAGGGCCTGCCCACCCTCCCAGGGAAGAATTCCTTCCCCAAATCCCATCTAAACCTTCCCTCCCTCAGCTTAAGGCCATTCCCTCTTGTCCTGCCACTACAAATGGGAATGGCCTTAATGTGAGACAACAAGTGGCTGGTTCTTCTTAACTTGGGACCTGCTGGCTTAGGAAAACCAGCTTTCCAGGAGAACAGGAGCATTTCCAAGGAGTGCTTGAGCAGAACTAACAAATACAAGGAAAATGAAAACATTGTGCAAGATTTTAAAATTATTTTTTCCTTCGGATTTTCTGGCTCAAAATAAAAAAATTGAAGCTTAGCTGAATTTTTGTTTCAGTTAATAGGCAAGGAGGGGGAAAAAATGTTGAGATTTAGAGATCACGTCGACTTTGGCCCAACTTTTGCTTGAGTAATTTGAGAATTTTGGTTTAGGGCTTCTTTCCCCCCTCCTTCTCTACATGGGAAAGGGCAAAATTTTTATACAGCAGGAACAGTTATTTTCTTCCCAGCTTTTTTCAAACTGCAGAGACTTCCAGGAGAACATCATGTCTAATGTCAAAACCACTCTGAGCGTGGAGAAGACATTGAGTTTGTAGTTAACCAGGACTCAAATCCATGGAAAATAAACACAAATGAGTCTTCATTAGTTAGATTGTCCTTTGCTTCAGTCTCTGGGCAGAAGTGGGATGTGCTCTCCCCAGATTCAGGGAACTGGCTCCCCTCTCTGCCCTTCTGGCTCCTGGCTTTGTTTTCTTGGATTTGCATCATTTCTCAGCTTATTTTCCCTTCCCATTGTTTTTTCTCTTGTCTCTTCTTTGCGTTTATTTTCTGTTCTCTCGCTGCCTATTTTCTGTTTGATTTCTGCTTTTTCCCTTCCCTCCCTCCCTAGAATGTGGGCAGCATGAATGAGCCATTTCTAGAAGGAATAAAATTGTTTAAGGAGGCAAAAAAAGCAACAACATTTCCTGTGCATCCCTGTGTAAAATGTACAATAATCAAGCAGAACCACCCTAAATGAATTATGGTAAGAAAGGGCAGATTACCAACATGTCAAATACCATTAGCACTCAGATTTGTAGGAGGAATGGCTGCACAAAGGGAGTTTTTTTGTGTTTTAGTTTATTTTACCCCTGTTCCCTTTGTAAAGTGAACTCCAGACACTCCTAAGAGCACGTTTTGGTGCCTTGAATGAATTACTGATAAAAGGAAAAAAGCAAGACTGTTCCCCAGAACCATTTTTCATGATGTCAAGAGTACCAAGGTAATGTGTTACTTCTTGCAGGAGCTTCAGATGTGTTCCTGTATGTGAGCAAAATTCCCATTTCCCTGGATGGGATTAATGATCCCATATTCCACTGGAGGAGGGAGATGGAAGAGAATCCATCTAAGAGGCCCCAGAAAGTGGAATTCTCTCTGGGAATTTGGTTTGCTGACATGGACCAGCAAACTGGGGAAGGGCTGAGTTAATAAGAGGGATTCCTAAAGGATGTTTTGTAGCATCCTCAAGGACTGGTGGAGTTTACAATGAATTGGGTGGCCCTGATAATGATTGGAAGAGGCCACCATGGCTGTTCATGTTAAATAGTCATAGAACCATAGAATATGCTGAGTTGGAAGGGCCCCACAAGGATTATCCAAGTCCAGCTCCTGACCCTGCACAGGACAGGGCCAGGAATCCCACCGTGTGTTCTAGCTCAGCTCTCCAAACAGCTGAGTTTGAGCACCTCAGGTAGGGGGATATTTCCCTCATCCAAATTGTATTAATATTTATTAATAATGATATTTCTCCTTGAGGGGGACGCCTCATCACAATCTGCAGCTTCCTCACGAAGGGAAATGAAGCTTTCAGGGACAGGGTGGGATTGTTGGGGTGTCTGTGCAGTGCCAGGGCTTGGGCTTGATGATCCTTGTGGTTCCCTTCCGACTGAGGATATTCTGTGATTCTCTGAGATGGTTACAGTCATTTTTGCTTGTCTGGCTGAGTTTGGCAGGATGGGGAGTTCAGCCAAGAGGTGAAACACATTCCACTTTTGGCCAACAAAGCCACATCTCCACCTCATGTCAGTGCTCGCTCCTGGGGGAGTTCTCTGAAGAGCACAAGGACGGAGCACGACTCTGACTCTCTTTCACCAAAGTTGCTCCATTTTGCATTTTGAATAAATATTTGTTGGGCCAGCAGGGATTTTATAGCCCATCAGCTCAGGCACTCAGCTGGGATGGAGGAGACACGTGGTCAGGTCCCTGTTCCAACACGTGTTTAATTATTTATCTGCAGCAGGATGGCTCTGAGAGGACACTGAGACAAAGAGCCAGAGGCCAAGTCTGCAGCCTCATCATTGAGGATTTGGTTGCCAAGAGAGGCCATGGATTTTATTACTGCAGATAACTGGCTTTTTGAGGGTTCAAGTGGCTTTTGTGCTCTGGGTTTGGGCAGAAAGGTGAGACTGGGATTTAGAGGTTGCTCCTGGTAAATTGGGCTGGTCTGGGGGAGTGGCAGGGGTTTGTACTTCTCTAGAAGGAAATTTTCCAAGGTCTATGAAAGGTGTTGGCTCTTTGGAAAGTCCAGCTTTTCCCAGGGTGGGATAACTCTTTCCTTTCACATGTTTTCTGTTGGACCTCTACCCTCTCCTTGTTCTCAGATGTCTTCCACCAGTTTCCCTTCTCCAAGGACAACTTATCCAGACTGGATGTGGTTGTCCAGGTTCACATACACCCAGTTTCCAACCAAGGCTGCAGAAGAAGACCTGTTCAGTGTAGGGATCCTGGGGCATCTCCTCGAGGAGCTCAGTGTTCAGCTGAGGTGCTGTCAAGCTGTGTGTGTCCTGGCACAAAGGTCTGCAAAGAGGTCACTTAACTCAAGACAGAGGCATTTAACTCGAAATGCGTTAATTAGAAGCTCAATTAAAGTGGAAGAAGTTAGAATCTAATAGAATTGCAGAGGTTTCTTCTATCTGTGCTTTTGCACAAGGGCTGTCTTGTACCTTGTAATGAAGACACTCTCTGAAGTCTGAGTGTGTCTCCTCCTTTGCTATTGACTGGGAGGGAAAAGGTCACCTTTCTTGACCTTCTCCTGGGCAGATCTTAGGCCAAAGCAAAGCTGAAGCTCCTTGACAGGAGGGCTGAGAAGCAAATTAAGCAACACAAAGTATTTGTCATCCCTTTGAGGCTCATTCCTTACCAACTTGCAAAATTATGCTGCTCCTCCCGTCAAAAGAATATCTGGGATGCTTTTAAATAATTACCCAATTCCAAACAATTGGCTCAACTAGGAAACATGCTTTAGGAAACGTGTTACTTTAGGCATCTTCTTATTAGTCCGTGATTAATAAGAACTAATGCATTAATTGTGCAGTTAGTAACAGGAGTTTCCAGCCTTCCTACGTCTTTGGATTTGGTGTGTAAATGAAAACAGCTTCAAGGTGTAGGTTTAATTTAAATCTAAAGGAAAGCACAACTTCAGACTGAAATCTACCCCTGCTTTGAGTGGGGAATGTCCAGAGGGCTCTTCTGACCTGGATGATTCCCCTGTGAAAGACATTCCTCATTCCTTGTCATGTTGCTTGACTTTTTCCTTCTGAGTCGGTGGACTAAAGTCCCTGAGCAGCAAATCTTTATTATCACCATGCCTTGGTCTCCTCTAAGCACTGGAGACTCCTGAGGAGTGTCAGAATAACAACACTGAGATGCTCAATGAGAGCTGGAGAAGCATCCCAACCATTACTTGGGTACCATCCCCCAGTGCCCGTGCCCTTGATGGCTGGGCAGCCCCAGAGGTGACAGTGACTTTACCCAGTGCCATTTGTCTTGTCACAGCAGAGCTCCCCAACATAGGAACTCATGTTCTTGCCAAGGTGCAGCTTGAGGAGGGCCATGTGTGTTGTGCCACGTTTTATATTAAACAAAAATAAATTCCCTCTAACGTGAGTTTTTCAGACAGGTTGTCCTAATATATTAACTTCTGTCTGTGTTTAGAATAGTCAATTTCACGGTGAAATGAGTTCTTAATAATATATTTACCACCTGGGAGAAATCTCCCAGCCATCTGGAAAGGAGTGGGGATTTAGTGCCTCCAAATGGAGATTGTTTTTTTATTTATTTATTTAGCCCATGGTTTCTTCCCTCCCCCAGACTGGACCCAGATGCTTTGGGTCTGACTTGGCCATTGCAGTGGGTTTTGAGACCTTTTGCTCCATTTCTAGTCTTGTGGAAGGTGTCTCTGCCCGTGGTAGATGAGCTTGAAGGTCCCTTCCAATCCAAACCGTTCTGGGATTCTATAATTTCTTGCTGACTTGGAGGTGTCAAGAAGTACTTGGAGGTTCTCCCCAGCTTCCCAGGCTGGACACTGGTGTTAAGGCAGCATGGGGATATGTCATCTTCACCAATCCTAGGCTAGGATGGCTTCTGTCCCAGGCACTGAGAGGCTGCTTTGGAGAAAGAGGAGTTTTTCTTGTAGATTCTGGCACAGCCTTACTCTTGGGATGGAGATGTCAGTGATACATGACCTAAATCCAGGCTGGTTTGTGTAATACATCTTTTGAACTCCAGTGAAATAGAAGCCAGATGCAAACCAAGCTAGCCCTTGATTATGTGGGGGAAATGGTGAATTCATCATCACTTGAAGTCTTTTAAGCAAGACTGATTGTCCCACTAAAACCCATCCGTCGCATCAGCAAGAAGTTATCGGGTTTGATGGTGTTTGCTGCGCACAAGGGAATAATCCCTGTTTGCTCCGGGGCTCGCAGGGTGAAATTGTGTGCCTTGGCATCTCCAGCCTGTCAGATTTGATTCTCTCTCCTGGCCTCTGACATTGTGGATTGATGGAAACTCATCATGGCCTTTCTCTTGTGTCCTCACGTAGCTTCCCCGTGTGCTGAAGATCATCTCTTCTATCGCTGGAGTATGAAATCCCCACGTGGCTCGAGAGAACTTGGTCCTCACCCAACACGAGCCCCTGGGGAAGTGGAATCTGATGGCTCCAGGCCTTGAAAATCATCAATTTTGTTTGCAAAAGTGATAGCATTTGCATATCCTGATCCCCTGCTCTCCTTCTCTGTGCAGGGTGCTCGTGTGACATGAAATGAAAGTTTTTCCTGGGAGGTTTTGCACAGGCCACGTGGGATATCACTGAATTCCCAAAATTGCTCAGAACATGTTTGCACATGTCACAGCAGCGGGGAAGCTCCGCAGCCCTGCTCTCTGAATGTCTCTGTGCTGTGGAAATGTGTGTAATCTGGTGAGTTTTAGCTGCCAGAATCTTGGTGGGAATAGTGGGAAAGCCTGGAATATAAGGCTGTGAAGTGACAGGGCATCAGTGTTAGAACACACCCCTCTCTCCATGGTCATGTAGCAACCAACACCCATGTAAATGCGAGTGAAAGGTCATAGAATCCCAGAATGGTTTGGGTTAGAAGGGACCTTAACCTGGTTCCATGGGCAGGGACACCTTCCACTAGCCCAGGTTGCTCCAAGCCCCATCCAGCCTGGCCTTGGACACTCCCAGGGATGGGGCAGCCACAGCTTCCCTGGGCAACAAGATTGGCTTCCCCAAACACTTCATAAATCTCTTTTGTGTTTTTCCTGAATTAAATCAGTATAGGCAACCCATTTTCTACTCTTCCACTTGCCCCTGGAAAAGGCTAGGAGAAGGGTTGAAGGTCCCTTTGACTGGGGTTGAAAGCAATAAGGTTTTGTTTGTCTGTACCATTTATCCCTCTATTTCAGGATGCCTCCAGCCATCCACACCTTTGAACTCCTCAGTCTCTATTTCACTGCAAATGCCTGGCAGCTCCTGAAATATGTATGAGAGAGGGGAAGGAAAAAAAAACCCACCAAAAAAGAGGGAACCCTGTTTAAGCTGCATTTTACAACAGGTTGGACCACACCCCTGGATTTAGCTCTCCTTGAACTCGAAGTTGGCAATAATTGAAGAGCAGATTTTGCAGCTGCTGTTCTGACATGATATTGCTGCCGGGTGTTATGAAAACCACTAGAGCTGGAAACCAGAGCTGTATCCTCTTCTTGGAGTTGGAGCTTTCAGACATATGAAGCATCAATCTCTCGCTGGCGGCTCCGGAGCTATCAGCTCCTACAATCAAGTGGAAAAGAGTATTTTAAAAGTGCTTAGTTACTGGAACAGTACAAATGCTTTCTGGACCAGTAAATGCTTCCATGTATTGGTGCTGGACCGTGATTAGGATGATAAAAATCTGGTCCCTGAGAAAATACACTGCCTGGATGCTCCTATTGCTGAAATGTCAAAATAAACAGGAGGATGAGGAAAGAGGCAGGGCCTTCAGGATCAGTTCTCTCACCCCATGGAGCTGCTTCCAGCTGTGTTGTTGCTTTTGTTTTGATTCTCTTTAGTGGCAAGTGAGTGATTTTCCCTCTTGATCTTCTAATGTGAAATCTTTGTTCTTGAATCTATGAGTAGGCTGATTCCATAGTCCTCACCATACAGATTTGTTTTCAAGGTTTAGTGTGATTTAAGCCACACCTGAAATTTGGAGAGACATGGATGACCTTTGGGGCAGGTGGGGGATCAGACTTACTCTTGGGTCTAACTAGAAAGGGTAGAAAGTTTATTAATTGCCATTTGATGTTTCCAACACCATAACTGGACTATTTAATGAATTGACTGAACATGATCCATGTGTTTGAGTGCAAAGACAGCGTTTTGGTGTGGCTTGAGCTCTAGCCCAGCTCTGTCCTCCCACCATCCAACCTTATGTTGCAGGAGCATTTGGAAAGTCATTGCTGCAAGCATCGGGTTTAGACATCTAATCTCATCTCAAACCCTTTGTTTGGGATGTTGCCATTGAAACCACCAGGTTTTTACTGTTTTTATCTATTATATTGGGAGTTGTGGGTTTGAACTCCCCCAGGATGATGCTTGGGGGATGAGGATTGTTGCTGTCAGCTGTAACAAGAGTGAGGTGTGCATCTGCTTTTAGGCATTGTATTCTATATGTTGGGTGAAGACCCACATTTTATTGGTTGCCATGCAATTCCCTTGCATTCCTGTGGTGTTCAAGGGGAAAATAAGCTTGAAACCTTTTGCTTTTAAAAGTTTTTGTGGCATGTTCAGTGGAAGGAGCAAACAAACTCCTCCAGGAACCCGTTTCCCACCAGCAATTCGGGATCCACGAGGAGATCATCTCAACCTTGCCCCTAAATAACCACCGAGGTTAAATTTCCACCATGTGACATCACCGAGCTTGTGCTTGATTTATCTTGAAATGATGTAAAAGGTCGGGATGTTTTCAGTTGAAACCATCTCCATTCACAGTCCATTTTCCAGGAGCTGTTTTTCTGGTGATGTGACATGATATCAATAACAATGAGGTTTCTCGCTGCCTGCTTTGGTTGTTTATGGAAAGGAGTTTCAGAAAACATATTATTATAGAGAATAATGGATGGGCTGTAGGGAGACAAGGAAATAATTGCATTGAGGGGGCTTGAAAACATCATAAAGCCAAGAATGGAGTTTGGTTGGACTCTCAAGTCACAAGGTCCCTGGGACTAAACTAATTCTCCATAAATCTGTGCAGCCCACTTAGGCTTACGGGATTTCTTTCCTCCTCTTCTCTACTAGAATTCCCACCCCCCACCCCCCCCATCCTTTTTTGTTTTGAAGAAACACCACAGAGGAGATGGAAGTGAATAAAAGCCACCCGATCCACAATTATGGTGATTAATTATCCGTTTGTATTTTGTTAGCACCTGTAGATTCTCTGTCAGGGGGCTGAGAGTCATCCAAACACGGACCAGAAAAACACACAGCCTTTTTCTAAAGGAATTTGAGGCAGTTTTTGAAAAGGAATAAATGAATATTGCAAAATAAAAACAACTAAATAATTAAAAGGAGAAAGAAAAGGTGCCACTGCAGAGTTGACATCCAGATCAGAAGTGTTGCCAGCACTCTGGCTGCTTAAAACCTCTACTCTGGTTCGGATTCAGACTGAAAGAGGGCAGGTTTAGGGGGGATATTGAGAAGGAATCCTTCCCTGGGAGGGTGGGCAGGCCCTGGCACAGGTTGGGCAGAGAAGCTGTGGCTGCC
>JAWWEW010000065.1:2421105-2440021 GCA_035583185.1 Anabacerthia variegaticeps
TGTGGCTGCCCCTGGATCCCTGGAAGTGTCCAAGGGCAGGCTGGACAGGGCTTGGAGCAACCTGGGCTAGTGGAAGGTGTCCCTGCCATGGCAGGGGGTTCTACTGGATGGACTTTAAGATCTCTTCCAACCCAAACCATCCTGTGGATCTGTGACATTTGTCCTTCTGGAGAGCTCAGACATGCACAGGGTGCTGTCTTGGTCATAAACTTACAACATCCCCTCCTGCCTTCCAGTTTTTTCCTTCCCTGTCTCCAGCCACTTATTCCCATGCTTTTTAGCAATTAATCTTTTTTTCACCTTAGCTTTATAATTGTGCCTATATCCTTCCTGAAATCCACACTGCTTTTCCCTCTATCTCCAATTTGTCAGGAACATTTTGAATCTTAATCCTTTCTCCCAAAAACGTTCCCAGCCCCTTTCCATCTCCTGTGCAAACACAATAATCACGTTTTATTCTGTTCTTTTAGTTAATAATGAAAGTATTGACAACTCCTAGACCTGGGGCAGGTTCCCACAAGATCCCGCCTGAATCAGAGCTCCAGACTAATCATGAGCTGCTGATAAAGGGCCCTTGAGAGCAGCTTTTAAACTCCTCAGCAGAGCTTTCATCTCGCCTATGTTTGCTCAGCTTGGTGACGAGGGTGTCACAAGAGCCTGTGACAGAAACCTTCCTGAAATCGAGATGTATGATCTTTGCCACTTCTGCCTTCTCCACAGAGCCTGTTACTCTGTCACAGATGGAAATGGCATTGCTTTGACATCATTTGTTCTTTACAAATCTCTTGGCTGTTCTTTTCTCCTTGTCATGTTCTGGCTTTTCAAAAATCGTGGGTTTGTGCTTGGATCTGCATTTCTCCAGGACTGGAGAAGTTTATAATTCTCTGGTTCATCTTTCTTCCTTGTTTATAAAGTGTGCCAGTAATTTCTCATCCTTCTCAAAACCACCTCCTCCCACTTTGAGAGACAACCACAGAACTGTGTTGAGCTTGGAGACCCCTGAGAACTGGCTGGAGCGGAGGGAATTCCTTTAGGCCTGGAGGATTTGAAAGCATTTATGAACAGTCTGCTGCCTTTGTCAGATAATGAAGTTCCCTGTGGGTGATCACAATTAATCCCCTCACTAACAGGGGCTTTCTCTCTGCTCTGACTGGTAAACTTGGGCTTCCCAAGCTCTGACTCTCCTTTCTGAAGTGTTTGCACTTTGTCTCCTCACAACTCCTGATCTCCTCTCCTCGTATTTCACTTGTGTCTTGATCCCTCTGGTTTTTCTCTGATAATCTGTTCTGTGACAGGACGGTCTCCACAGCTACAGCATCTTTTTGCCTTTTTGTTTTTCTCTTTTCCTTTTTTCCTTTTTTCCTTTTTTCCTTTTTTCCTTTTTTCCTTTTCCTTTTCCTTTTCCTTTTCCTTTTCCTTTCCTTTTTCCTTTTTCCTTTTTCCTTTTTCCTTTTCCTTCTGCTGATTTAGCCAAGCTGATCATACCTGGTTTTTCTCTGGCATTTTTTCTAGGCATAAATTCCACTTAGACCCTTGCTATCAGCTGACTTAAGAAGCCATTAGTCCTCCTGAGCTCCCCATTCTGCTCCTCTGCTTTGATTATGAGCACTAATCAGCTCTCTGATGTTCTTGAAGTCTGATTCCTTAAACCTCAGAGTCTTTAGTTTGCTTTCTTCCTTCCTTGCTCATCTGTGGATCATTAACTACTGTCATTCCTTGATCACACTTTTTAGTGAAGTTCTCTCCCACTTTCCTTATTAGTGAGGATCAAACACGATCTCAGTGTCCTTCCCGTGGCTTTTTCTACACCTCTGTGCAGTTATTTCCTCTGCATTAAAAGGACCCCTGGAAGACTTATACCCTGCTCAGGCTTTGTCCAGGATTTAGCAGGTATTTTAAACCCCCCAAATCACCACCTTTAGTGCTTGTAGGCTTTCTATGAGGTGTGGAGGGACAGAAAACTTTGTGCCCCTATGTCTCTGCTGGGAGAGGATCTGGGTGCAATGTGAGGTGTCACAGAGGCCTCACACTTGCTTTTTTTCCTGGAGGCTTTCAGTGTTCCTGCACTTTTCTACCTTCTGGGTTCCTCTCCAGCCTCGTGGCAGCACTAACTCTTTTTCCCATCTGTGTGACTTTCAAAAAAAAGTGACTTTCCAAAATTAAATCGTATTTTTGGATATGACTTCAGACTCTGAGTTCTTTCTGTTTATTTCCTGCACCTTCTGAGCTAATAGAAAGCACCTAAGATGTTTATCCGGCTCTCTCCTGATTTCCATCATCCAGGCAGGCCATGGGGAAAGGGATCTGCTGCCTCACTGCTGGCCTGGGTAGCACCAAGGTCAGAGAATCACAGGCACACAAAGAATTATTAAGTTTGAAAAAGGCCTTTAAGATCAGCAAGTCCAACCCAGCACCTCTAAACCACGTGCCCAAGTGCCACATTCACGTTTTTTGAACCTTGACTCCCCCACTGCCCCGGGAAGAGGACACGAGTCCTCACCCACCATGTCCCAGACCTCTCTGCTTCCCAAGGTCCAGCAGGAGGGGAGGAAAACCCTGATGTTTCCCAGGCAGCATCTTCCCAAAGAGCTCAGTGTCCTGCTGGTCACAACAGTGTCACACCCAGAGCCTTCCTGGCTGTGGGACGTGCTGAGGAAGGAAAGCCCTTCTGGGCTCCACACTATGGGACCTGAGGGAATTCACTGCTGCTGGGAACTGCCTGAGAAAACCACCAGGGACCTGCTTGAGCTGCTTTGCCTCTTCAGGGCAGGAAGTGTCTCCTCCAGGACCCACCCAGGACGTTCCCCAGGTACCTGCTGTGCTTGGTGACCCTCTCTGAGAGCAGTCTGAGGCAGCAGCTGGGAGTGCCCCTTTGTAGAGGCCCCAGGTAGATCCACTTTGTTCGGCCACTTGGGACTGGCCCCAGGTTGACCCGCGGTGGGAAGAAGCCCTCATGTCCCATGGGTGGCTGGGACTCCCCCAGGGTAGGAGCACAATTCAGTTTGCCTCGTCTGGGAGGGAGCTGACATCCCACTGATATCCCAGGAGCTGCTCAGCCATGGTTCCTCATGTTGTCCTGGATCCTCGGGGATGAGGTGCTCACCCTCTGTGGCTTCAAAGGTCTTTCAGAGGTTCCCAGCCTGGTTTCACCCTGTGGACTCCAGCGAAGAGCTCCAGCCCAGGATTTCCAGCTCCACTGGCAGACCCTGCTTACAGATCTGTGAGTGCAGGGATGTCACCAGGGTGGTCATGTCCCAGCTGCCTGAGCTGGTTTTTGGTGGCATAAGGTTATCTCCAGTATCTCCAGGATGCTGCCAAAGGGAGCCCTGGGTAGACTTGTGTCTGCATGAAATTCAGTCACCTTTGAAGCTGCAGAGGATTCCTTCCAGGTGGAAACCCAACACAGCTTTGCTCCCCTGGATCACAGATCCCATTGCAGGAAACTCCCACCTGACCTTTATAGATGGAACTTCATTCCCAAGTGGGAACCCGAGCCTGCTAAAATGTCCCTACCCCAGAACTTTGTTCCAGGGACAATCTGTGACATTTGACAGCTCCTGACAGTGACAGCAATACTTAAGGGACCTTGTATCCTGAGTCTGGCTTTCCAGCCTGGATCCACAGGGAACCTTGCAGAGTTGCTGCTGTGCCCATTGGTCTCTCTCGGATAAATCCCAGTCTTTCCTTAGTCATTTGCTCCCTTGGCCTGGGCACTGCAGGGATGGAAGGGGTTGCCCAGTGGGCACACCTAGTGGAGCTGTTTGCAATTCCTCTGCCCAGGGGTTCCTGAGCAGCTCCAGGTGTCCAGGGGGCAGCTGAAGGTCTCTCTGCAGAAGCCTGGCCTGGAAAGGCACCGTTCTGGAGGCTGTCTTGCCACTTTCCATGCCAATGTGCTCAGTCATTTTGTGCTTTTCCAGAGCCCTTCCTTGCTGATTGTCCCACTGCTGACTTGTGCTTCCAAGTGGCCAGGGAGAGCTGAGCCCACCATTCCTCTAGAGAGGGAAACACTCCCCCAGTGGCAGCTCTAGAGAGCTGGCCTGTTCCTCTGGTGATTCCCCACACCTCTGGAAACTGAACTGCAGGTGCAGTGCCAGGGATCTGCAGGTATTTCCGGGGCTGAGCCTGGTGCTGGGAGTCTCCAGTGGGTGCCATGCTGCAGGGATGCAATATTCCCTGCTTTCAGGAGGAGGACTGAGGTCAGCTCTTGATGCTGGTGACAGCACAAGTCCCCTGTGAGCAGCACACGGGTCACAATGTCCCCCATCATTTGGGCTCAGCTGGGCTGAGGGACATCTGCCACTTGAAGAGGAGCCACGCTATAAATGAACTCAGTAGGGGACCAAAAGCAGTCCAGGTTCTGGACCACCAGGCACCCAGGCCAGTCAAATACCTGGGATGTTTTTAGGTTTATTATGGGATATAAGCCAAGTGGAGTTTCTTGAGGATTGTCTTCTGAAAGATTGTAAACAACCCAACAGATCCAGTTTCTAAAGCTTAGAGAACAACACTCTGCTGGAACAGCTTCTTTTCTGGTTCTCAAACAGGTGATTTTCTGCATTTGCATTTGTATCCATGTCCACAGTGTGAAGTACCACAGAGCACCTGGAATACAGAGGCTTGAGCCTCCCCACCCCAAACCCACACACTGCACTGGTGTCTTATGGACATTCCTGATGCCACAAGGTTTTTATTACTCACTCTACTTCTATTCTAGTCTAAAATATCAATAAGGCATGACCAGGTCAATTAGTTTTATTCTCTTAATGGAAACCTGTGCTCACTCTTTGATATGAAACATCTCACTCTTGCACCCGAGGTCTGACCCTTTTTTGTGCTGTCAAGTACCTTTGTGATCCCTCCTGGAAGTTCACAAAACCAGTAGCCAGGTCTCTCAGGAGCCTAATTACTTTCTGGTCCTAATCCTTCCCAAGCTTTATTGCTAAAAGCCTTAATTAAACAAGAAGTACCTTAAGAAGTTTAGCCCAGGGCCACACCAGGGAACTCTGGAGAGGCCAATTTACTACTCTGAGAAACCAAAGAGTTTCTGTACCTGGTTAACTCAGAGGTTTCACTCTCTACTAGGGTGTGGAACGTGGCCATCAGGTGTAAACATGTGTGAGGGCGGTGGGAACAACTGAAGGTCCCTGTTCAGGCAGCAGGAGCTCCCAAGCATGGTGTGGGTACATCTGTTTTGGGGATGACAATGGCTCCATAAGAGAAAACCTCCCTCCGGAGTGCAGAAACCCTCACAAATTTCTGGGGAGGTGATTGTCTCTCACTGATGACTAAAGAGCTTTTGTCCTTCAAGCTGAGCCATTAGTTTGGAGATGAGAAACAAGGGCTCTGCTCCTTGTTCCCTTGGACAGGTCACATCCACCACAGGGGTTTTACTTCCCCTCTTTGTAAAATGGAGCAGAGGATGCTGCATTTTGCTTCTACAGCTCTGAGAAATCACAAAGAAGTGTTTAAGAGTTCCCATTGTTCTAACAAATTGTAAATATCCACTTGTAGAGGAGGAGTGTTGTAGAGGGGTGAGAAGGTGGGATGGAAACACCATTATCCCGTGCTTGTGCTCTAAGGAAACGGAGAAATCTCGCAGGGGGCTCTGCTGGGTCTGGCTCATGTGCTCAAGGTTTTGTTGATCAAAATTCAGCCCAGGAGAAAATTTCCCCCTGTGATTGATGGGGAACCTTGGTGCTTTTTATTTGGCTTTCTGGTTCTGGGATTAAAATTTTGGAAATACCTCTGGCCTCCCCTTTCTTTCCTAGGGGACACGACTTCTTTGTGGTCTTTGAGTGGCTCTCCTTGGGTGTGTTCCACGGGGCTGGGAATTGTGTGCAACCTGGATATCTCTTCAATGATGCCCTCAAGTTGTATCTATGTTGGTCTTAGTGGTGTTTGCTGTCCTGTCTTTCCTACAGATTTTTTCTCTGTGGATGATGCAGCACATGTGTGGAATCAAGGAATCCTGAAATCATAAAATCATAGAAGTCATGGAATGGTTTGGGTTGGAAAGAACCTTAAAGCCCATTCCATTCCCACCCCTGCCATAGGCAGGGACACCTTCCACTAGCCCAGGTTGCTCCAAGCCCTGTTCAACCTGGCCTTGGACACTTCCAGGGATGGGGCAGCCACAGCTTCTCTGCCCAACCTGGGCCAGGGCCTGCCCACCCTCACAGGGAAAAAAATCCTTCTAATAACCTGTCTAAACCTCCTCTCTCTCAGTTTGAAGCCATTCCCCCTTGTCCTGTCCCTCCATCCCTTGTAAATAATCTTCATCTTTCTTGTATCTCCTTCAGGTACTGCAAGGCCACAGTTAGATCACCCTGAAGCTTCTCTTCTCCAGGCTGAACAATCCCAACTCTGTCAGCCTTTCCTCACAGCAGAGCTGCTCCCAAACCATCCTGGTTGCCCTCTCTGAGCCCAAACACAGAAAGAAGAGCAGACCTGAGGATGCCTCTTATTTCTCTCTGATCTTCCCCTGCTCATCACCAGGGGACAGATCAGTCTCAGTCCAACCACTTGATTTGCTCAAAAATTATTTTACCAAATTTCGGGGAAAGTTGTCACAGGTCATGGATTTATTTGAGTTTGGGCTTCAAGACCTGCTATTCTGAAGGCTTTCAAACATTTCTGAAGTTGTGCCTCATCCCTGCAGAGTCTGACAGTGGTATTAATGTAATTAACCCCACCAGGTCTCCTGGAAGCACAGCCAGGACTGATTGGATTAGTCAGCAGCTCAAGCAGAGGGAAAGACCAGAGCTCAGGAATCAATTAATGGCACTCAAGATCAAACTGAAAAGTGATATTATTGCCTTCTCCTTCTGGGGACTCTGGGCTGGGCAAGGTGGGCTTTGCATGTCACATACAATTACTTCAAGGCTGAGAGCTGCATGTCAGCTCCTTAATTTTTCTCCTCACTTTGCTGAAGAGATCCAGACATCTCTGCAGCTGGGGATGTCCCAGAGAAAGCACAGTCACCAAAATAAACAGAGCAGAACTGCAGTGTTTTGAATAACAACCTGTTAGAGCGAGTCCAGAGGAGGCACCAGGATGATCAGAGGGCTGGAGCAGCTCTGCTTGGGGGAAAGGCTGGAGAACTGAGATTGTCCAGCCTGGAGAGGAGAAGCTTTGGGGTGACCCCATTGTGGCTTTACAAGATGTGAAGGGAACCAATAAGAAGGATGGAGAGAAACTCTTTACAAGGGCCTGGAGGGACAGGACAAGGGGGAACAGCTTCAGACTGACAGAGAGTAGGTTTAGATGGGATCTTGGGAAGGAATTTTTCTCTGGGAGGGTGGGCAGGCCCTGGCACAGGTTGGGCAGAGAAGCTGTGGCTGCCCCTGGATCCCTGGAAGTGTCCAAGGCCAGGTTGGACAGGGCTTGGAGCAACCTGGGCTAGTGGAAGGTGTCCCTGCCCATGGCAGGGGGTGGAATGAGATGAGCTTTAAGGTCCCTTCCAACCCCAACCATTCTGGGATTTTGGGATTCTGTGACTTTTGGCCGCTGTTGGGAAGATCCCAAGTCGTCAAAGCAGTTAATTTATAAACAGGTTGCAAAAACAAGTCTCTTCCTCTCAGGTGCTGTGGTAGGAGGGTGCTGAGAGGGCAGGATGAGACCCTCAGTGTGCTGGGGCTGCTTTGGGATGGAATCTGAGATCCAGCTGCGCCTGAAGTTGGAAGGAGTTGGGAATCTCAGTCCTTCCCCTGGGGGGAACCACCTTCCCAGGCCTGAGCAAACATCTTCCCAAAGTTGGGCTGAATATTCCCCCTCCAGTGGTCCTCCTGCTGGAAATCTCAGATTGACAGATCACAAAAGACCCATTGACCAGCCATTCCACAGAGAAATTTTCCCTCTTATTTTCCAGTCAATCATCGCCCCTCCCAGCCCTGTAATTTTTATTTGCATTACATCAGTGTGGGGAAAAACTCAGAAAATCAGGGCTTTGACCAGTTCTTTCAGAGGGCGGATGAAAAGGCCTTTTCTGCCTCAGGGAGGGGGTTGTTTGTTCAGATTTCCAGGGTCTGGGACTAAAAAACCAGCCTGGAAGCTTGGTGTTATAATTATCATGGGATTAAATCACAGGGAGGTGGTCATTGGACTTCCATGGGCTTCCTGGCTTCTGGGGTCAAGGTCAGGATGAATGGGACAATTTATACTCCATGGAATTGTCATGATTCAGCCCTATTTTTTCCATGTTCCTGGGTTTTAGGATCCCCCATTACTGCAGGAAAGACTCCTGCTGGTTTATCTCCCTGATAGCTGCTGAAATGTGGGATGGCTTTCCAGGAGGTCTGCACACTTACACCGCTCCAGAATCTCCTCGTGTGCTCTCCCAACCTCATGTTGGGTGAATAATGGCTTTTTAAATTCTTTTTTTTCATGGCAAATGTTGGGTGAATAATGGCTTTTTTAATTCCTTTTTTTTTTTTTTTCACAGCTTGGTTGGTTGCCAGAGCAAAGAAACATTGGCTTGGGGTCACCTCGGAGAAAAGTCAGGAGCCAGGGTTTTTTTCCAGGGCCAGAAAACCAGTGTTTCTGTCAAATCCTAATGAAACAGTTTATGCAAACCTGAAAGCCAACCCATATGCTCCCCTTAACGTAGCCTTTTTTTAACCTTTTAGATAAATGTCAATTTTTTGGAATGACAATGACATTTCGAGGGAGAGATTGAAATGTAACACACAAGAAACCTCATCGGTGAGATGTTTTGACTTCTCAGCAGCTCCCTCCTCTCCTGCTTCTATTTATTTTCTGCGAAAACTGTTCGCTAAACCTGACTTGAATCCACAGATAGTTTCGGTTCCTGAAAATGACATTTGCGAGCAAACACGCCGTCAATCGAAAACAAAAGAAAAATAAAATAAAATAAGATATAAATCAATCTTCCAGGCTTTGCTCGCCCGTGGTTCCAGCCCCAGCCCTGGCCTTTGCAGCATCTGGGCTGGGAAAGTCCTCTCAGAGGGACATGAGGGGCTTTTGACCCCACTCTTACATGCACAGTTTTTGCTTTCCCCTCTTGGCAGCCCCATAAGTTTTCCCTTTCAGGTCAAATGCTGTGCTTTGGTGGGTCTCTGTGAGACCTGGGGGAGACCTCTGAGATCTTCAATCTCTGCAAGACTGAAGGGGGGCGTATTTTGGGGCTCGCTGATGGAATGAGTTGACTGAGCTCCTCTGCAACTGAAGGCAGGAACATAGAATCCCAGGATGGTTTGGATTGGAAGGAATCTTAAACTTCTCATTCCACTCCCTTGCCATGGGTAGGGACACCTTCCACTAGACCAAGTTCTTCCAATCCCCATCCAGCACTTCCAGGGATGGGGCAGCTTCTCTGGGCAACCTGTGCCAGGCCTTCACCCACCCTCACAAGGAAGACTTTCTTCCCAATATTCCACCTAACCCTGCCCTCTGGCAGTGGGAAGCCATTCCCTGTGTCCTGTCCCTTCATCCCTTGTCCCAAGTCCCTTTCCAGCTCTCCTGGAGCCCCTTTAGGCACTGGAAGGGGCTCTCAGCTCTCCCTTCTCCAGGTGAGCATCCCCAGCTCTTCTAGCTTGTCTCAAGACCAGAGTTGCTCCAGCCTTTGGAGCATCATCATGGCCTCTTCTGGACTCACTCCAGCAGCTCCAAAACCTTCTGATGGACACAGAGCTCCAGAAGGGTCTCACCAGAGTGGAGCAGGGAGGAAGAACCCCCAGCCCACGCTGCTGGGGATGAACCCAGGGCATGGCTGGCCTTTTGGGCTGAAAACACACATTCCTGGGTCACACCAGATCCAAAGGCAGGAGGCAGAGTGTAGTTATCACAGCCAAGCAGACTCTGCAGTAGCATCACTGGCGCCCCATGGGGTCACAGAGACATGGATCAGCCTTATGTGGGATGAGCTGGTATCGAGAGCAAGATGCCTCTGACTCAGGAGAGCAACGAAGTGCAAACCCCGAGTACTTCATCACTCAGGCTGTTGTTAATTGCTGCCTCACAAACGAGCCTGTGCCCACGTGCTTCCCTGAGTCACCATCTAGGAAGGGCTAAAAGCTCCTTCTCGGTGTCTCTTCCAAGCTGTCCTCCTTCACCCCCTCCATTTTCGTCTACTGGTGGTGTTGTGAAAGGAAAGCTGCACTTCAGTGGGAGAGGAGATAAATCAAATCTTTGTGGCATTTTACAAATGCCAAATAGCATGTGGTTTTCGTAGAATCGTAGAATGGGTTGGGTTGGAAGGGACCTTAAAGCTCCTCCAGTTCCAACCCCCTGCCATGGGGACCAGACCAGGTTGCTCCAAGCTGGCCTGGGACACTTCAAGGGATGGGGCAGCCACAGCTTCTCTGGGCAATGACCTGGGGAACTCACTGCTGTGGGAGGATCTGAGGATGCCCCTGTCCCCACTCCTGCTGCATTTTGTCACACAGACCTGGGTGCACCCACACTGCTCGTTGTGTCCGGTGTGAGCCCTCAACCTTCTTTACAGCCAGGGAAAATTAATGGCAGGCAGGTTTGGAAGGTAGATTATTTCATTATCATCGTAATTGGTGCTTATAATTAGTTGTTACTCTGGTGTGTGATGTGCCCTGAGCGCTGCGGCTGCAAAGTGCAGGAGCAGAAAGGAAAGGCTATTTTTATTTTATTATTAATTATGGCTGTTGTTTATTTTATTGGATATTTATGCACTTGCTGTTTCAATCAAGTAACCTCAGTTTGTTTGGCTTTGCAGTAGGCAGATGGTGGGGCTTTGTCTGGCCTGGCTCTGGCTCAGCTTGGGGCTCTGCTTCCTGCTCTTTGGTCAGCCATGCCTTGGTTTGCCCCCAGGAAATTTGGGAATGTTCTGCCTTGCTCTGTGCTCCAACAGAACTGGCAAATCCCAGCCAGCATCACTGGATGCAGATCCCTCTGTGGGGATCCGAAGAAGCATCGAGGGGACCACTGTCAGCCCCGGCGTCTTGCTGGAGGACAGAAGCCTCTTGTGGAAGGCAAATCACCCTGGAAAACCCCCAGATATTTGTTGTGAGTCAGGCAAAGGGCCTTCTTTGTGGTGCGTCAGCCTTTCCCCGCTGAAACAATAAATGGCCTTATCCTCGTTAGCTGATGCAACCCAACAAAAAGCTCCATTGATTTCGGGAGGTGCTTCGGCCGTGACAGCCAGGCGGGGATGGGGTTGGTGACCCCACCGGCTTTTCCAGGCGCCTGTGGACATGTGGTTGGGTTTTAATGAGAGCTCTGGGCCACAAAGTGGGTCAGTGCTTTCATCTGCTCTGCCTTTACCCCCTCCTGGCTCCCTCCTGCAGGAGGGACCTGATGAACTCAGCTCAGGGTGGCACGAGGTGCAGCATGCTGGAATGGTCCTGGCTGTGGATGGAGGGGCTGATGGAGCAGGGAGAGGGTCCTACTGAGATACAGGGGCTGGAACCTCCTGATGTGGCTCCCCACGGATCCCTGAGCTTTGTGTGAGTGGCCGGCATGGAGCGCTTTGAAGCCTGAAACCTTGAGCACTTCAAACAGGCCGAGGACAGGCGGATGGTGGCTGGGAAATTAATATCTAACGGGGCTAAAAATTGTTCTCAATGTCGCCCGAACTCCCCTGCCCAGCTGAGCTCTATTTACTTTCATCCCATCCAGAGCATTTAGCACAAAGAGACCCCTTACACCCTTAATTTCCGAAAACACAAAGCCTTCCATTTCACTGCATCCAGCTGAAACCTTCCCCTTTTCTCTCTCATTTTCCGGCTGGCTTTTGAAACCCTTCTCTCCCCCACTGCAGCCTCCCAGGGGATGAACCAGCAAAGTTTGGAAAGGAGAGCAGGTTGGTAACCCTTTTGTGGCCAGTTTGGTGCAGGGAGGGCATCCAGAGGCTTCCCACATCCCAGTTTGTGTATCAGCCTTTGCCAGAGTAAAGCCCTGCCAGCACCACAGGCACATTTAACACCAGTCAGGGTTTGTAACTGGAAATTGGGATGCTGGAATCTCATTTGTGTCACAGTAGGGGGAAAGCAAGTGAGAGCTGCCTCTCTGGCACAGAGTGGAGCATCCTGGTGGAGCTGTTTTGGCTGTAGGGCTGGGAAGGGAGGATGGTTTCAACATCAGGGCCCCAGCCAGGTGCAGCCCTCAGTGTCACATTGCTCACCCATCCCTGGGAATTGCACCCCATCTCCTCAGTGCTGGGAATGAGCTCAGGGAGTGGGAATGGTGTGGGCTGGAGTCAGCCCTGCATTTCATACCTCACCCCTGCGTGGACAGGGAGTGCCTGAGATTATCAGGTCTGGGTGGGGAAAAGACCCAGAAAACAAGTGATGTTTCAAAATACAGCCCAGAGATTTTCCCAGGCTGATTGGCCAGCCCTCCTTTATAGGCTGGTGCAAAAACACCAAAGGAGAAATAATTCTGTAGCACTGACAGATTAGAGGGGGGTGTTCCTGGGTGATGCCCATGGCAAGGTGTGATCAGGTGTCAGTGGGATGAGTCCAGCAGGGCTTCAAGAGGTGGCTGCAAAGCAGGATGGTGCTGGGAATCAGAGCCATTCCTGGGATATCAGGCCCCACTGCTGCAATCCCAGCCTTCCATCGAGCTGGAGTTTCAAATTACCTGTAAACACGACCTGGGATTGGCATGCTGGCATTGTGAAACAGGGAAGGGTGGGATCATCTCTGCTGTGCCAGCTCCCTGGCACCCAGCTTTGTCCTGAGGCCTTTGATTGCTGCAATTTTACTAATGTAGATGCAAGAGGTGTGTGGGTGCCCAGGGCAGAGGTGCTGCTCCCCCTCCCTGGTGCCCCAGTGCTACTGCAGATGGGACTGGGGATGCTGGCCCTGAACAGGGACCTCCTCTCCATACCTGCTAGAAGGAGGCAGGAATTGCACCCAGAGCATGGAAAGGTGTTGCTGGTGTAAGGGGAGGGTGTTTTTTAACAACTCTGTGTCAAATATATATGTATATAAATGTATATGTATATGCCAGAGAGGTTGTTGATTGTCCATCCCTGGCAGTGTCCAAGGCCAGGTTGGATGAGGTTTGGAGCAACCTGGGCTGGTGGAAGGTGTCCCTGCCCATGGCAGAGGGGTGGAACTGGATGAGTTAAGATCCCTTCCAATCCAAACCATTCTGGATTTCTATGTCTCTATGCTTCTATATTTATATATACACGGGGCTGTTGGGGTGCTTGGAGCCTCAGTGTGCCATATGGGGTGACACCACAGTACATCTGGGTCCCGAATGTGCCCTGAGAGCACCAGAGCAGAGTCTCAGGGGTGTGCAGGACATGGCTTTGTAGGGTGGTGCCTTCTTGCCATGCTGTTTCTCCACACTGGAGTGAAATTCTGTACTCTTCCCCTTTTGCTGCTTCTCAGCAGCCCCTGGAGAGCCCCTGTTAGCAAGAGTGGAGGTCTGACATACCCTCTTGGATATGAGCCAGGCTGTGGCACTGACCTGCCTCCCCCAACCTCCACAGGGACAGTTTAATGTGACCCCCAGGGATGTCTCTGAGCAGGTCACGGGTGGGTATCCCTGGCTGTGGCATCCAGAGCAAGGCAGCTCCGAGCCCGACATCTGTCAGTGGTTGCAGATCCGTATTTCCTGTGTTTCCTGCAAAGCTGGGATGTCTTCCATCACCAGAGGGCCTGATCCTCAGCTGGTGGAAGCTGGCACCGTGTCACCCAGCAAATGGACCAGCTGCTCCATCGGTGGCCCATCCCTGAGCAGCCAAAGCCGCTGCAGCTGAGGGCCAGTTGGAGCTGCTCCCCTCTCGCTGCCTCCTACTCTTTTCCTCACTTCTCCTTTTTAATTCTCTCCCCGTCTGTTCATCCCTCTCCCCGTCTGTTCATCCCTCTCTATTCTCGAGCCATCCTTCTTTTCCTCTGTGAAGAAAGCTGAGGAGAGGAAGGGAGGGAAGCAGTCCAACTCCATCGGCTTCTCCAATAACCTTCCCTAAAATCTCACCAGGTTACATTATGCTCTAATAGACTTTAAGCCAATCTGCCTAATGCCACTGCAAAGGTCAATTAAATTCACCCTAAAAAATTTACTCCTGGCTCATTATACATTTGGAAAATGAGTTAGAAGCACAAGCTGCCCCAGAGGTTTCTGATATTTTCCTAATGAACATGTCTCCTAATGGAAGGAAAAGAAAGAAAACCAACACCAAAAAAAAAAAATCCCTGCAATTTGAAGGGAATATTTTGCTGTGCCATTGGAGAGAGTAGAGTAGGGTTGAGTGTGTGATAGCAAAGATGAGGAGGAGGGATGTGGGATTTGATGTCTCAGTGAGGTCATTACACCCAGCAGAGGAATTTTTAAAGGAATTTGCTTGCCTAAGCATTTGGGCAAGAGCTTTGACCTTGTGTCCATGCCCAGCCCAGCTTGCAGGGTGCTGTGGGTGTCTTGGCTTCGTGCTCCCACCAAGGCACCATTGACTTGGAATGCTCCAGCCCATCCCTGGAATCTCTACCCCAGAAACGTGCTGTGCCTGCAGGGACTCGCAGGCAAAAGGAGGCAAAATTAATCAAGTGAATGATTAATTGGAATCCGTGACCCAGGTTGCTGTGAGTGACAAGTTTGGAGGGATTTTCAGGCTGAAGAAGCTCAGTGTGAAATGCCTTTGTGGACCCTGAGAGGTTTTTGGTTTGTTTTTTTTTCTTGAGAGAGTGATGAGAGAGGGCTGTTGAAACCTTTAAGCACTTGAAGTCACTTAGTGCTCCTCATTTTCATCCTCATTTCCAGTGTGTAGATCCAGCCAGGTGCAGGACAGAAATAAATTCAAAGATGTTCACTGGTCCTTTGAGCACCTGGCTGTGGGTGGTCTCTCCAGTGCCCAGGATTGGACTGATTCTGAGTAAATGTCATTATTGTCAAAGTTTCGTTACATTTGAATTGGGGTTTGAGTTTTGAATTTCATTTCCTGGCCTGGAAATGGAGTTTCTCAATGGGGAGAAGGAGAGGATGCAGAACACCTCTCCAGAAGGTTGGCTGGATGGGAATATAAACCAGCAAAGGTGCTTGGAATTAAAATGAAGGGAATCAAGGCAATAAAGGCACAAAGGTGACTTTGTCAAAATCAACGTGTTCCCCTGGGTAGTTTTAAATTTCAACAAAACAGCTTTTCTAAACAAACAGCCTGAATCCTTCCCATTTGTGCAGGGAATAAACGCCCTGGGATGGTTTGCTGAACATCTTTCAGGACTGAACTTGTAGCTGCCATTGGTGCAGAGATGCCACCACTGATAACTGTGTGTGCTGGGGGTCACCACACCCAGGCTTAGTCACTTAAAGCGTAGTGTCTGGTCTAACCTGACCATCTGCCAACCAGGGGAGACCTTCATGCTCCTCCTGGTACCTAAAGTGGCTCCAAGGGAGCTGGACAAGGAGAATTGGCTTCCCACTGCCAGAGGACAGGGTTAGATGGGACACTGGGAAGAAATTCTTCACTCTGGGGGTGGTGAGGTCCTGGCACTGATTGTTCAGAGAAGCTGTGGCTTCTCCATCCCTGGAAGTGTCCAAGTCCATGTTGGATGGGGCTTGGAGCCACCTGGGCTATTGGAAGGTGCCCATGGCAGGGGTGTTGGAACGAGATGCAGGTTAAGATCTCTTCCAACCCACTGCATTCCATGATCTGTGTCCTCACAGGGAGGACAGTTCATCCCCTCCTGAAGTATGTGGGACACCTGGCCACCACCCCTCTCCTTGTGGCTGGGTGGGAAGTCCAGTCTAAATACCATAATCTGAAACAGGTTGTACCTCCAGGCTGAGCTGCTGCCTTTTTTTCCCCAAGAAGCTGCTGGGAGTTTTCTTGCAGAACTGTTTTTTTGGCATGGGGAAAAGCTTCAGGGAAACCGAGAGCCTGGGCACAACTCCCTTCAGTTTGTCTTTAATTACAGATAGGGAAGAGGTGGTAATTACAACGCACCTTTCCCTCACACAGATCCTCAGGTGGAATCAGCACTCGGAAATATGCATACTAATGAGGAGCGTGGTTTTTGCCAGGGTTGCTGTTGTGTTGGTGGGGATTGAGCAGAGCGAGGCTGCCCAGATGGCATCGAGGATCTGGCTGGCAGAGGAGGCTTTGCAGAGCCACTAGGACAGGGAAAGCTGTTTTCTCCCTCTTGCTACGGATGTTAGGCAGGAGCTGGGGACAGCGGGATGGTGCTTGCAATGTCAATTATTAGCGTGTTTAGTAAATTACCTAGTAAATTGGCCCTTAAAATTTCCAACTGCGTGTCCTCTCTTGCACTCCAAGCCTGCAGCTGAGTTGTTTACACTCTTTCAGCAGGGAAGATGGATCAGCTCTGTCTCAGCCTCTGGATGTCTTGCAGAGAGGAGCTGGAGCTCATCCTGCACGTGGTGCCGGGCTGGGAGGTGGAGGGAGGGTGGTGGAACCCTCACCTTGGCCCACCTTAGAGCTGAGAGAGCCGTGTTGGGGCAGGGTGAGCCCTGGGAGCCTGTGTCCTTGCTGTCCCCAGGTTCCCAGCAGGTTTGCTGCTGTTTGTGTGTGACAGCAGCTCCCGCCGTTCTCCTGATTGCCTTCCCCCTGTGTGCTTTCTCCCAGCAAGGGTGAGCTTGGCCTCCTTTTCCCACAGCAGCAGGCTGAGGGAGAGACTGCTAAGAGAGAAAGGCAGGTCTCTGTGTGATGGGGAAGGAGAAAGATGCTCTGCCCGCTGCATGAGATGGGTGAGATAGTCCTGGAGAGACTCAGCCCGTGGTCTACTGGCCACGGTCTGCTCCATAAACCAGCCCAGAGGATTTATCTCCCTCAGAATCTCTACCTGGGATTAAATAGCTGAGACATCACTGTGGATTAGTCCTGGGGATGCTTCCCAGCCATGGCAACCCCACTGATGGTGCTTCGCGCTTTGCCCCTCTCTAGACTGGGTGATCTTTAAGGTCCCTTCCAACCCAAACCATTCTATGATTCAAAGATCTGGGGGGGCACAGGGATGGTGATCGCAGGTCTGCTCGGCAGAAAACCTCATCCCATGTGCATTTGGGCTAAAGCTGCTCAGAGTCTGCCCTTTAAGGTTGGGAGAACACAGAGATGAAGACCTGGCTTTGGCTGGGACTGATCCCAGGCCAGAGCCCCTTTCCGCTCCATCTCCCCTGCTCTGCTCGCTGGGATGTGCACGGTCTGTTTTCCATTGCAAGGCACATTTTCCCTTCTGTGCATTTCCACCTCTCCTTTTGCCTTTTCATGTGTTCTGGAAAGGTCAGCCCATATCTGGAACATGCTTTAAATTTGCACAGAGAGCCGGGGGCAGGAAGAGAGGGGAGGGTCGTGCTGCAGCAGCTCCAGCCCTTGCAGTGGGAGGTTTGCTGCTTATTTTGCTACTTTTATGGATGGATGGGATGCAGGACTGCGTGAAAACCCACCTGGAGCCTGAGGAAATAGCCTTTTTTTTAATCAGAAATCCCCCAAAGCACAGAGTGATTGTGTTGCAACCCCACTGGCTGTCACAAGCCACTGTCCCCCCGCCAGCCTCAGCTTTTGGGGTGCACCAGCCTCGTCTTTCCTCTCCCCCTGAGGAGATCCTTCCTCCTCAGCTTTTGGGGTGCATCAGCCCCGTCCTTCCTCTCTCCTTGGGGAGATCCTTCCTCCTCAGCTTTTGGGGTGCATCAGCCTCATCCTTTCTCTCTCCAGGGCAGATCCTCCCTCCTCAGCTTTTGGGGTGCATCAGCCTTGTCCATCCTCTCTCCATGGGAGATCCTCCTCAGCTGTTGGGGTCCATCAGCCTCCTCCTTCCTCTCTCCCAGGAGCATCCTCCCTCCACCAGCCTCAGCTTTTGGGGTTCATCAGCCCCGTCCTTCCTCTCTCCTTGGGGAGATCCTTCCTCCTCAGCTTTTGGGGTTCACCAGCCCCGTCCTTCCTCTCCCCTGGTGAGATCCTCACCTCCATCCTCCCGCTGCTGTCAGCCGACCCTCACCCCCCTCCTCCTCCTCCATGCCCCGCTGTGCCGGGCAGCGCATCCGCCCCGCTCCCCCTTCCCGCTGCCTCCCGCCGCATCCTGCATCCCTTGCACTTTTCCCGGGAGCGCCGTGGCCCGGTGCTGTGCCCCTTCTTGTCTCCACGTCAGGCCCTTACCTTGCCTGTCAGCCGCTGCCTCCTCTCGCCGGGACCTGCTGCTGCTTCATTTCTGTTTTAATTTTGCTGCGGTTTCGCGACAGCCACAGCGGGGTCAGGAGTTACAGGAAGGTTATTGGTGAGTGATGGGTATTGACATCCTTAACAGCGCCCTGACCCCATCAGTCTCGTTCTGTTCTTCTTTTTCCTTACACTTGCCCTGGTTTTTTTTCCTTTTAAATTGGCCTCTTTCATGCATAAAGCTGCTTCATCACATTTTTACCCAAAGCTGCAGCCGGTGAGTCAGGGAAGGAAGCGCTGGTTTGCCCTGGCTGGCATTGAGGAAGGCTTTCATCCTCTTATTTCCCTATCCCAGAAACCTCATGTGCTACTTTTCCCCCTCTTTTTTCCCCCTAAACTGCCAGTTCATCTTTCCAAAAACTCACCTGGATTGTCTTGCCTGTGCCTGGGGGTGTTGGGGGGCTTCTCACAACCAACCAGCTCACCTTGTGCAGGGTCCAGGCTGCTTGTAGGAGGCTCAGCACCAGGAATAAGCTCATCCCTGCTCCTTTCCCACAGCCTGGTTCCATGTCTTGTGGGTTCCACTTGCAAACAGCTGGGAGGGCTTGCCCAGGGATGTGCACCAGCGTTTCAGGTGTAGCCTGTGATGCTTGGGAGGAGCGTGGCAGCAGAGACAGCATTTCCACCCAGAAATTAAAATAATACTAACAATAAAAATAATCATAATCCTTATTTAATGGGTTTTGAGGAAGAAAGTGGGTTTAGATTAGACTTTAGGAAGGAATTCCTCCTTGTGAGGGTGGGCAGGCCCTGGCACAGGTTGCCCAGAGAAGCTGTGGCTGCCCCAGCCCTGGAAGTGTCCAAGGC
>JAWWEW010000065.1:2448843-2462784 GCA_035583185.1 Anabacerthia variegaticeps
TAGAATAGAATAGAATAGAATAGAATAGAATAGAATAGAATAGAATAGAATAGAATAGAATAGAATAGAATAGGAATCATTTAGGCTGGCAAAGCCCTCTAAGATCACCAAGTTCAACCATTCCCCAGCACTACCTCACCCACACACATCTACACAACTTTTGAATTCCTCCAGGGATGGGGATTCCACCAGTGTCCTCCTGCCAGAAAACAACGCCCTAAGGACCATGGCACATTGAGATGTGCCCCAGGGTAGGGGAAGAGGCTCTAGGGATGAACTCATCCCTCAGCCAGGGCTGGATGATGCTCTCTAAGCAATGGGCTTTTAGGTTTCCCCCCTCCCTGTTCAACCCTGAAGTAGCCTGTGAAGCACCACAATTACAGAAATTGGGAAATCAGCAAGAGCTCCAAATCCTCCATCCCTCCCCCTTAAAGCCCCCCCAAACAGATGAGCCAACAGAAATTTTTAATTGAAACGTGTGGGAACAAATTACCTGACAATCTAAACAGAGGAGTTTGGAACCAGCACTCGAGCTTCTCCTTCAGGAAATATTGAAGCATCGTGACCTGACACTTGCAGAACTCACCCATAAAGCTTCTGAAGTGAAAAATTAATCCGAAGTAACCTCTTTTTCTGCTTTTCAGAAGCAGATTGGCTTTTGATAAATGCTTATACTTCCTCAATAGATCCCAGTCAAACGAGTTTCCCCATTGCCTGGTGTGATTCCCTGGAACATCAGGGGGTTGGAATGTCCATGGGGCTGGTCTGGGTGTTCATGATGGCTCTGAACACCTGGAGCATTTCCATTCCTGCTTCCTTTCCTTTTGCTGTCCCTGTCAATCCACATCCATCATTGCTTCTTGCAGCACTGTTGCTGCTGCGTTTTATCCCTCTGAATCTGCCTCGTGGGATTAGGCATGAAACGGAGGGCTGGAGCATATAATAGTAGGGCTGTAATTACCTGATGAATGCAGTGTAATTACACCGTGGTTAAGCTTTTGGATAACCTCCCCACCTCCCACTAGCCCCCAGAACTGGAGTTTTTCTCCATTTCAGCTCTAAGGTTACCCGCATCCCCACAATTGTGGCTTCGGCTTCCTGGTCACTGTGGAAGGGTATTTTTAACATTCAGTGGTGCCACTGATTTTGCACTTACACTCTAATTAATTTGCAGGCCTGGAGCCTTGGAGTTGTACGAGTGGAGTGGAAATTAAAGGTGTGGGAAGTGTAGCTGGAGTGAAATCACCCTGCCTGCTGGGCAATCCCAGCCCTCATGCTCTCAGCACAGAGCCATGTTAAAGTTTTGGTGGGACCTCCCTGGGATCTGTTGGCATGGGTTTGGTTGGACAGAGGGATCTGAGCTGTCACAGGTCCCTCCATCCAGGTGCAAACAGGTTGGACCCTCTCACTCTTTACACTCCCTGACAGGAGGTTGGAGCCTGGGGGCTTTGGGCTCTGCTCCCAGGTAACAAGTGACAAGAAAGTGGGCAAGACCTCAGGTTGTGTCAGGGGAGGTTCAGGCTGGACATCAGGAGGAATTTCATGATGGAAAGGGTTGGAAGGGGCTGCCCAGGGAGGTGGTGGAGTCCCCATTCCTGGAGGTGTTCAAGGGCTGACTAGACATGGCACTCAGTGCTCTGGGCTGGGTGACAAGGTGGTGTCTGGTCAAAGGTCGGACTTGGTGACCTCGGAATTCTTTTCCAACCATAATCATTCTGTGAAACCTCCTTCAGATAAAGTCTGTGAAGCAGCATTTTGCCTGATCCATCTGCCTGCAGCTTCGAGCCCATCAGCCCAGCCTGGGCATGGCTTAGTGGCACCACTCAGCAAACTTCAGGTTCATCTTGATGAGTGACCCGCAGCTAATTACCACCCTCCTTGCACATCTCCATCCCCTTCACAACATTAAAACCAGCCCAACCGTTTCCCTGCCTTTTGGAGCTGCTACTTGGGATACAAAGACAACAAGCTCTGTAACATAATGGATTTTTATTATTATTAAGCTCCCAGTGCCTGTTTGCCTGTCAGTGTAACAGGGCTAATGAAATGTCCCCACTGCTCATGGGCCTTGGGAGGACAATTTGGGCTGGTTCTCTGCCGCATTTGGAAGAGGTGAAATGCTGGTTGTTGTTATTTATTACGGATCTGGTTTACTTAGCACTGGGTTTATTGAGTCTGTCTCCCACTCGCAAATGCCGACCACAGTTCCCAGCGCCGCTCCCGGTGCCAGAGATCCTTCCTGTTGCTGCTGAGTTGCCAGCTGGACTTGTTGTGGACTCCAGCTCAGGACAGTGGGCCAGGTTCATCCCTGGTGGAACATCACTGACTTTAATTAAGCTACGCCAGGGAGGAATTTGGCCCGCTCCGTTCGCTCGCTGTGTGCTGGTGCCAGGAGGAAGGCACGGCGGGTGCCAGCCTGTGACAGCCCCATTCCAGCATGGGACAAGTCCCTGCTTCTCTCTCTGGCGTGGGACATCGGTGTCCCTGATGGGGACAGAAGGAGGACTCCAACAGCAAGCTTATTATAGGGCTTCATGTCTCCTGAGGTTCCAGATTTCATCTCCCTGTCCTCTCCCCTGACTGCCTGGAGGGGAAAAAAAAGCAAGAGGGGAAAAAATGGGCAGCGGATGCTTAAATAATTCAGGGCCTGACTCAGAGCTGAAGAGCTGCTGCTCTCAGACCCTCTGGATCAGACCATGCTTATAATTGATATCAAAACATGTGCTTAGAACAAAACCTTGTTTCCTGGTGGTAATTTACCTGAGTTACTCCCATCCCTGTGCACGGAGGCTCCCTCAATCCTTGTCCCACCCCTTGCAGGGCCCTGGGTCACAAGCTCAGCATCACCTTGGGTGGGTGACAGTCACTGCCTCAGCATCACCTCAGTCACCCCTCCAGGCAGGCACTGGACCCCTCCAATACCCCAGATCCAATTCCCACCACCTCCCACACACTGCCCGGAGGCAGCTGCTTCCTGGGGAGAGAATTCACTTGCCTTGTTCAAAGCAGAGGGAAAGTTTCTGTGCTGGCAGATCTGGGGCAGAGTTTTAAGAGCATCTGTATTTTCTCCCTCTCTCTGTGAAGGGAGGCACATCCAAGGATGCAGCCCCTGGCTTTTATCCTCCTCACCACAGGCGTTGGGAGCCACTCGCCTCAGAATCCGCTCTCCCAGTGTCACATTTCCTGGGGTGTTTTAGAGAGTGGCTCTGGCTCGTTAAATGCAGGAGCATTCTAATTTATATATGTATATAAAATCAAGTCTAAATGTAAAAAAATTGTGGCTTTTGGTGCGTTCCCAAACCCCCTTAGTGGGCTGGGATGAGCTGGGTGCTGTGAGGGGGATGAGGTGGATGCTCTGATGGGATGAGGTGGTGCTGGGATGGGATAAGATGATGCTGGGATGGAATAAGGTGGGTGCTGGGATGAGATGGGATGGGTGCTGTGGTGGGATGAAGTGGGTGCTGGGATAGAGTGAGATGGGATTCTGCGATGGGATGAGTGCTGGGGTGCGATGAAATGGGTGCTGTGATGGGGTGAGATGGTGTCGTGATGGGACGAGGTGGATGCCGTGGTGGAAATGAGATGAGTGATGTGATGGAATGAGGTAGGAGCTGTTGGGTGCAGAGGGTGAGTGACAAGATGGGTGCTGTGATGGGATGAGGTGGGTGATGTGATGGAAGGAGGTGGGTGCTGTGGTGAGATGGGTGCTGTGGTGGGATGAGGTGGATGCCCTGGTTGGATGAGGAGGATGCTGTGATGGAATGAGGGAGATGCCCTCATGGGGTGAGGTGGTGCTGGGATAGGATGAGATGATCCTGAGATGGCATGAGGTGGGTGCTGTGATGGGATGAGCTGAGTGCCCTGGTGGGATGAGGTGGTGCTGGGATGGGATGAGATGATGCTGAGATGGCATGAGGTGGGTGCTGTGATGGGATGAGCTGAGTGCTCTGGTGGGATGAGGTGGTGCTGGGATGGGATGAGATGGTGCTGTCAGGTCCAGAGGGATATATCTGTGCTCAGACACGCTCCGGTTTGCATCTCCCACCATCTCCTCTTCAGAGCTGCCACTCTGCTCATTCCCAGCCACTCTCCTCCGGGGGCTGTGAGGTCCTTTTGTACCCATGTCTGCATATCCTGGGTTATCTGAGGACACGGGGTGCAGGGAGCAGCAGGTTTGATGACAGCAGGGACACGCATGGAAAAGCTGTGGTGCAAACAGTTGGAAAATGATAACTAGCAGTGATGCCTTTGCCAGGAGGGGAAAAAAAAAAAAAAAAAAGACTGTAAATTCATTTTGTTTTGATATTCAAATACTCTTTTCCGTGTATGTGCTAATGGGTACGCTGGTGTTATGGCATTATTAGAACAAAATATTCAGATGATTCCTAACAGAATTTGTGTTTCACAAGCTACATGGAAATGTTGGCTTGGAAACAGGAGTAGTGTCAGGAGACTGTTTCTCCCACGGGGTAATAATTGGCCCGAGCAGCTCTGCAGCGCTGGGGTTTGGAGTGTGGGATCCAGATAACTTCTCTCAGGACAAGGCTCCAGAAATCCCTGCTAGACAAAATCCCCCTGCCCAGCATGGAAGGAGCACCCTAAATAAAGACCAGGGGGAGCCTTCAGCCCCTCCAGCCCCTGATCCTTCTTCCCCACCTGCTTCCCAGCCTTGAGGAATGTGCAAGGCTCTTTTGAAAGGCCAGTCTGCATTCCCACAGCTCTCCTCCTGGCACTGTCAGCTCTGTGCACGGATTCCTCGGCTGAGACCCGGTCGAGGCTCTTAGCTCTGCATTCCCACCGAAATGAGCAGCAAATCAATGCAGGCCTAATAAAAGATGATTGGGAATTGCTAATAGGAGCTTGGGAGGGCAGCCCTGCCTCCCAGAGCCAAGATGAGTATGGATTTTCTCGTGCCAGGGACTGTAAATGGTTTTGAATTCCCCCAGGGAGCCCCAAATGCTCACCTTCTCCCTTCACCCTCATCGTTCTCCTGCAGCCTTAGAAAGGAACCTGGTAAAGGCAATTAGTCAGGTTAATTAGCTGGTGGTGGGAGGGAGGGCTCAGCCTGTTCCTGCTGGGTGGGAAGGAGGGAGCTGGGACAGGATTCTGGAGTGGCAAAGACCAGGGTTAGATGGGATGTTGGGAAGAAATTCCTGACTTTGAGGGTGGGCAGCCCTGGCACAGGTTGGGCAGAGAAGCTGTGGCTGCTCTTGGATCCCTGGAAGTGTCCAAGGCCAGGTTGGACGGGGCTTAGTGGAAGGTGTCCCTGCCCATGGTTGGGGGACGGAACAAAATGATCTTTATGGTCCCTTCCAACCCAAACCAGTCTGTGATTTTATGATAAGCTCATCTGTCTTGCTCCTGCCCTGGGCAGAGTTTGGTCCCCATCCCACAGCACGTGCAGAGGGGCAGGGAGGGATAAATGGGAGCACAGTCTGGAAAGGCTCTCACTGCCTTGGTGCTGGGCTTCAATTCTGGCTCCTGATGCTTGCTCCAGACTTGCCTTATTTATAGACTCACATCTCCTCCACTCTTCTCCCTCCAGCAGCCACGGGCCCAGCACCCCATCACTGATAGATCACCGTCGATAAACACACTCCTCTGCTCTGCATTCAACAGCCAAACCCCTCCTGCCCTTCATGTTGGTGCTGCTGGGGGATGATGAATGAAATCCAAGCCGGTTTGATTCATACGAGTTGTGTTCACCTTGCAGAACAGGCTGTCACCAAAAATAATAAACCTCCTTGTTTTAATGCCCGGAGAGGCTGTTGGACGAGCAGCAGGATGGGTTTAGATCCTCTTCCAAGGAAAAGGACGCTTTTGAGAAAGACAGATTGCAAGCCACAGGATGGCTGCACGATCGGTAAATAATAATTAGAGCCGTGTCTGGAGGCTGCGTGGGGAGCAGGGACCTGTCAGGCTACATGTGGCACTGGTGCTCTGGACAGGACAGTTCCTGACCCGTGGCCACTGAGGTCTAAATGATGTTGCCAAGACCAGGGAGTTGGCAGCTAGAGGTGAAGTGACCTGTCCCTTGTCATCCAGGAGGAAAGGTGGCCCAGCCCTGGGTGCTGTGGCTTCCTTGTTCTTGCAAAGATGGTGACCAAGGGGACTTTAAATTAAAAAAAAAAAAAAACCTGCTGGGCAACTGTTTGCCCCTTGATTTATGTAGCTCATCACTTGAATTTTTGCTCAGCACAGCCCTTCCTTGGGCTCACGCCAGCTTCCAAGAGGTTTTCCCTTTGGATAAATGTACCAGCACAGTATCCAGTGAGGCTGTGTCCTCATCCCTCTCCTTGCTGGGCAGCAACTCAGGTCATGATGCCCATCTCTGCCTGTCTCTGCCCCCTCCTTGGCCTCTTGGTTCTTCTCCCTTGGGATGCTCTGCTGTCTCCTGCCTCGGGATGCAATTCCCACAGCCCCATCCTCATCCATGTCTGTAGCATTGAGGCAAAAAAGGATTAACGGGGGGGAAAGTTAACCACGTTTATTGAACTGCAAAAAAAGGTTGTTTTTATATCCCTTTATTGGAATATAAAGACAGCTTTTATAACCTTTTAAAGGGGCATAAAAGCAGCTTGGAGACTAGAAAGCTCGCTCCAGTGGAAGGCAGGGAAAGGGAAGGGAGTGGGATGAACATTTGCCATGTTCTGACGTTGGGAGTAGCCAGGAGGGTGGATGGGGCTGCTGGGACCCCAAGGTGGTTGTGGTGTCACCTCTCTCGGGCAGGTTTGGAGCCCTTGCTGCTGTTAACAGCCCTGGCTTTGGGCTCTGACACGTGTTTCTCCTCTCCACAACTGCACAGTGAGTTCCTCAGAGCCCTCCCAGGAGGGGCAGGTGTTGGACTTAATGAGCAAACCTCTTTTATTTCATTTTTCTCCCCGGTCTTCTGTGAATAAATACTACTTTGGCTTCGTTCTTCCTGGAATGAGGAAGAAGGGAGGATGTAAAGGTCTGGCTTTGAGGCTGGAGGGAAAGTTTGCTCTGTAACTGCTCTGGCCTCTTCTGTAACACTCAACCTCTCAGACGGGACTGTGGGGCTCCAGGGTGGATCATCTCCCAACCTTCATGGCCCAGGAAATATTGGTTAATTTGGGATCTGGGGCTGGCACACTCATGGATAGGGTATCCTCATCCCCTGCAGCATTTTGGGGCAAGCACAAGTTTGTGCTGCAATCCCCCTCCTCCACGGCACGGGATTCACCACCTCCTTGCCCATCCCAATGGGCTGCTGGTTGGGATGTGGATGAAAGCAGCACCCTGAAATCCAGGAGGAACCTCTTTCCACATATTCCAGAGCTCCTGGATGGTGTTCTGGAATCATTTGGCATTGGAGGTGATTAAAACCCAACCACCTCCTGCCGGCCCCTTCCTCCCAGGACAGAGCTGGATTTTCTCCATCCAGCAGGGGAGATGTGCCTTTTTCTTTCCCTCCTTCCCACAGCAGTCACTCTGCCACGACATTAAAAGAGGAGAGTGACCTTTCCACCAGTCTCCAGCTCTGGGGAGGGGAGAGCTGAGCCCCTGTGTGCAGCAAGGCACAGCTGGAATCTGGATAGGTCACGAGGCTCGCTCATCCCCACGCCATCTCCCAAAAAATCAGCTTCCCGAGATAACATTGTGGGGCTGGAAAGAGGAAGGGAGCAGGAGCAGCTGCTTCTAATTTCGCTTCATGGGGAGGGAGGCGAGGCTGAGAGCACCGCGCATTCTCGGCACATATTTTTCATCATTATAGGCAGAAATGCCAGAGCGGTGACAGATATTAATGCAGTTCACACCGGGAGAAAATCTTCTTTCCATCAGACTCCATGTGCAGCAAGAGGGCAGTGCCATTTGCAGCCCAAGGGAGGACGTGTCTGAAAGGTGATGTGTTTTTTACCTGGCAAGTTTTATTCCAAGACAAAGTTGCGTTTGGAGAAAGGGCACTTGAAACCATCCCACTGGGAGGCACGGAATTGCTCTGTGCCCACACCATGGACCTGGATGAAGGGGCATCAGTGCTGGGAATTAATCTGGATTTTGGTGTAACTCATGCTCCCCTCTGCTGGCTCTGCTATGACTTCCTGTCACCACAACGGTGTCATTGCCCCATGTGCCATTCCTGGTGACCTGGAGTCCCATCCTGCCCTGGCCCACGATGATTCTGTGAAGTTTTCAGCCTTATCCCACAGCAAACTGCACCTCCTTGCACCCCTCAGCCTCCTTTTATTTGCTTATCCCACTAAATATTCATCAGTAACATTTAAGACAAAGGAAAGAGATAATTACAAGGGGAGAGTTTTTTTGCAGTATTAAAGGTTAACAGAATTCTTGGCATTTGTGCCTTGTCGATCTCCATGTAATTATGCTCATTTCCCAGAATTCAGAGGCGACTGTGCCTGTTAACGCTCGAAGATGGTACCCCGGGAATTAAATTTATGAGATCATTTCTCAAAATCTCCCGATTCAAACCAAGCATCTTGCTTAATGGCATGACTATTATTAATATTATTCTTGGAATGCAGAGAGCCGTGAGGGTCAGAAGACCAGTGACAAAACTCAAATTGATCCAGGCAGACAGCAGAGAGCCTGGATTATTTTTCTCCCAAGGAACATACTCGAGCAATTTGGCAACTTCAGGGAAGCAGGTCGGCAAAAAATGAGTGCTGCAAAGGTGCTGTTTGAGGTGAAAAAGCCCCTTTTTGGCTTCAGCTGGTGGGGAGTCAGAAAGGAAAGACTGGATCTCAGCCCCCTGGTTTTGGGTGGTATGAACTGAGATATCTGCACCTCTCTGGGTGCCTGGTTTGTAGGGACCAAGCAGCTTTCTGGTAGTAAAAGGTTTGTGCTGCTGGGGAAGCTGAGGTGGAGGGGGGTGAATGTGGTGATGGGCCAGCTCCAGGCAGGGACATTTGTCTTTTTGCTTCTCCTGGCAGTTTGGGATGTGTGTGTGATATCCAGATGGGCTGGGGAAGGCTTGGGACCATCTCAGGAGAAGGCACAGCAACTCTTGGAGCTGCATCTCCAAAGGGTTCTCCAGGACAGAGCCTCAGGGGGGTAGAGTCTTGTGTTTTCACCTTTGAGGGAGCTGTGCTGGAGCTCCCAAACATCCATGGTGATTCCTGAGCGGCGTCTGGCTTTGCTTTTCAGCCCATTCAGCTCTTTCTTCCCCTTTTCACTTAGTGCTGGATTGAGTTGTAGAGCTCTGGGTTAATGTCACACTTTTACAAAGTGCTCTTAGATGGTTAATGGCATGGTTTTATCCCACGTCATCAGCTCTCCCTGGCACCTGATCCGTGCTGATCAAACTCTGCTGTGGATGCAGAGAAAGTGTAGAGGATATTTTTTTGCATGTTAATACAGTGCCATAACCTCACAACAAAGCCCCAAGAAAGAGATTTATGTAAAACCAATATTGATTTGTACCAAAGATCAATCCCAGTTCATAATTCTCACTGTGCCAGCATGGCTTGGTAGCTCTTCCATCATTTTTTTAACACTCTGCATAAGATGTTTGATATTGAGACTGAATGCATAGAGGTGTTGATTCTTAAATAGGTGTATTGTGTTGTCTGGACTGTTGTAAAAGGCCCAGACACCGAGGACTGTGGGAGAAAGGAATAATCCTAAGGGAAAAGCCAGGCCTTGAGGGCTGCTGTGAATCCTTCTGGTATTCTGTGCAAGCTGCAGCACTGCCTGGTCCATCTGGAATGTACAAAGGATGACAGAATGGTTTGGGTTGGAAGGGACCTCAAAGCCCATCTCGTTCCACCCTCCTGCAGTGGGCAGGGACACCTTCCACTGGAGCAGGTATCTCCAAGCCCTGTCCAACCTGGCCTTGGACACTCCCAGGAATGGAATGTTCAGCATCCTTGAAGATGCTGCTGTATGTCTCTGTGTTTCAGGGCTGGCAGTGCTCTGGGGGGTATTTTGCCTTTCCTTTTCCTGTGGTGCTGCATTCTCAGATACCTATTGAGAGAAATCCTACTCGGTGTTTGCAGCACCAGCCTGGGACGGATTTTTAACCTTTTTTAGAGCACCTGGTCCTGCAAGCCCCTTGACTGAGGCTTTGCAGCTCAGCCAGGGGCGCCCTGGAATGAGTTAACTCGTGCTTGAAAATTCCAAAGTCCCTGAGCACGATGAGAGCAAGCGACAAACCCAAGCCCAGCAGTTTTTTAAAGGGCAAACAAAATGTTCCTTTTTTACTGCGAGGCTCTTGGTGCAAAGTGCAGGCAGAGCAGGGCAGCAGATCCCAGCGTGGCTTTAGGGGAAGGCTCCCAAAAGCACATTTTATTGAAATTTAATAGCATGGTTACTGCAAGTTTATCTAAACTGCAGTTAAATATTAACAGCATCTCTAGCAGGGATTAATGGGGTCTCCTGTGCTGTTTTTAAACACCGTGAAGTGCCGGGAGTCTCCGCTGCTTCCAGGGCGAGGGATTGAGGGCTGGAGCGCCCATGAGGATGCTGCTTGCATTCCAAAATCTGCCCCAGAAACAGCCCTGAACAGGCAATTTCTCCAGCTCCGAGCAGGGAATGCCTTTGGGGCGAGAAGGGCTCAAAATGGCTCCAGCCAAGTAAGGCTCTTAATCATTGTTTCTTAATTGGGGCCACCATTAACGAGGGGATAAATGAGTCAGTGAGCGGAGCTGGAACCCACGTCCTTTGGGGCTTTGAATGGTTGTAGACGTGGAGGGCTCAGTGATTCAGGAAAAGCTCCCTCGGACTCGTGTGTCATTCACCTGACTAATGCCAAGAAAATTAAGCACTTTTTGTGCAACTCTGAGCTTATTGGAGAATAATGTGGTATGCAATAGCACGGCTGGGGTTATAAAATCATGTTTTCATTTGGAAGGAACGAGAATGTCTTGAGCATAAATTATGTTTCTGATCGTATTTGGCCATTTCAGATTAAAAATAAATTTCCACTTTGGGGTTATAGATTGCCATCTATCAGCTCCCTGAAAAGGGAAAAAAGGAATTAAAAGAGAAATCTGGCTGTACAAATTGCCTTGCTATGACCTACTTATTGGAAGGAGGGTCTTTTTTTGTTCTCCAGGAATGAAATCTGTTGGTGTGGGGAGGTGTAGGGTTGTATGGACACAGGTTTGCAGGCAGGTATATGGATGGGAGGATCTTCAACTTCACTTGCAAATAAGTGGAATAGATGGTAGAATTGTGTCAGATATTTCTGAGAAAACGGGAAAAATGCAGCAATGGTGTTGGTTTACTTGATAGAAGAACTTAAACTGCAAATTTGGCATGTGGTTATCAGCCTTTGGGGTCACTCAGATCTGCAGATGAGCTTGGTTTTGCAGAAAAAGCCTGAGATTGGGGCAGTATTTGCTGAAGGGTCCTTGGAGCTAGCCAAAATCCATAATTCTTCCTTGTGGGACGTTTTTGGGACTGCTCTGCTCTCTGCCCTGCCTACAAGCCTCCCCCTCCCTGAGATGCCCCTTTGGGAAGCAAACCCTCTGGCTCCCTCTGCTTCTTACCCCTTCCCCATCCATGCTTTCCTCATCCTCCCTGCCAGCTCCCACCTCCCAAGGGGAAAATCCTTCCCTTCGGCTCCATCCTCAGCGCTGCATCCCTTCCCACCCATCCAGCCCTGGCTGCTCTGCCGCCCTGTTTGTGGTCTCTGCCAGGAGAGGGGGGCCTTTAGCCTTGCTGGGAAGGAGGAGGTTGAGGAGATGGATACGGAGATAAATATACACCTCGAGTGTGCCTGTGCTCGTTCTGTCTGTCTCCTGCCTGTTGCTCGCAGTGGAAAAGCTAAAAAAAAAAATAAAAAAAAAGAGACTTTTACCTAAGTAGGAAGAAAGGGAAGGAGCTGAAAGCGAGAGGCTGTTTGGTGCTCAGATGGGCTCAGCCCGTGTGCGGCAAACTCTGCTGCTGCTGTGGTCAAAACCCAATGAAGGAAAAAAGACTCTCTCATCCCCAGAGGAGGCTACAAAGCTCTCTTTCTCTCGCTGCTGAACCTTCACAGCTGGACTCAGTTGCTGGCTCCTCTGCTGCTGGAGCAACTGAATTATTTAAAGGAACCTTGATTTGGTTTTCTCTTTGCTGTTTTCCCGCGCTGTGTTTATTGTCTATAGATATTTTTATAGTCCGAAGCAATTACAGCTGTCAGGAAAGAGACGAGCTGTGACAGGCTGATTTATATGTACATTGTATGTATGCAAGAGAGGGAGGGAGACAAGGGATTCTGCTGGGCTTTAGTATGCAGGAGCATATTGGATGTAAATTCCTTGGGATCTTCAAACAATGCTGCTGATGATCTAACAGTGGGCCAAATTCAGCCCTGGCCAGGGCTGAAACAGCTCAGCAGGTCAAATTCTGCCCCATCCTCACACATTTTCGGTGCAGGGAGGTGTTTTTTCTCATGATTTAAGATGCTCCTGGCGATCCAGGCCTGAGTTCTGTGTTAAAAGGTTAACTGGCTGTGGTTATTGGAATCCCTCTGGTTTTGCTGACACAGGAGATGGTCTCTGCCCATCCAAAGGAGCGGCCTCACAAAGAGCAAGCTCTTGTGTGATGGTCCCGTGGGTATCACAGCAGGGTCCCGATCCTTCCAGAGGTCTGGGCTGCTGCAGCAATCAGCAGGAGCGGTGTGTTGTATTCTTTGCTGACTTGTACACCCTGGTGCAATCCCACAAAGACTTCCACCCTGCCTCTGCTGGTCTCTCTTTATACAGTGAGGTTTCAGAGACCCCTCCTGCGTAATTTGTGGCCCCGAAGGATCCGCTGAAAGCAGCTTTCACCCTTCCCTTGCCAGATCAGCCAGTGGAGTTCCTTGCAGGGATTAAACTCCTTCTGCCAAATGCTGGGGAAAGCTGCTGTTTCCTCTGGGAAAACACAGGACTCGAGGCAGCACGTCCCACCAGCGCTAAATTCAAGGAGCAGAGAACCTTTAGACAAAGAAAAAGTAGAGAGACTCGCAGAGCAATCCCCTTCTCGTATGACCCGTCGGCACGCACAATAATAATAAAGCTTTATTTGATGGAGTGTTTCCTCTGCCCGGCACAGCTCATAATGTTTTAGAGATTAAATAGCACAGTTAGTGAATTAAGCAGTAGTTTACAGGGGATTCGGAGACTCCAGGGATTAGTAACGGGCTATGGATCCTTTCACATCTAGGTCACCAGTCTGAGTCCAGCTCAGGTTGGCAGCGAACTCAAAAACAACAAAAAACCCCCTCCACACTGGTGCAGTGTGAAAGCTGCCGAGCACTTGGTGGGGAATGGCAGGAGGATTTTTGGATAAGGCAAAGCAGAGAAGTCACTGGGGACAGCACGTAGGGGAGGCCTGTTGTCCCCCAGGGCTGGGCTGCTGCAGCTGAGGGGGTTTGAGGGGTGCAGCTCCCCAAAAGCTGGGATTTGGCTGCAGGCTTCAGGACTCAGTGCTCTGAGGATGCTCCCCAGCACCTTCTCCCCAGCATGGAACTGTGCCTGGAAATATTAATGTGTTTAGCCACTAGTGGAGGGAAGGAGGAATTACTCGGCATAAGCAAATGTGATATTTGTTAAATTATGAGCTGATAAAAAGTACACGGGGACCGTGCTTGCGGCTGGGGAGGAATTTGCCACTTTAAGCTCACGCTGTGCTCACGAGGTGCAGGGGACCAGGAGGACACGCTCCTGCCTCTCCTCAGCATCACCTGGCTTGGGGGGAGGAAAAGGGGGGCTATTATCCCGTGCCTCAGTTTCCCCTCCTGCACAGTGGCGCTGCCGCCTGGGATGGGCAAGGCGCAGAGGTGGTCGGGGGCAAATGGGAGAGAGCTCTGCGGGGTGCAGGTAAGCTCGGGGTGGGAGAGAGGGGAAAAGAGACGGGGGTCTTGACATCCCCCCGCGACGAGCGCGGCGCGGCGGGGGTTAAACCTGTGTGTGTGTGCTCCGTGCGCATCCCGCCCGCCGCATCCCGCCCGTGTGCGGGGCTCGGGGCGTGCGGGAGCCGAGGCGCCGGGCA
>JAWWEW010000065.1:2468993-2522045 GCA_035583185.1 Anabacerthia variegaticeps
GCCATATGCATGGATTATTCTTTTTTTTTTTTTTCCCCTCTTTTTTTCTCCCTGAGTGCAATTTCCATCTGAGATGAGACAAGCTCCTGATTGCTGTGCCAGAGGAGGGTTTCCCTTTATAGCTCTCCTGGTAGAGCTGCTGCCTCTGGTTCACTGGAGCTCTCTGGGTTGGGGTCTCCTAGGGGACAAACAAGCTTTTCTGGAGCTGAGCATCTCCAGTCTACCAGCTGTGGGAACATTTAAGTCAAACAGACTTGCACCCTGCTCCTCTGGGATGGGAAGGGATGAGGAGGAAGGGAGGTCAGCACCTCCCAGGTGACAGCTGGCTGGTGGTGGTTTGCTGGCTTGGTGTTTCTGATGGTTAAGGCAGGGTTAGGAAATGGATGTTCAGTTCTTAGCACTGCTGTCTGCTCCTCGTGTGACGTTGGGTGCCCTCCCAGGTCCTATAAATGTCTTGATTCGTGTATGGCAATTGCAACACTTCCTTTCTCTGGCTCTGTGAGTCATCTGCTTGCGTTGCAATCTCTTTGTGCAAGGATGCATCTCTCTGGAAGGAAAATGCTTCGAGTGTCCTCCTGGAGGGCACCAGAGGTGTCCACCCGTGTCCTGCCCTTGCTTGGGGTCTGAAGAGGCTGCTGGGAGCATGGATATGCCAGGGAATTGTCTTTTCAGGGGTACATGGTGTATGGTTGGGGTACTGCAGAGCTGCTTAGTGGGAGAATGATATGGTAGGAACTGAAGCAAAATGAGGGATATTGGGACCAGCAAAAGCAATGCCTCTGTGGGGCTGCTCACAGCCCCAGACTCTGCTGAGAAGCTGCCTTACCACACCCCTGAGCTAATCTAAGCACTTAGGGGTGCCAGTCCAAGGGATGGCACCTGACCTCCTCTCTGGTCCCTGGCCATCCTGATGTGCTGTCTCTGATCCACCCTGGCAGAGTCCTTTGGGCCATGAGCACACTGCTGCTGGCACTGCATGCCATGAACTGGCAGCTCCATGTGTGTGTTAACCAGAGGTGGCTTGGGGATGTGGGCCATCAACTTGCCCAAGTCATTGTCACTTCTGTTGGCTTCACTGACTGGAGTTACTCCAATTTATGTCGTTGGAAAAATCCTTCTCTTAATGAAGCAGAGCTGTTTTCCATCTCCCCAGACCCACCAAAACCTGCCACTCTGAGCTCAGAAACCCTTATTTTCCTTCAGGAGGAAAGAGGAAAAAGTCAGGAAGGAACTAATCTACGACCACATCAGTGGGAGCCTGGGCTAATAGAAATTGTAATGAGAATCCAGAGCCAAACAAACAGGCAAATGGGGAAAATGCAATCCCATCGATGCGATAGAGATTTATACCAGCAAAGGGGCTGATCCAGCCCTCATTAATGTCACCACAAGTCTTTATCCCAACTGTAATGGACTGTGGATCGGGTTGGAAGGCAGCATTTCAGTCTTGTTACAACATCCAAACTGTGAACGGGCTGTGTGTGGAATAGCAATGCGGAATTCCTTCTCCGAAGGGTTTGCTCGGCGTTGCAGGCGGCACCTTTGCAAAGCAAATGGGAAATACCTTCTGCTCTCCTTGGGCTTAGTTTTCAGAGGTGCAAAGCTGTGAAGGAGCCAAGTCTGAGACTCGGGCTCGGCTGTCTGGATGCTGCTGAACCGCCAACCGCGTCTTAATCATGTGTATATTAAAAATCATGGTTAAAATAAGGCTTCTTCATCTGGTGGGGAGCAGTGTTGGCTGTCACCACCTCAGTCACGCTGGGAAACAGTCCTTAGTTTATATGCAAAGTGAGGAGGCAGATGGGTGGGTATGGGAAAGCTGAAGGCAGACTTGACTTTGCAGCTGGGTTTTCCCTCTGGGAAAAGCAGTGGCAGGGAGATGGAGACAAGGTCTGGAGAGCTGAGCCTGGTCTGGAGGTGGGGACACCTTTGGGGAGAGCGCTGGGTAGGAAAGGACACCAAGGGTCAAACAGGAGACGAGCGAGTCCAGCTCTGCATGTCAATGAGGACAGAGTAAATAAGGGATAAAACCACCTTCCAACAGGAGCAGCTGGTGAAATATCACCGGGTTTTTTTCCCAGAGATGGGAGATTTTGACCGGCTCTGTGCCTGCAACCATAAATGGCTCTGACACCTGTGTCTGTTTTATCAGACACATGCAGAGCCCCGGCTATGATCCAAACATTCATTACTTGGGATTTTTGAGGCTCTTTTTTATTTTTTCCATTTTTTTTTTTCATGGTGGGATCATTATTTTCCCAGCTTCACATCCTCAGTTCAGCAAAACCAGCGTGGTTTTCAGCCTCGTGGTTTTGACACGTCTCTAAAAAGAAGCTTGAGAGGAAACTGTTGAGAAAAGCAAATTCTCAAAGGTATGAAAGGAGAGCAGGACAGCTCCAGGCTCAGAGCCACTTCCAAATCTCAGGATACTTTGGGCCTACAGGTATTTGAAGGTATATTTGGATTTCTTGCCCCTAAATCCTCTAAATTCAGTCAATTCTATGTGTAGGACCTTATTCTTTGAAACAACCTTAAAAAAATAAGGATAACCTTAATCATCTTGCATCCCTTGTCCTCTCTGAAAGTCCAGTAGAAAGCTCCTGATGAGGGTGACCTAGGTGGAAATTCAAGGAAATATTTTCCAAGTTCCTTTTCTTCTATTGCAGTTCAGCAGGAGCTGGGAGAGCACCTGCTTCTACTTTTATTCAAAAATTTCAGGCTTGTATAATTTGTTACATAAGAAAATACTCTTTTTTAATTTCAAAGACAGATATTTTTATGAAACAATCCATTTCTTACTTGTGTACCCTGACTGGATAGGATTTGGCTTAGAATTCCCTTGGGAAAGGTGTAGGTTTGGGTTTGCTTGGAAAAATAGTATTTCTTCCCTTTTATATGAGTTTATGTGTTCAGTGAAGCATCTTGTCAAATGTTACAGGAAGTTCTCTGACTAAGCTAAAGCAAGATTTTGGGTTTAAAAGGAAATAGTGAGATTTTCATTTCATTCAGTCTCAAAGGGAAGGATTTCTGGACACACAGAGTTTCTCTTCAGCTGAAAATAAATCTTTCCCTTCTCACCTCTGTACTGCTTTACTATTTGGGGTCAATTTTTCCATCATACCTCATCCCTCCCATTGCTTTGTACTACTTGGAGGAGCTGTTCTGCTTTGAATCAGACAAAGTTTATACTGAATGATGTTTTCCACAGCCAAACTTGCAGCTGGCCAGGGCACGTCGTGACCCTGTTTGCTCAGCAAACTTGCACAGCGTGGGAGTCAGGGCACAACGTGGCAGCATTGGGAGGGAGCCTTTTGGAGGTGCCCTGATGGGCTGTGTGTGCAAGTGATGTGATTTAGTCCTCTGCAAACGTGAGGAGACAAAGGTGGCTGTTGGCCTTGACTTGTGTACTTGTGGAATTAAAGCCTCTTTTCCCTCTCTTGCATTCTGTGTCAGGGTAGGACATGTGGGTCAAGCTCTTCTGACACGTAACAAGTGTTAGGACAGGAGGAAACAGCCTCAGGTTGCACCAGCAGAGGTTTAGGTTGGATATTGGAAAATATTTCCACACCAGAAAGGTTGTCAAGCCCTGGCACAATGGTGGAGTCACCATCCCTGGAGGGATCTAAAAGACACGTAGATGTGGCACTTGGGGACACTTTGGCAGTGCTGGGGGAATGGTGGGATGTGATGACCTTGGAGGTCTTTTCCAGCCTAAACAGTTCTGTGGTCAGCAGGTCAAAATCCCATCTTGGGTTGTTATTGCTTTGTCATGGAGTGGTTGGTTGAAGGAAATGCCTTCACTGGTGCGTGTCAGCTGGACTCCTAAATTTCTCTGCTTGTCCTTGTCTCCCCGAGGGTGGCAGCTGCAATTTCCTCGCTGGTTCCAAGCCAGCAGCGTGCAGACTGTTGACATTGTTTAGCAGACACGGGGCCTTCACCTCAGACACCTCTGTGAGTCTGAAAACAGCACACCAGACATTTTTGGCCGTCTTGGTGACCTCCATCCATTCAAGTGGCTCTGCTCAAAGCAGTCTAAACTACTGAAGTTGTTCAGTCAAGGGCTGAGGAGATCCCAGGGTGATACAGATCCTCTTGCTCCTCCTAGAAAAGAGTGAAGGCTTGGTGGCAGAGCATCACTTGGAGAAAGTTCTCCCCCCTTGATGGGATAGACCCTCTGGGGTCGGTGGGAATTGCAGCACGACCCCGTGCAGGTTTGGAGGGAAGGAAAGGAGAGAAGGAAGGAAAGGAGAGAAGGTGCAGGTGATGCCCAATCCTTTGCCACCCACAGTGGGAAGGGAGGCTGAGATCCTGCTGAAAGGCACCACGGGGCTGAGGGATGAGCACGATGGGGAGATGTCAACTCTTCCTCTCAGCTTCCCTTTGCAGCGCCAACTGTCAGTAATTTAACTAACGTTTTGTAAATAAATGTGGCACTCGGACAGCTGTCACTGCGCCTGTTATAAACACTCCCTTTGTCACTAAGAGCTGGCAGTACCGCTCCGTTTCCCCTGCAAATGCAGCTCCCACTGCCAGTTCGCTCCCAAATCCAGGGCTCTCAAGGAACCACATGCCGGGTGGTGGTCGGGAGAGCGTGGCTTCTCCAGGGCCTGGTGCGAAGGCAGCTTTTGCAGCTGGAAAATAAATAAATGGCCCGAGCAGAGAGCGAGAAAACCCATCTGAGCGTGGCCGTAGGGCTGGTGGGTTCCCAGCCAGGAGCCCAGGCGGTCCAGCTGCAGGGCTGGTGATGGCGCTGGTTGCAGTGCCATCTCATCCCAAGCTCCGTGGGAAGCACAGATAGGATGAGATGGGGAGCTCAGCCAGACCCAGCGTTTGATGTGCCAAGGGAGCAATTTGGCACGGGCACCGTGAATGCTTTTCATTTTGAGCAACCTGGGCAAGTGGAAGGTGTCCCTGCCCAGGCCCAGATGAGCTTTAAGGCCGCTTCCAACCCAAACCATTCTGTGATTCTATGAAGAAAGGGCTCCTTGCTCATCAGGCTTGGGTTTCAGTACATTTAGTGTCTCTGGAACTGGCTGGATTTGAGTGGTGAGTCTTGCTCAGCACAATAGTCCTATTAGGAGCATATTCCACACCTTCACAAAGTCTGGATGCTTCTTCTCCTAATGATGCTTCTCCTTGCCCTGAGAAGCTGTGGCTGCCCCATCCCTGGAAGTGTCCAAGGCCAGGCTGGACAGGGCTTGGAGCAGCCTGGTCTAATGGAAGGTGTCCCTACCCATGGCAGGGGGTGGAATAGGATGGAATAGAATGGTCTTTAAGGTCCCTTCCAGCCCAAACCAGTCTGTGACTCTATGAACCGACGGAGAAGAGATGCTGTTCCCTTTCTCCTTGCTGGAAACTCTTGATCCTGTGCTGCTTTTCTCCTCTCATCTTTCAGGGACCCTTGCTGCTCCAAACACCCTTTCCCTGGTTTTTCTCTCCCAGTATGAGGTGGTTTAAGTCCCAGCATCAGTAGCCTGGCCGTGCTGCAGCAATGTGTGATGCAGGCACTGTAGAAATCAGCACATGACATCTCTCTCCCTCTCTAAGCTGCTGTAAAATTAGCTTCATCTCAAGTGGCAGAAAATGATCATATCCTCGCTTGAGGGCGATGAAGAATATTCCTGAGTCACTGCTAGTGATGAAACAGGCAGAAAATCCAGAGTGATCCACAGCTGCCCACTCACTTCTAATCGCTGAGGCCATTTGCTGCTGCAGAGCCTTAAGATGCAGCTTCCTCCTCCTCTCCCTCCCTTTCATCCATCACTCCCCACCGTGGCTGGGGCTGCAGATCCCAGCAGGAGCAGAGCAATTTCCCGTCCCACCGGCGAGGCTGCAGGCTGTGAGCATCTCGTCCTCCTTCCCTGTTCCCCTGAGAGGAGAGGAGTGGGGTCAAAACTTCCTTTTTTTTCTTAGAGGAATCAAAGGGAAAAGATGGAGCTTATCCTCCTCAGGTCTCCTTCTTCCACACTGCGATCCTGCAGCCTTGGGAAAAGCTCTGCTCTGGGCTCATCCTTCTCGCCACAAATTTTCCCCGCTGCCTCTAAAGCAGCTGCTGTGCCCACAGAGATATTTCCTTTTTGTCTTTTTCCCCCATCAGCTTTAGTTCAAAGCCATCTCCCTGGATTTTTATGTCTTGGATAAAGCCACCCTCTTCCCTACAACTGCCAGCTCAGTGCCTGGGAAGCCTCTTGCCAAATTTGCTGGCGACCAAGGCCAAGAAAACCCTTCAAAACAGGGATGATCAGAAGCAAAGTGCTGTAATCCTTCCCTTCCTTGCATATGCTCCCTGGTAGCGTGTTAATGCCAAGGACTTCTTGAAGGATGTTTCCTGCAAACCCTGCCCTGCCAGCTCCCCCAAATTCAGATGGAAGCACCCCACACTCTGGGGCAGGTTGAAGGCATTGTGTAGAAACCCTGGCAATGTTCTCCTGAATCCTTCAGCTCGGGAATCACATCCTTCTTCTGCTCTTCCATGTGGCTCAGTCATCTGGTTTAGCAGCATTTAGAGGCAAAACCATAGCAATCCTCCCGTTTATGCAGGTGTTTGAAGGAACGCTCTCTTTCTCCAGTTGAAGCTTGTCAGTATTTATCCCTTAACCTGGTTTTCAGATGTTCTCTATCCTGCAGATTTGCTGGGATATGCTATTCACACAAAACTCTCCTGGTGTCAGACTTTTGCTAGGATCGCTGCCTCGCTCCTGCAGCCTGCGAGGGGAACAGGCAGCACTGGCAGCACAACAGGGGGAAATGTGTCAGAGCAGGGCTTTTGCCAGTGTAAAACAAAAATATTACCCGAGCTCACTCCCCTCCCTGATGGAAATTGCACCAGCACAAGTTTTTCATGTCGCTCACACCAAATCCGGGCCAGTTTCTGGGAGTTTTTTCCATAATCCCAGACAGCTTTGCATGCAGGGCAGTTATTTGTCAGCACAAGCAGGTGCAGAGCTGCAGGACATGGGCTGAGCATCTCTGAGCTGAGCTTTGGTGGTTATTCCAGCGTGCAGCCGCTTTATCCTCCCGTCAGGCAGCACCAGCAGCACTTTGCAGCTTAATTTCCTGTTTTCCTCGTTGTTTTCCTCAAAACCAGAGTCTGGATGGCACGTTTGGGGGTGGGTTCAGCAGGAAAGCAGGAGAGCAGCATCCAGACAAATACAGGGGTGGGAATTTGGGGGGTTGAGTGTTGGAAGAAGCCACCCCCTGAGCACAATTCATTCTGCACGTGTCGGCCGTTGTCACACAGAGAGAGGATTTGTGTGTGTATATCAGAGAATCATGAAGACTGGGGTTGGAAGGGACCTTAATCTTGTTCTAACCTCCTATGTACATACAAATATATATATTAGTATGTTAAAAAAGTATATATAAAGGTATTTTGGGTAGCAAGGGACCTAAAAAATACATACATGTTAAAACCCATACCTATATATGTAAAGATATTTTGATATGAATATATATATTCACATACCTTGTGAACAAAGACACAGTTGGGGAGGAGTAATTCCTGCAGATACCTGCGGAGAGAGGCAGGACACAGGGATAAATCTGAGAGAGATGGAGCAGATGGCAACCTCAGATGCCACAGCTGTACCCTGGAAAAGCATTTCGTTGGAAAAGCAGCACTGGGGGCTCCTTTTGGGAGAGGTGAGGGGACAAGCCCGTTGGTAAATGCTCTAATCTTTTCTCCTGGTGGTGCCAACTGCTGCTTGTTTCTCCTGCTGCGAGCCTGAAACCACCCTGCTAACCTCTGGCAAAATCAGGGATAACGAGGATGGAAGGCTGACTTTGTTTGTGGTTTGTAGTTATTTAGTTTTTCCTGGCTTGGGAAGGAAGAAATAAAGTTCGATTTCAAGTGGGGTTGTTGCAGTAATGGAGGGAAATGAGAAATGCTCTTCAGCTGCCTCTCCTTCCTCGTGTGCCCATAAATAACTCTCCTCGCTCAGAGACGGCTCAGCCCTCATGGAGAGGACAGAGATGGGCTGGTATTTTTTTCTGGAGGGCTCCTTCCCTTTCCTGCCTTGGAGCCCACTCCTTCCCAGGGCTGCTCTCTGGGAAAGCAGCTTCCCTGTCTCATGGGACAAGGGGGAATGGCTTCCCACTGCCAGAGGGATATTGGGAAGGAATTCTGCAGGCCCTGGCACAGGTTGGGCAGAGAAACTGTGGCTGCCCCATCCCTGGGAGTGTCCAAGGCCAGGTTGGATGGGTCTCTGAGCAACCTGGCATAGTGGAAGATGTCCCTGCTTATTGCAGGGTTGTTGGACTGGATGACCTTCAAAGGTCCCTTCCAAGCCAAACCATTCTGGGATTTGAATATTCTAAGGATTTTTGGTGAGGTTTGCCATGAAGTTCAGTCACTCTGTTTCTGGAGCTCACTTGCCTGGGAGTCATTCTCACCTTCTTTGTGAATTCATGGAAGCAAGGTGCAGGTCATCTCTCTCTTCCTCCACGGACTGTCCCTTTTCCCTTCACCTTCCTGCTGACTTTTGTGGATCAGCTGGCTGATTCCAGCCAGGTTTCCAGGTTACATTCCTACAACTTCCATGAAAACACACAGGTAGAGGTCAAGATACCTCGTTAGTGATGTGGAATAATGGCAGAATAAGCTCAACTCTTGTACAAGACACCTGAGAATCTGTGTTAGCATTGGTTGTATGCAAGACTCAAGGGAAGAGGGAGCTCCAGACTGAGCTTGCATCATTTAAGGTTTGAAATGTGTAAGGAAGCCACATGTCTTCCATGGTATGTGTGGAACTACTCATTAAATGCAGCAAGGAGTGCAGGTGGGGAGGGGTTGAGCACTCCAGACTGTGTGTAAGGAAAACTGCAGTGATGTTGTGTTGGTGGAGAGAAGCTGCCAGTGCTGGTGTCAAGGAGAAGAGACAAAAGCTCGGGGTTTTGTGCTTAATTCTCCTGCTCTCAAATGGGGGATGCTGCACTGAGCTCGCCTGAATGGGAAGACTGCAACAGCTGGTGGCTGTGGCATTGCTGGAACAGGCTGGCTCACCCTTCCCTTCACTCAGAAAAAAAAATAAAGGCTAAAAAAGGCACAAGAGCAATGACAGAAAAAAAAATAATAAAGCCACTAACTCGCTTTCCAGAAGTTCCTAATGCTGCAACAGGCAAAGCACAGGAGATAAAAGAAATAAAAAAGCGAGCGAAAGAGGGGAAAAAAATGCATTTATGAGCTCTCAAACTAACAGCATGCAACTCTCATATTATTTTTCCTCCTTAGCCTTTGAAACAGAACAACGGCCCGGAGCCTTCTCGGCAGATGGACAATGTGCATGCCTTAACCACTTAACAGCCATTAGCCTAATTCCACGTACTGGAGCCAAATTAAATAATAAGTAAGAGGCTATGAAAAGCTGGTTTGGAGGCTGCGTTACTGCCTTTCACTTGATAACCTTCTCCTAAACAGATGCTCTCTCTCTACCCTATTAACCTTGTCTGAGAGCAGGGAGGAGGCTTGGGGGAAGCAAACAAGGCAGACCTTGGTGGGGAGGGGGGACATGAGCTGGAGGGGCCAGATGTGGGGTCCTCCCTGTTTTGGAGGCTCCTCTTGTTTGTCTCTCCCAGTGCCCCAACCCTGGAGGAGTCCCTGAGCAAAGAGCCCGTTCTGTGGTTGCATCCAGGTCATTTTAATGTGCCAAATGATTCATCTTGATCAGCGAGTCCATCTGTACCTGCTGGGCGAGGCTGCGCCACCCGGAGCTGATTTTGTGGACAAATCTGCTTTACTTGGAGGAGAGGGGAGATGGTGCTGATAGACACGGAAGGGGAGGTGGCCACGGGGCTCAGTGCCTGATCCCTCCCTGGTTTTGGCTCGGGCAGGGCATGAGGGGGTTCTGCATCCTCCGTCCTCGCTGTGCCACCCGCTCACCGTTTGCAATGAAGTCATTTTGCTGCTCTTCGCCTCTTTCCCCCTGCTGTGTTGAAATAGGAACAATAGTACTTGCCTAAGCTTTGGGAATCTGGGAATATTAGTTTGCAAAATGCTTTTGATGCTATTTCGGTGCTGGGAGGGCGAGGCATTTGCAGGTGTGTGCAGAAAAGGTGTTGTGTTTTTCTTTTTTGGCCGGAAAAGATTTGGGAGTGGCTGCCCTATTTCATCACCCCCTCATTAACTATTGTTCTGGGCTTTGCGTCTCAACTTTAGACCTTTATAAGTTTTCAGGGGATTATAGATGACCCTGCAGCTATTTTTAGTGAAAGCTTTTATTTATTAAAAAGCCATCTTCCCTCATTAAAAAGATACATTGATGGGAAATAGATGAGCAGCTCCATCACTGGCGTCTGCCGTGCGAGCGCGGTGCCGCCAAGATCACGTGTTTTGTGCCCTCCCTTGATGCAAGAAATGTCTTTCCACGGAGCCAAGCAGAATTTGGTGCAGGAACCACCCAAAACTTGGTGCATGGGCCATCCTTCACCTTGTCTGCAGCATCCAAGGCCCTTGGACAGATGTGGGTGCAGGATTTCCAGCCGTTCCTTGGTGCCAACAGCAATTTGACTTTCCTTCCCTGCTGATTTCCCTCCTTCGTCTGGGTTGTCACACAGACTCTGATTCCATATGCAAAATCCATCCTCTGACTGGCACAGAGACCAATAAATCCGGGTTTCTTATAAACTTGCTTCATTCTGGTCCAAGTAGGAGTCAATGATTTGCTGCCTGTGGTGAGGACATTTGGAAAGGTTTTGTGCTGAGTGGGTTCTCTGAGGTTCAGATGAGGATGAATCTCATTTTCCTGTGGCCTTTTCCTCCATGGGGCACTCGCAGAGTCCCTCTCCTGTACCTGGCTGCCTATCTGCACTAGACTTGCAGGTACTTAATGTCTTTGAGCCATCTGTTCCTCTGTCAGATTTAGTTAAAATTGGCCAAAGGCTTCTCGAATTATTGGGGAAGATTGCTAGAACAGAGGTGTGCAGGCAAAGAGCACGATTGAATAAGCTCATCCCAGTAGGACTCATGGCTAAAAATGTATCAGGGTATGTTATTTGGAGACAAGGCAGCTTGCAAAATGGGATCCATATGCAACCTTTCCCCAGCACAAGAGATATTAGACTCGAGTCTATTTTTTGGTACTGCTCAGTGGAGGTGGACGTGGTTTTAGGTAGGACGTGGTGCCTTTTCTTTTAGCAACACGTGTCTTTCTGTCCAAAAGGAGCCCCCTCCCTGCTTTCCCAAGGCACTGATCCTTATCCTGAGATGCTGCAGCTGAATTTGCAGGCAGCTGTTTGCTGAAGGACTCTCCCAGCAAGGGCTGGGAGGTACCTCTCAGCCTGAGGAAGGTGTTAGCCCTTGGAGAGCAACGTGAGCACATCACTGACCACCTCCCCTAGGAGTATGTTTTAACCCAGGATGCTTTGATTTCATTCATGGATGTCATGATTCTGTACTTAGGATGTCATGATTCTATGGTCAGGATGTCATGATTCTGTGTTCCCATCTAGACCCATCTTACCTTTGGGCATCCAGAAATGAATGCCTGACCTAAGCAGGTCTTGGAAAGAGAGGGACCAGCCCACCTCCAAGAGTCCTGTCTCTTGTCACTGACTACAGAAGGATATGGGCTAAGGCAGCTTGAAATGCATCTGTGAGAAGAGAGGAAAAGCAAAGGAACTGGCAAAAGTCTTGTCAAAGGCTGGTGGCTCTGGACCCATTAGCAATTCCATAGGAGCCCAGAAAAGCAGGAGCAATCTGGGATACTTGCTCCTGTAACTGCAGGTGTCTGAGGTGATGGATGGCTGTGTCTGAGCCTGGTTGTCCAGTCCCCCTTTTGCAGTTGCTGAACAGCAATGGGCCTTTTGAGGGTGCAATTCATCCCAGTCTAAGGCAGATGTTTAAAATAGGGCAGACAGATTGTGTACTGGTAGTGCCTTTTTCTCTCCATTTGCTATAAAATGGGGTCCAAATGGCCACACTTGGATACCAAGGTGATAAATCCCAATCCAAGCACTGAGAGGGAGCCACAGGATCAAAATAGGAAATACCTAACATGGATCAGGTGTATTAGAGCAAGGTGAGGGTGTTGAGCACCAAGCACCAAGTGTGTCCCAGTTACAGGGGCTGGGACCGGTTTATCACTGGGTGGATATGACCAAAACTGTGTATTCTACACCCTCTGTGCCATTCCTGGTGGACTGTTAATGACGGATCATTGGCATCAGCTGTGCCATTCCTGATGGACTGTTAGTGATTGATTATTGGCATCAGCTGTGCCATTCCTGATGGACTGTTAGTGATTGATTATTGGCATCAGCTGTGCCATTCCTGATGGACTGTTAGTGATTGATTATTGGCATCAGCTGCCCAGGGCACACCTGGCCCCTCAGGGGTGTTTCCGTCCTCACCGCAGTGACTGAGCTGGGACAAGTCCCCTCTGGGGAGGCATCAGCACCTTCACACCCACCTGAGGGGTCATCTCTGCTGCTGAGCCATGACACACAGCAGCAACCACTTAGACCATCAGAGATTCTTCATATCCCTAAATCACTCATTGTGGAGCTCCCCACCCTGTGGGAGTGCTGGGCGTTCCTACCTGAACCTGAGCGTGGATAATCTTGGAGTTTGGGACTTTTGGTGCCACTCGTGGGATTCAGAGGAGGAGCAGAACCCCAACAGGGCTGGGACCATCATCTCCACCAACAGGTTTTCCTTTACTTTAGCTTTGTACTCAGGGGGCTATGTGGGGCTCAGCATAGGGGCCAACAAACCCCATCCAGTTCGTGCCCCAGGGTGTTGGGTTATACATCTATTTTTATAGGTTTAAACCAGCTTTTCTGTGTATCATTGTATTTATTGTAATCATTTTAGTAGATTGTAAGTCTGACTTGTATTGTCTCTTTAGTTGTGCTCATTTCTCCTGCTGGTTTACCTTTAAACCAGCACACAGTGGGTTTTGGTGATTTTTTTGTGCATCCTTTTATGTCTCATGCCTCTAACTTCCAGGAGGCTCAGCAGAGCAATTCTGCATGTGGCTTGTCATTAGGTGCCTCACCCAGCAACCTGCAAGTTCATTAGTATTCTTTTTAGTGCTAACGAAATGTCTGAGCTGCATCTTTTCTGCATGAGAGGCTGAAACAGAGGCAGTAAAGGGAAAAATCCAACTGCAGTTCTACAGAGACCACCCAGAGCGGGTCCCTTCTGCCAGCAAAGCACTGCTTGTGTCAGTGTGGCAAACCCACAGGAGTACAATAAAAAAAACAACCCAACCTCAAAAGTGGTTGGAAAGAGAATTTTAGCTTTATAATTGCATCTGCAGTGGGGTCTCTGCCAATGGAGCAATTTGAGCTGAGGATCTTCCCGCCCCAGAAATCCACAGGAGTGAACATCTGCAGGTGGAGGGTGATGTTCCTCTTTCTCCTGCCCTGCAGGAACCCATAGGGCTGCTTGGCTCTGCTTTGTGTGTTGGATAATGTGGGTCCCAAGCCTGTTTGAGGCTGGGCTGATGAGTGGAAAGAAGGGCTGTGGCTGTGCCCTGCCTGCCTAAGAGCCTTTCATTGATTTTCCTTTTCTTCAATGGAAACAGAACTGACATCCATTAACCAGCCTCCTGGCCTCTCCAGAGCCAGGCATGGAGGCAGCAAAGGTTTTATTGCTAATTTTTTTTTTTTTTCTTTTCTCTTAAGCTTGTGTGTTTCTCTCCGATTTCCCTTTGCTAAGGCTCAGCAGCTCTGGCTGGGAGATGCAGAGAAATGGGCCCAAATAATGGGGAATAAAATTAGGAGGGCTGTGAAATAGGTGCATTAAAATGTTTAGTTGAAATATTCCTAATGCTTTAGGAAGGTAGAATGGAGTAAATGAGCAAATGACTCTAAGGACCCTTTCATAGAAATCTTGGCACCAAAGGTATAAAAAAAAATTCTTTTTTTAAAAGTGATATGGAAAAAAGCAATGGAATTTTTGCTTCAAAATCCTAAATGTTGTTAAGAAAATTAGAGGAAAGGTGTAATAGTGGGTAATTATGACCGGCAAACACTCATTGAATATGAACATAGTTAAAGGTTAGTGGATACACCATAACCAAATACAAGAAAGGGCATCAGTGTTGAGATGATTCCTCAATGTCTGAGAAATATGAGGTGGAAACAAAGCTCCCCTAATCTGCCTTATCCCCAGTGTCTTATCCCAGAGCCTCCCTATTTGTTTCACCAGCTTAGACACCCACAGCTAACTCTGAAATATCCAGGGGGGAGATGGATGGGAGAAACCATCTCCTCTGGCTTTATTTGGCTGCTCTGCTGCTTTTGCTCCCTTAGGGATGGAGCAGGGCCAGGCTGTGAATAGTGGGGTACAGGGTGAGGTTTTGGGGTGTTAGCAGGCTCTGGGAAATGGGATCCTGCTCCTGACAAAAGGCTTTAATTCCTCAACATGGGATTTGTTTAACAGAGGCTGCAGGGATATGGGACTTGAGGCAGCAAGAGCCAGGATTTCCCTGCAAAGGTGCCTGAGATGCTGGTGGCTTTGTCTGCATCCTTTCCATCCCCTGGGAATTATCCCAAATCTCTGTACAGTCAGTCAGGAAAAAAAATAAAATCCACATTTTCCTTTCTCAGAACCTGTGGCAGGTGAAGAGAGCAAAACCCATTTATGGATGAAAATAGACTTTTTAATTTCAAGTTTTGCAAAACAACCAATGTATATTTAGCATTGTATCTCTCTATATGATGTAGCTTTATGAACCTTATGTATATTTTATCCTTAGACATTTGATCTCAGACAATTCATATCTCCTGAGTTCTGTCTGAGTAGGATTTTTTTCTCAGTGTTTTCTTTATTTACTTCTTTTTCCCCCTTACTTTTTGGTGTGTTTGTTCCTCATCACTGTCACTGCACAGCTCTTCAATAACCATGGTTTGTATTCAGTTGCAGAGTTTTCTTTGGGGGGTTGGTTTTTAATATACTGTTTATGAAGAAGTCTGATTTTTTGGGAGCAATGTATGTTTGCAGCAGAGTGTTTCTGCAGTGGAATGGAGGGCACTGGGAGAAAAAAAGAAAGAAGGGGGGGGAAAATGGATTATTGGGTCTTTTTGGCCAGTGAACATTGCAGAAATACCTTTGACATTTTCCCAGACTTATTAGACAGGTCTTGAGCTGACTCAGGTACCCAGTTTCCAAATGTCTCTACCTGGACTAGACCTCAGCTGCTGATTTAATGGCAAACCTCTTGTTGCTCACCCGGCCGTGCTGCACCATTCCCTGCTGGAAAAAACAGCCTAGGCTCTGGATTTTAATGAAGGAGTTGTTAATGCTGTGGTGGATGGGAAGCTTTCTGTTTTATTAGGGAAAGACAGGAGCTTCTTCACTCCCTCACCCATCCCTGTGTACTTGGGAGGTGCTCAGAGTCCCTGTGCTCATTGATCCCGCTCCAATTCTGGATGCTGGTGCAGGAAAGTTAATTAATTCTATCAAAGAATCTCTCCTGTAGATCAGGATCCTGTCAGGATGTGGTGTCCTTGGTTTCCTGGAGGGTTTTTTTTTGGCGTTCATCTCGCTCTTGCAGCTACTCCAGCGACTTGGTGGGACACACTTGTAGCCAGTGTGGGGCCTCAGTGTGAGCTGGGAAAAATTCACACACTGGTACTAGAGGCACTGGGAGCTGTGGGCTTCTTGCTTGATTGCATTCCTGATTGGTGCTATTTAAAAAAAAAAAAAAATGCATTAGAGAAAGAGTGTTTGATTTCCAGAGTGCCTGGGTGCCGACACCATCTCTGTTTGTTTTCCTTCCTTTAGCAGAAACCTTGTAAAATTTTTATGAAGCATTAATAGAACAGAGATTTCTTTTTCTTTGAGCAAATTTCCCGAGGTGAAGGTAACACCACCCCCCCCCCCCCCCCCCGAGTCCAGCCCAGTTCCAGACCCCTGAGAAACAGGGCAAGGAGGGCTTTGGGGTAATTCCCAGAACATCCCTGATGCAGGGACTTCCTGGAAGGATGCAAAGGGTTAGCAAGAGAAGGATCTGTTCTCCTCCTGGTGTGTGTGGGGTCATGTGGTGGTTGGCCCTGGAAGGGGACAAGCTGTTGGGAAGGATGGGTTGAAGAAGTGGAGAGATGCAAATGTAGATATTCAGATCAACTTGAGATTCACCTCTCTGTTCATGAGGAAGGACATTTGAAGGTTAATGAACATAAAGGGGATCAAAAATGAGATGTAACATCCCAGACATCCTCACCTGGCTCTCCCTTCTCTGTGCTGGGAATGTGCTTGCAGGCAATAACTTGGTCAGAAGTGATGGATAAGAGGTTTCTTCCATTGTTTTTTTTATTTTCCTTAACTCCTCTATGTGGAATTCTTTGGAGGAGGAAGGCTAAGCTGGAATCAGAGCTAAAAGTCAGAGGCTGTGGTTTCTCTGTCCAGCTCTGCCAAGGATTTCCTGCAGGACTGGTGGTGGAGAGCTCATTTTACAACAGTGCCTCAAGCCATATCCCTTCAAGTAGCTGGGTAAGGAGAGCAAACAAGCCCTGGCAGCAGCCCTGTAGAAAAGCATGGAAAACATCCAGCTCTGAGGAGCTTAATGGGAAGTTATTAGCCGGAATATCCTCCTTATTGTGGAGGCCGGGCTGCCTTATCATCCTGACAGCCCCGGGTAATTGATGTCCCTTCAGAAGGAAGGCAAGCAGAGGATTTGTGGTTTGGTGAGAACCTTTGCTCTGCTTGACCTTCCCATTGACAGGGGATTGTAAGACCACGGGAGCAGCTCCAGGACGTGGGCATGAGGCACTGGGTGTGGATAGTGGAGGAGGAACAGAGGGCAGCAGAGGATACTGATGGCTCATGGTGCCATTCAGAGCTGTTTGGTCCCTTGTTGAAGCCCAGGCTCAAGTCCTGTAGCAGAGCAGGGGGGATTATTTAGGCATCCCTAGTGCCACTTAGATTTGGGGAGGAAGTCCTTGGGGCTTGCTTACTTTATTAAATCAGTCCTCCCATGGAGCTCAGCACCCTGGGAAATTTAGAGCCTGGGCACGGATGAGTTAATTACAAGTTAGAGAATATTTGCAGTTGCAGCAGGTAATGGAATGTAAAGCTGCTGCTACCACTGACACCAAGAACACCTGGAGAGGGCTGGCAGGGGCTGCTTCACCTGCAGCTTAGGACTTTGTTCCCCAGAAAGTTTCACAAGCTGTGGCACTGGAAGGGCTTTCCCATCCTTAGGGTTTATTTTGGTGGAAGGAATTGGAAATAAATGCCTCAAGTGTTAACTCCTTCGGTGCTGGTCTCCAGAAGGCTCTTTGTCAAACTACCCTGCCTCATACATTTTTTTTTTCTGAACTTTCTTGAAATATGCAGTAGCAATCAAGGCAATTAACTATAATTGCAGAGAGACTACCTTGTGAAGGCGGGACGCAGAAATAGGCAGGTAATTACAACGAGTTATAAATGGATGGTTATTTACATCAGGAGTGATGCACAGGGATTTGGGTATCGGAAGTGGGAGCTGCTGGTTGCAGCCAAGGACAGTTGTCGGGGTCATTGCTGTGAGATCCTTGTGTGTCCAGGCACCTCTTTCATGCTCATCCTCTTCCTCTAACATGGGGAATGGGTACCCACCACCTCGGGATCATTAACAAGCTGGTGGGGTCTTTAAGAGTGTTCCAGTGTCTTCAAATAAAATGAAAAGATTGTTTAATTAGGCACTTCTCTGAAGAGATGTGGACTTTGAGGGTGAGCTGTTAGATCTGATTTTGGAGCTGAGCGATGCCTTCCTGGCATCCTGTTGCTGAGTGACTTGGGGTGGGCTGATGGTGTGTAGCTACACCCTGAGTTGTCCCATGGCTCCTCTGACTGGTAGCTTGCTCCTGATTGTAATGCCCTGACCCTTTGCAGTTATAGTTGCCTTCCTCACATGGAAAGAAAATACGCTTTTTAGGTCTTCTTTCCCTTGGGGAAGAAAATCTGAGCTGTCTCTCCATGCTACTCGTGCTTTAGGAGCATGATGGAGTTGCTACAAGGGTCAGCCACGTCTGTGTAGCTGCGTGCTGTGCTTTTGTAGGGCTGGCAGGAACCTCGGGTGACCCTGCTGCCACTTCTCTCTGGAGGAGCACTTTGTAGGCATCACACTCGACGCTGGAATGATTATTTTTTTAAACTAGATTTGAAAAGGCTGTTAGGAATCAAGGAGGATGCCTCTCCTGGAGTAGGAACAAGCATCCTGGGAGAGCAGCTGTCAAGGGGAGCGGCGCAGTCGGTCTCGTTTCAGGAGACAAGGTACTTTGGTGGCAGGACATCTTGTGAGTTGTGTTGATTTCCTGGCCCTGGTCTCCCCAGAGAGGTTTAAAACTTTGTGTCCTCTTGCTTGGATGTACTTAGCAACAAAGAGGTTTCAATTATTTAAAGGTACAGGAAGACATGAAACCATTAGGAAGGGACCTGGTGCCCCCTGGAGATGTTGTGCTGGTTTCTCCTGCAGCTTGCAAGACTAGCTGCAAACACCAGCACTGACACAGGGGATGAAATGAAGAACAGATGAAAACCACCTTGGCATAAAGTCAGAGTTGGGTTGGAATTGTTTGGCTGGGTGCAATGAGGGGTTGCTTGGTGTGGACCCCAAAAAAAGGAGAACAGCAAAGCCCATGCAGGGTGGGGTGATACAAAGGGGTGACCGGGCAACAGGGTGCAGAAGGTGAAGGTGTCACTTGTGTTTGTTGCTCCTTGAGCAGAGACAGGACTTGATGCCTTGAGAACAGTCGGTCCACCACGCTGGGTTTGTTCTCCTCACAACAGGTCACCCTGCTGCAATGAGCTGGGCCCAAAGTTCATGTTCCATGTTCATGACCATGTTCCAGAGAGTTGGGTTTTATTTCTTCTGGCAGAGGTGCTACCTTTAGTGCCTTCCAGAGTTCACCACTGTTGTTTTCTAAATTCTTCCTTAGTGGCTTTCTGTGCCTGTCCTAAATTGCCATTCAGTGGCATGAGGTTGTTAAATTCTGAGAGTTTCACCCCAGAGGTGGCTGTTTTACTGCTGGGTACAGCAACTCATTTATTACCTTGTGTTGTTGGATCCATCACGATGGAAGGCGATGCACAAATAAGCAAACAGATTTAATTACAATGAAGCTGTTGTGATCAGAGATACAGAGCAGGAAACTCCCTGGCTGGGCTGAAGACATGTGAAGTGAGTACAGAGGGTGACCAGCAGGTCTTCTCCAACTCAGAGTCTCTTCTTCACGCAGAGCAAGTACATTTGATTTATTACAACTGCGAGTGAAAGTGGTGCTGGAGCAGTAGGAGAATTAAAAACATGCGTGGCATGTATATGATACAGAATAACTAATCTTTCCTGACATTTATGTCAATCATGGATAAGGAGAAGATAACTAACTCTGCCTCTCGTGTTCTGTGGTCTGCAGTCTTCAGTCATGAAGATAAATGTCTGGCATCAGCTGTCCTTACGTGCAGCCATATTCTGGTAGGCAGCAATGTTTCAACAGATTCTTATGCTCAAAGGTGAACCTTTGTGGAGCCCACACGACACATCCAAACCCCTGGAGACTTTGTGTGAAAAGGGTTTGGTCCCAAAAGAGGGACCCAAAGTGTCTCCTGCACCGAGAGCCTTGGTAGTGATGCCCCCATGAGTCAGAAGGAGCTTGGAGGAAGGTCCTTGCTGCTCTAATTTCCCTGAAGTGTTTATGTCCTCCACGGATCTGCCTTTATAGCCAATTGGACATGGGGTCTCTTTTCCTGTGGCAGCCAGACCAAATTCCACATGCATTTTTCCTGAAGAAGTAATAATGCCTTTTTAAGCCATCTCAAATCATTTCCCCATTCATCCCAGAGCTCTCGAGTTGTTCAGGGGAAAGGGAAGGCATGGCAAAAGAAGCCAAAAATGGCTTTTTATTTTGGAGTGTGTCATTTGAAATGAGGGGGGGCAAACACGCAGCTCTTGTTTTAATTTGAACTGCTCAACTCGGGGTTATTTTGGAAGGAGCGTGAAGTGGAGGAGGTTCAAGTTCAGTCACAATGTGGGAAAATATATTTTGGGGCTCATCTGAAGAGACTGAATGTTCTTTCATGTGGGGGTGAAGGAAACATCTCCCCAGCTATATCCTCCTTGGAAAAAGAGCTGGAGAAGGGACATGAAGAGCAAAGGGGAAAAACAGGGATGTGCTCCTGTTAATGGCACAGGGAAGGAGCACGGCTGGGGAATCTGCTTATGGGTATTTACAAACTCTGTTTCCCTCACAGAGGTGCCTACAAGGGCACAGTTAGCAGTATGTTATTAATAATAAATTACAGTAGGATGGTAAAATGTGTACTTAAATATCCTGTGCCATTCAGTGCATCTCCTCATGCTTTACAGAGGAAAAATTGAGTGAGAAGTGTAAATATAAAACAGGGTGGAATTGGTAGGGAGATGAGATGGAGATCAGGAGGTTCATCTTTTTCCTCTTCTGGTCCTTTTTTTGTTGTTGTTGTTGTTGTTTTCCTTTCCTGGCTTATATATTAAAATTCCCAGTTAACCACGTGCCATTTAGGGCTGGCTGAGGTTGGTCATTTCTGAATGCAGAATGAGCCCAGGCCTGGTGAAAAAGTGAAAGGAAAGGTCATGTAACATTCCTGTCATCCAAAAATCTGCTGGAAAGGGAGGGGGGAAGTGGGACTATCTCGGTGTGAGCTGCAAATAGAGCTGTTAGTGTGGCATCAGATAGGGCCGGACAGCGATAGCGCTGTATCAATGGGATAAAGATAAATGGGAAGATAAGAGAGTCGGGTTTGCCTTGAAATCCACTTGTGGTTACCAAAAGGCTTTGTCTTCCTGTTGATTTCTTTATCCTGCTCCTGTGGTAAATGCCAAGGCTTGAAATCTTATTTATGGTGACGCTAATGAAAAAATGTCCAGCGGAGCCAGCGCTTCACCCAAAGGATATGAAGATCTTCTGTGCTGTCTTAATTAAGTGAGGAAACGGGGAGACTTCTGAAGCCACCCGGCAGTGGTTGAATGGCTAATTCTCTCCAGCCCTGAATGAAAAATTAGGAACATTTAATAAGCGGGGTTAGGTGCCCCCTGAGTTACGGTTTCAGCAAGATGCGCTTAAGCTCAGTTTTTCTGCCTGTTTTTTGAAAGTCTGACTCATCTTTCCCAGCACTTCTCTGGCAGCTGTGAGGGCATGAAACTTTTTTAGATCGGAGATAAGATTCATGCCGTAATCACATGATTCGGGGAGCTGGTGCTTTAAGGGAAAGAGTGCTAAAAATAACTAGAATTGGTGACAAGATAGTAGCGATTTTGGCTTTTTCTACCGTGAAGGGCTGGTTGCCAGCTCTAGGGAAAGGAGACAAGGGCTTGGCTCTGCAGTGGGGGCTCCAAAATGTCATTGCTCCTGGGGTAATTTGGGGTAATAAAAGAAAGAAAAAAAGAAAAAAGGAAAGGATAGGAAGGAGCAAAGAGAGAATGGAAGCAAGAGCAAGGAGTGAGAAGATTAGAAAGGGGTAAATACTGCAAAATAGGAAGAGAAGTGGTGGGGAAAGGGAAGCAGGGCATGTATTGGACTTGTGCCTTGTGGGCTTGGCTGGTGTTGGAGGAAGACAAAAGGAGCGAGACGGAGCAAGAAGCACAATGACTTTAATTTGTAGGCAGAGACTGTTAAGAGGGAGCTAAAAAAAAAAAAAAAAGGTGATTTGGGTTCTTTTATTCATTACTAACCATAAAAGGCCCAGACTGTGTTGTCAGTGGCTTTAAAATCCAGGATCCTATTAAACCTTCCTTGATAGTAACTCAGCACTTGGAAACGGAGTTAAAGAAGGAGCAGGCAAGAGGAAGGAGGGGTGGAGGAGCTGAATAAATCCAGGGGACACTTAGGGTGAAGGTCTTACCTTTTTACTGGCTGTGTTTTTTGGGGATCAAGTGGCCTGTTTGCCTGGAGAAGCCCAATAGGACTGGCAGCATCCCGATGCCCCTTGCAAAGGGATCGCCCTGGCTGCTGCTCCCTAGAAAAGGGCACTGCTCCCCATTGCCAGGTATTAAATCAGGCTTTATTCCTGCTGCTCTCCAAGCAGCTGCAGCTCAGGGGAGGCTGCACGGAATGCAAGATGAGATGGGAGAGATCAGCAGATAAATTCGATGGATAAAGCCAGCAGCAAAAAGTTCCTTGGATTAAGTCCCTGTATGACAAATAGCAGGCACGTTGCTGTCTGGGCAGGGGTTGTCACAGGGTGAGGTGGGGCAGGGGCTGGATCCCATCTGGACAATCTCAAGGCAGGACTGGGAGTGTACTGGGAGAAATGGTTAATTCTCCCACTTTGCCCCCAGCATCACCAGTGGTCCCTGTACACCCCCAGGGATTATCCTGCCCTGTTTTCCACTGCAGGTACTCTCTGCCAGCCTCAAACCTTGCTCCCAGCTCGGGGCAGAGCTGTAATTAAAAGAGCTGTTCCCTGAGACCCAGCAAGTATCGATCCTGTGTATGTGTGGTGTGTGCTCACTCCTTTCTCCCCAGAAAAACAAGAGAAGCCATTCTCTTTGAGTGAGATTCACAGGTCTGTGCCACTCCACATCCTCAGCTCCCTGTGACACGTGTGGAGCAGTGCAGCCAGGCGTGGAAATAGCTCCCACAGGAGATGCTCGAGGGGATCTCAATTCCCCGAGGATTTTCCTTTCCTGCTGGAGTTCTGGTAGTGGTTGAAATACAGAGATGCTGTATTGCTCCATATCTTGTACTGAGGATTTCCAGGCAGGGAGCAACAGGTTTGGGGAGCCTCTGCAGGTCTGATAGAGATGTCACTTGGCTGGGAAAGGGGGAGAAGGAAACAGGGCTAAGCATCCCTTCTCTGAGCAGACACGGAGAATAGGGAGAGGCTCAGGGAGCTGCTGTGCTTGGCTCTGCTTGGTGAAGTGGGTAATCAGCCCTTTTTATGAAGTCAGACTCCAACCTCTTTGGATTTCACCCTGTGTTCTCCCTGTTGTAGACTAGAGGCAGCTGATAAAGGTCTTATCTGGTCACCGTGCTCCAGGAAATTGGTGCTGCTGGAGGAGCGTGGCTGTGACCACAGCCTGGTTGGGAATGCAGCATACAGAGAGTGGCTGGGGGACACAGGGTGACAAGTCACTGAGTGACAACCAACAACACGGGGTAGCAAACCATGCTGAAGTAGCCAAGAGGGACGGTGAAAGGAAATATGGCTTGAGGTGAACCCCTTTCCCCGTGGAATTGGGGCATTGCCTCCTGCAGACCCACCTTTGCCTTTCCCGGAGGGATGTGGTGCATGTGCAGATTGCTTGCTTTGTAAGAAGAGTGACAAATTGCAAGATTAAGCAGAAATACGGGCTTCTGTCATCGCCTCCCCTCCTAATGGAAATCCAGAGGATCCCGCGTAGTAACTAATCAGTCAAGCGGAGGAGTAAGATGGTTAATGGAGGAAAAATACTCCTCTCTCTGCCTCGTCTGGGAGAGACTCGACAGCTTCATGCTTAGCTATCAATTTGAGAAGTGGAAGGAGATACTGGCAGCTTTGCCTGTCTGTGGTGAGGGAAACATCAGGGTGGGTGGATTTGGGCATTTGAATACCTGGAATAAACCCTGTAACAGAATAAAAAGATCCTCAGGACCTTTTGCCTCCTTAGAATTATAAGGAGAACAAAAAAAAAAAAATCCTCTAGTTTGCAAGGTCTCTCCCTAAATCAGGCATTTCTGAAGGGGCTGAAAGGAGAGGAAGGAATCTCATTAGCCACCCTTTGGAAGCTTTAATTCCAGGCAAGCCTGCCAAGGCACCACTGCTCCTCGGATAGGAAGTGCTGGAGAGCTCCAACAGCAGCTTTCCATGTTCAGCCCAGCCTCAGAGAATATCCTTAAGTATTATTGGAGGATTTGGCTTGCTGGAACCAGGCAAGCTCCAAAATCCAGATATTGTTGTACTTGGCAAGAGCATCATGCCCTTGCAGGGGGGAAGACTCTGCCCTTTGCTAAAGCTTGAACAAACTTCCATTAGGAATTAAGCAGAGTCCTCTGCATTTCAGCAGTCTGGGATGGCTTTCCTTGGTGTTTGCCCTGCTTAGCTCATGGAATTCTGTTCCTAGAAAGCTTTGTGTCCATCTGCTCGATCCACTTTGGTAATGGAGTTAAGACCTCCCTGCTTCCTGAGCCCTGTGAGGAGATTATCCCTCTAATATCATTCAAGGAAACTCCTCAGCTCCCAGCTGGGAGTCACTGGGTGATAGAATTCACTCCACAACCAAAAAATCCTGGTCAGTCTGGCTCAAGGTGCAGCACCTGCAGTTGGAAATGATGCTGGGACAGAGGTTTAAACAGCTCCACTGAAGTTTTTCTCATTTTCTCTCAATTTTGAGGCTGAACGAGCTTTTTTTGCTGAGGATACTGGTCTGTTGTGGAGAGATTTAGGGAGGTGAAGTGTCTTTTTCGAGTCCTCCAATGTGTAGGGCCTTTGTTCTTCTCTTAGGCACCAAACCTCTGCTTTTCAATCACCTGTCTTGTGGGTTTAGACAATGTGGGGATGGGATTTGGGGAAAACTCCACGTATTGAGTGTTCAGTAGGTGGGGAGTGAATGACAACATCCCTTTTTCCAAAGGGTGTCCTGCAGCTCCAAAAGCCCAAAGCTTCCCATCCCATCAAAATATTCCATAAGAAATTCTCTTATATAAAAAAAAAAAACTCCTTCCTAACAACAAAACAAAAAGAAATAAAAAAAGAGAGAAAGGAAAAATATATTGGTTTTCTTTTAGTTTGGATCCTTTCAGAGAGGAGTCTGTGCACACATGGCCCCTGTCTGTCTGCCTTCCCCTCTATAGTTTTTGAGCCCTTTGGCCAATTCCTGACCAATTCCTACCCAATTTGACAGAAGGAAAGAGATCTCAGAGATATTAAATTTCTATAAATTTCATTAAAAGAGGTGGCTGGGTAGGAGAGACCAGCTATTACAGCAGCCCCATGAGACTGGGGCACCGGCATATGCAGAGCCTTTGTCAGACATCACACAGGGGCTGTGGAAAAAAAGACTTTTCTATATAAGAAATTCCAAGGGAAAAAAAAAAACCAAAACACATCTTTGACCAGCCCTTGCACCTTCCCAGCTGCTGGGAAACATGGCTGGAGAGCCCTTGGAGGCCGTGTTACATTTGTTCTGCTGCCTGTCCATGGCTTGTTCATTCAGAAATGAACTTGTAAGGCCTGGAAATAGGTCAGGAGCGGGATGGAGGAAACATTCCACCCTCCTTCAGTCATCTCCACACCAGAATAAATCCTAGCCATTGAGATCTATCTGATTTCTCCTCCCACCCCAGCACTCCCTGCTTTTTTTTTTTGTTTTTTTTTTCTTGGCTAAAAATGCTGAGCTCCAAATTGGGAATTGGTTCCGAGCGCCCGGCAGGGAGAGGGATGTGGAGGGGTGGGAGGAGGCAGCTGGGAAGGCCAACCAAAAGCTGGGTATTATTAAGATTTTTAAGATATACAGTTTTGATAAAAGCTTGCAAGTAGCAAATTTGCTATCAAGCCTAATGTAGCATGGCAGATTTTGTCTGAGCTAGCAAAGGATCACATTTGCAGCTCCTCTGAGGCGGGGAAGTGGGCTCAATAGGCTATTTTCCACATCCATGCTCTGTTCCTAAAAGAAAAAAAAAAAACAAAAAATCCAGGAGGGGGAAGCAGGGAGATGGAAAGGCAAATAAAGACAGTTTCTCTGTTTTCATTTTCCTCTGATTTTCCATGTGTTTGCCCTGAATGTTAATAGCCAATAACCCGTGTGCTCAACCTGGGTTTTACCGTGGGATTTGTGTTTTGCTGGGTGTGCAAAGTTGCTTAGGAACACTTCCAAATGGATTGCAGGATTTTGGCAAGTCTGGCACGTTCTCAGATCTGTTGGCATTTTCCTTTTGACCCTTTTTTCATGGAATTAATCCTTCTCTGCATCTTCCTGCGCCATGCTGGAGCTGCAAGGCTGCCCAAGGGATGGGGGAAGGTGGAGACGCCGTCAAATAGCCATCAGAAGTTGGGTTTGTTTGATAGTGATATTAATCAGGGCCTGATTTCTGCTTGGGTTAAGGATTGTATTCAAAAATGAGAGTTTTGGGGGAAGGATGTTAGTTTGGCAGCCCCAGCATCACCCAGGGGAGAGGCTGATACAGGGTGTGACTATTTATAAGCACATGGAGGGACAGGATAAAGGGGAATGTCTTCAAAGTGGTGGAGAGTAGGGTTAGATTGGATGTTGGAAAAGAATTCTTGAGTAGGAGGGTAGTGAGACCCTGGCACAGGTTGCCCCATCCCTGGAAGTGTCCAAGGCCAGGCTGGATGGGGCTTGGAGCAACCTGGGCTAGTGGAAGGTGTCCCTGCCCATGGCATGGGGTGGGACTGGATGATCTTTAAGGTTCCTTCCAACCCAAACCGTTCTGTGATGATTTGTGGGTGTCATTGGAGTCCCATGAAAAAATTGCAGTTGGGTTCCCAAGTCCCCCAGTTTGTGCTCTGAATTTGGGCAGGTTGTTTGCACACTGATCACAGTTCTCCCCAGTCCTTTTTGTATTCCATCAGTCTTACCAGCTCATAATATTTGTAGTTCACCAAGAAATGCTACAAAGCCACTTCCTGGGCACCAGCTTGGTCTGTCTGTCACTGAATGAGACCCAGCTGGGGATGGGATTCCTCACTTGCCTTCTCAGAGCAATAAAACACATATTTAGACATGGCCTGGAGGAGACTGGATGTTTTCCTGCGCTGATATACTCACATTTTTCTCATGCATGAAGCAACTCTTCTTATTTTAAGAGACTGTGGTGTATTTTCTTGCTCAGGAGAGCATGGGGAGATGGCTTATTTTTTTATGGGATCAGGCATGTGTTTTGCTAATGCTCTCTGTGATGTGCTACTGGTTTTATTTGCATAATTTACTGTCATTCTGTGGCTTAGTGACCCAATGTGCTTCTGCTCTGGCTCCCGGCACCAAATCCAAGCATCTTGCAACCTCTGGATCTTGCATTATCCTTTCTGCTCTTCTTTCTCCCCTTTTCTTTATGGCATTTGGTACCTTGTGCAGTTTATTAATGCTTCTTTGTCACTGCCTGCCTGATGGGTTTTCTTTCTGCTTCCCTGCTGCATCCCTAATCTTCCAGTCTTGGCTTCATTTAAGGGGGGGAATCAAAACCCTGCTGCTTCTGCTAAATCAAGTGGTGTTTGTGTTGGGAAATGAGAGAGTGTGATGCCATCAAACTCACTTATTCTAAAGCTTAGCTAGGTTTGCAAATCATGTTATGTGGAGCCAGGGAGGGAGCTCGTGGCTTGGCAGAACATCTCCCGTGGCCTGTGACAGGAGGCAAACTGCTTATTTCCCCCCATGTTTTAGGGAAAATATGGGGTTTGTCTTTCTGAGGGGGAAGCTGAGCCTCTGTGGTGCTGCCCCTCATTGTCCCCAGCAGCAGAGCTGAGCCAGGGTGACATCCCCCAGGGCTTCCCTGAATTCAGCCACCAGATCTTTTAAATGTACAGGACCATTTAGGCTTTTAAGACATCTGAGGTCACTTTTCATGGCAGGCTGGGCCGCTGCACAGTTTTACAGGGTCATAAAAGCCCTGACAGGAGTCATAAAAGCCTCCAATTGCACTGCACAAACCCGCGGAGTATATTTTAAGGGCCCCTGAGTTTTCATTTTGCTGCTTTTATGGGAACTCATAAAAGCCTCGATGAGCACAAACCCTGATTGGCTCCTCAGCACGGAGGTAGTTAAAATTACAGCCGACGACAAATTGTTCCAGTCTAAATAAATCAGGGCTTTGCATGTGGCCTGAGAGGGGGGCTCTGCTCCCCCCTCCCATGTGCAGGGACATGTGTGTGCTCCATGTAGAGCTGTCCCTGTGGGACCAGTCGCCATCCCTGGTCCTTTCAGGGTCCTTTCAGTCTTGTTTATCCTGTTACAGGACATCTTGCTGAGTGTTGTGTTGCACTGGCTGCCCCTGGGCATGGTTTTCACTCATCCTGCATTGTACACACACACACACTCCATCCCTGTTCCCAATTTCCCTGCTCCCACTTAATACTGCCCCATAACCCTTCCAACCCAAACTATTCCCTAATTCCATGATCATTCACATCCCAGTGGCATTACAGGGCTGTCCCTGCTTTCTGTGCACAAACAGATGCTTGACTGGCTGTCACACAGCAGGGCCAGACCCCAGTGCGTGGTGGTGGTTGTGATCAGAGCTGCTGGGGCTTGGCAGGGTTTGGGGGCTAAATTATATTTCTATTGAGCAATGTCAGTTTGTCAAAAGGGAAATATTTCATAGAAATAGCTTGTTGTGGGTTTGGTTGGTTTTTTTCAACTTCACCTGACTAGACCGAAATAAATAAGAGTGGTTGAAATTCAAATGTGTTGTTTGGAAACTATAAAATCACATCTCAGGGAATGGTGTGACCTGAGGACAGGAATTCCTGGGATGAATCCTGCCTTCCCTCACTTCTTGGGGCGGGGAAATGTTTCTTGGTGGGAGTCTCAGCTCCCCCCTGCTGCCATGGGAGGGATGTGGTGAAGGTCATTGTCATGGGAGAAAGGAGGCAAAGCAGGTGTAGTTGGGGCCATGGAGTGGTCCAAGCAGTGCGATGAGTGTCTGGATTTGCCACGGAAATTCCCTTGACTGTTTTCCTCCTCTCTGCACCATTCAGGGGTTGATGAGGTCAGGCTTTATTTGCTGGTTGTGAACTGTGTTGCTCTCCCTGAGCCCTTCCCTGCCTCTCATTCCCAGGCTTTGCAGCAGCCACATTTTTTCCCTGGGGTGTTTCTACCTTTCCCCTGAAGTGATTCTCACCAGAAGGAGGAAAACCCCATACCCATGACCCCCTCCATTGCTATGACCATCTCCTTTTCCCCAACTCCGTGCCCAGGGCATTGCCCATCCCCAAAGCATGGTATGGTCTGCAGGAGCTGTTCCAGCTCCCAGGGGACAGATGGGCAAAGCCAAGCCCAAGGGCTCAGGTCTCATGTGCCCTCGAAAAGGGACCAGCCAAATCTCAGCTGTGTGACCTTCCAGCCTGGAATCAGCTTGTCACAGCTTGGCAGGGGGAGGAAGCGATCAGAAAGGTTCTCTTTGCTCTCTGAAGATAAATGTGTCTTATTTCTGTCTTGCTGTAGCTTTATATAGTAATTATATCAACTACAGCTGATCAAAGCATTTGTTAAAGAGAAAACTATCTCTCCTTTGCTTTTGTTACTGTTTGCAGCCAATTTGACAGGCTTTATATCTCCGACTACATTTTCTCTTATTTTCCACGCTTGATTTCTCTTTTTCTCTTCCTTCCCCCTTGTTGGCACCTGGCACATAGATGGATCTCCCTCCCCCTCTCCTCTTTCCCTTCCCCCTCTCTCCATCTGGCTTAATAAAAATGTTTTTTAAGCCATCTCAGGGACTCAGGAGCAAACAGCAGCCACTGTGTGAGTGATCAATCTACCTGTGCCTCCCGTTTTGGGTCAGCCAGGCAGGAGAGGGCATGGAGCAACTCCCCTCCCTCCTCACCTCCCCTGCCTTTCTATTTTCCACTGTTATTGTTTCTCCAGGTGTTTATGAGGCTTTAACCTTTCATCTCAGAGTTTTTCACGAGACTGGCACAAATGGACTGCCCTTTTGTCCAAGCTGTATCCACAAATCCCAGAAAGCACATCCTTGCTGCTTTTTTAATATTACCTTTTTTTTTCCAGCATTCCTTCTTTTCCCGTTGACTTTCCATCCTTCTTTAATCTCGTTTAAAACCTCTCTCTCCTCCAATGTTTGCTCTTCTTTCTCTCTCTCTCAGTTATTGGCTTTATGGCCAAATGCTTTAATTTATTTGCCATACAATATCTCTTTACCACCGTTCTGGGGATACAAATTGTTTGAAAGACGTTGCAATAATATCCAGGCTTGGCACATCTGTTTGTCAGAGCGCAGCATTTCCAGCTCAGCCGCTCAGGGACGGGCAGGACGAGGGTATCTTCCTCTGCTTGAGCATCTGGGGAGATGAACTGTAATTACCTGAGCTAAAACTGAGCTGGGATTGGGGGTTCCTAAATCCAAATGTACTGGGAAGCCCCTCCTTTCCCATTATTAGTGCTGTGGGATTGGCATCAGCCCAAACGATTTGCACCGTCGTGCTGGTTAGTGATAAACTCACTCCTTGCACAGGAAAAGGCTTGGACTGATATTTGGACAAATATTTGAGTCAAAATGGGAGGATTTGGGGTCAGACTGTTGGGGATGCTTGTGGATTCATTTGTTGGGGTGGTGGGCTGGCTCTGTCCCTGCTGACAAGGGTGCTGGGTTTTTGGGTGCTCTGTTTGCTCTGCATGAAGGACACACCAATCATAGGGATGGGAGCTGTCCTTGTACCCCCTGCTCTGCTGGGAACAGAGGACTGGAATGTCCTGGTTGGAATTGCAGTCTCAAAGGAGATTTATTCCTGCTGGTGCCTTTTGGCAGAGAGAAACCAGCTGGCTGGGGGTGAGGCACCTGCTTGCCTTGGGCTGGGCTGGGTTTAGTGCTGTTAAACCCCCTCCGTGGTTCTGCCACGCAGCAATTGCCTCCCCCGTGGTGTTTTTAGCTTTCCTTATCAATGCACTTCATAACTCCTGATGCACATTGATTGCTGTCTATTTCTTCTTTTATTTTTGTGTTATGCTTGATTGCTGCTTTAGCAATAAGAATAGGGCTTTTAGCCAAAATTGTCTTTTTTGGATGGCGGAGTCCTGACTTTTTTGCTCTCTAATAAGTTTTGTGTTACGAGCCCACATTTCTCTGTTGACATTTTTCCTTCCAGCCAATTTCTCCCATAATTTTCCCTCCACATTGGAAATGAATCCTTTTGAAGCCCTGAGTATATATATTACTGATTGGGGCAAGCCTTTATTATCCATTGTGAATGTAATCAGGTCCTCATCACTAGTTTCTTGATAATCACTGAGCACCAGTTCAGTCATTAATTTCGTCTTTATCCATCATGTCTTCTTTCCACGTTATTTGCTAAATAGCTCGGACGTGATTGCGACACTCAGCATCTGAGCTTGTAACTCTTTGCTTCCTTAATGTGTTTACATTGTCAGGGTAATGCTGTCCCTGCTACTCAGGTCTGTGGGATTTTACTTTGAAGGATGCTCAGCCAGCTCCAGGGAGCCTGCACGGAGGAGATGAATATTCCTTTGTTGGATGATCATCGTTGATGGTCTTTAAACCCTGATGTTTCAATACCTCCTGCCCGGGAGCTCTAATTTATTATCTCCCCAAATCAAGCTCCTCAAGACTGAGCTGCTTATCTTTCCTCTGTTTGCAGCACGGTATAGAAATTCATCCTGGTGTGTAGTTTCCCTCCTGTGCCTGCTTGGGTCGGTAGCAATCCATATGTATCCAATAGGTCGAAGAGATCAAAACTCTAAAAGTAGGAAAAATAAATGGATTATAGCAAAGATTTTTGTCAGGCCAGTCGTTCTGATCACTCAGTAATGCCAATAATATCACCTTGCTTCTTGTCAAAGAGATTTCCCAGTTCCTGCTGCCACTTGGAAGGGTGGAAGGAGGGATGAGTGGCTGGAGAACCAAAGGGTAAATGCCTCCTTTGGGTGGTATTTCTTAGAATCACAAAATGGTTTGGCTTGGAAGGGACCTTAAAGATCATCTTGTCCCACCCTCCTGCCATGGGCAGGGACACCTTCCACTGGAGCAGGTATCTCCAAGCCCTGTCCAACCTGGCCTTGGACACTTCCAGGGATGGGACAGCCACACCTTCACCAAGAAGGGTTGGTTTGCTCACTGACCAGCCTTGGAGCTTGTGCTCTGCTTGCCTTTCTTGGGGTATCTGCACCAAACTAACAAGCCCTCTTAATTTCAGGGGTTAATTAGCCAGGACAGAGCTTGGTCCTGCCAATCTTGGAACTTCTGCTGCCCAAACCAGCTTTCTTACACCTGCCCTGAGCCTCCCTCTGCTCCTGCTGCATCATGCCAATTAGGGAGACCTTCAGAGCCTTTGGAGAAGGGTTTTCAGAGCTGCTCTGAGTTCTGCCAGGTGAAAGCTGAGGCTGCAGACAACAAAAAAACCCCAGACTTCCAACTACTGCTGATCCTTGAACCGGTGTAAAATGAGCTGAGGGATGACAGGGGCCTCAGGGGGAAGACACAGTGACTTGCAGGATTGAGCAGAGTCCTGGAGACACCTCTGCTGTCCTCCTCCTCCTCCTTCTCCTCCTCCACCCCCAGGGATATGCTCTGCTAACTTTTTTTCCCTTGACAAGCTGATCTGTTCATTCCTGGCTGCTTCTGTCTCAGACCTTGACTTGGTCTGCAGAGACTGAGCACTTGTCATAGGGACTGAGTGTCTCCATGATTACATTAGGCTTATAAAAATGAAAAAAACCCTGATTTTTTTAGCAAGGGGGGTATGCAACAAACATTTCCAAAAGTGAGTTATTTGGTCCTTTTTGCTGTGTCCTGCCTGGCTGGCAGGGGCTGTTCACAGGCACAGGTTGTGATAACCACCCTGCTTCGGGGGTGGCTAATTCTGTGTCTCTCCATCCTTGTTTGGGGTGTTGGAATTTGGCCTCAGTGAGGAGTTAGCTGAGGGTGTTGTGGTTGTGTGGCATCAGCTCTGGTTTTGCTGATTCCTGAGCCTGGCTGCTGCAGGAGTTCAAAAAGGAGGCACTGGGAATTTTCATGGAATCCCAGAATGGTTTGGGTTGGAAGGAACTTTATAGACTGAGCTCAAACTGATGTCACCCACCAGATCAGGTTGCCCAAGGCTCCTCCAACAGGGCCTGGACTTTTGGAAAATGTTGTTTTATTGCCACTTGGACCAATTGTGTGCTCAGGACAAAATCTCTTTGGCCAAAATGCAGAGCTGTAAGTGAGTTTTTGGTGGGTTCAAAGATCCTCAGCCTCATCAGGCATCAACAGGGAGCATCTCCAAGAGAAACTCATCCCAACCTGTGCCAGATGTTCAAGAGTATTAGGAGGACTCGTGCTGTAGGACAACCTCAGACTGCTGCCATTGATATGAACAACATGGTAATAGAAATCCCACTTGGAAAGAGAAATCCCACCTTTCCAGAGGCAATGCCGCTGGCTGGTGGCTGCAGCACAGAGAAAAACCCCAGTGCCCTGCCTGCTAAAGCAGCAGCCTGGGGTGCTGTCAGTCCATCCAAAACCAAGCAGCAAATCTCCAAATGGATTTTAAAACTCCTGCTCATGTCCTTTTTGATTGTGTCCTTCTCCCTTCTAGCACACATCTCATCCGGTGGTCACCTCTCCTTGCTCTCACTCATAGTTTCAACCTTCCTTCCTCCCGAGGCATCAGCCCCTCTGGATAATGTGCCCTGACAGCTCCTCTTAGCAGAGCTTTCAGCATCGGTGCACAGGGCTCTGTGGAAAAGGAAGAAAATCCACCTGGTAAGTGCTTTTATGGGCTGAAAACAAACTGCATGGAACACCCAGCCCAGGCACCTCCTGCCATCCCCAAAGCCAGGCGAAACCTCCAGAGGCTTCAAAACATATCGTGGCTGAGCTTTGGCATTTTGCTCCTCTTTTCCTCCCCAGCTGTGCAAAAGGAAGGATGTGGGGGATCTTTTACCAAGAGAAAATGAGGTGGTAGGGGGAAGTGGAATAGATTCCACTGTGTCTCATTTCTCAATCCACCCCCAGGTCCCTCAGCCTTCCCAGGACAGAGAAAAGGATTTGGAGAGCTGGGAGCTCCTCATGCTCTTGGCATGGGCACAGACAGGCACCTCTGTTAAATTCAGCCTCCAGGATGCCTGGTGTGCATCTCAGCTTTACCAAACCCCCATCATTTCTGAAAAGATTAAAGCTGTGCTTTCAAAAATCGTATTTTTTGAATAGTTTCTTTTCTTTTTTTTCCCCCACTTCTTGCCTCCATCTCCCCACTCCTCCAGCAGTCCTCACCATCATCCATCTCTTTGCTGTACACAAATGGAGAGGGTCCTTTCTGTTACCCAAGCCTTGGGAGATTCTTTTGGTTTTAATTAGGAATGAGTGAAGGCCACAAAGTGATTTGTGAGGGGCAGCATCCAGTGGTGGAATGATTTCCTTGGTCCTTCCCATGCTGCTGGAGAAAAAGCTGGATATGTTCCATTTCTCTGTATGCTTTATAATTTCATCTATTGTTTTAGGATCATATAATTTACTTTGTTTTAAATACAAGGGCTGCATAAACCGCCATCTGTATTATTTTGTGGACCCTGACATAAATTTCCATTATGGTGCTTATTAAAATGTCTCTTTAATGCCCTGAACATCGACAGTGCTTTGCAAATGTGTGGGTTTTTTCCCCACTGCCTTGTGAATTGACTGGATTTATCCCTGCCAGGAGTCTTTTGGAGGGTGATGCTGGGAGGGAGGAAGGGAGGGAGCATTTTTTTAATCTCATCCTGTTCAGTGAAGCCTTTGCCCCTTGTAGGGGCTCCCAGGCCACCTCAGTGTGAGTCAGAAGAGGGCAGCAGGTCCTGGGGACAACACAGCCATGAAATACACCAGGATTAAGAACTGGAAAAGCTTTTATGAAATATGTGCATCTCTTTCTTTTTACCCTGCCCCCCAAATCCAAATATTTCCTGCGAGTGCTGCTGTTTTATCCGAATAGGGCTTTTCCTAGAAGAGATCTTTTTATTCTTCTCAGTGTTTGTGCAGTGCCTAGCCAGGCAAAGATCCCGCTCTCCATGTGTTCCTAGGCATCCTTCTAATAACCGTGGTTAATAATGAATGACAACCATTAAATCACTTTAAATATGTACGAGCAGCACGATGGAGACCCTTGATTCCCGGCACTGGTAATGCCAGTCAGGTGTGGATAAACACGTTGCTCTCTTGTGCCACGGCCACAAAAGGGGGGACCCTGTAGAGAACGGGGGTAATTTGCCTGCTTGTTGCTTTATTTAGCAGTAATTCCTGGCAATGGAGGGAGCAGAGACATTCCCACGTTGGCTCTGTGGGTCGGGGGGGCATTAGTTCATCGTGGCGCTGACGGAGATTAGGGAGGCGGCAGCTGCTCTTCCTTTGCAGGGCTCAGGAGGGTAAAGCTCGTTTTGTGGCAGCTTTATTTCTGCAGGCAGGAATAATCCAGATTATAGGGACCTGCTGTGCTGGTGGAAGGTGGTGAACAGCCATCCAGGAAGGCCTCTGTGCCCATAAATTGGTGTCTGATTCAGGGCTGTGCTACATCTATGTGTGGATATCACAGCATATGCTGAGGTGGAAGGGACTCATAAAGGGCATCGAGTCCTCAGCCTTCCCTCGTAGGAGAGGTGCTCCATCCCTCTACTCAACTTGGTGGTCTCCTTTGGACCTGCTCCTTCCTGTGCTGGGGATGCCAGAGCTGGATGCAGCACACAGATATAGAATATGTCCCTCCCACATCTCCATCTCCCACCCTGATGATGGACCATCTCACTCTGGCAGGATCCAAGGGATGCTTTAGCCCTGTCTAGTTGGGTCTGTGTCACCTCTGCCTCTGCTCCAACAAAACTGGTCCCTGCTTGCTGCCTTTATCCCAGGAATCTGCCTGTGTTGATGGTAGCAGGATGAAGGACAGATTTTGGCAGAACTGTTAGAACCCCTTGAAGGTTCAAGCAGCTGAGGGGGACGTGTGTCCTGTTTCTTCTCACCCAGGTTGGTGAGGTTGCCATTTCCATGAGATGGGATGAGGTGCCTCCAAACCCTCACCAACCTCCTGGCACCTCTCAGAGAAGCCAGTCCAGAATTAAGCAAACACTCCCCTCTTTTTCCCACACCAACCTTGCACTGGAAAAGCACAAAGAAGAGCAGAATTTGTTCCTCTGGTGCTTCTCATGGGACTTTCCACTGCCCTGCACCTTGTCTGTCCCACTCCTGTCATCACAGTCACTTGGTCCCAACATCCTGCTGAAGTTCAAAGGAGCCTTTGGAAGATGAAGCATGAATGGTGTCCAGATGCTTTAACCCGTGGTGGCCTCCAGAGGTGTCTCCATGCCACGTGTGCCCTGGGGAATAGTGGAATGACTGCATGGCATGGGAGATGGCAAAACTAAGCTGTTGTTTCTGCCTGCTCAGTGGAGCAGAATGACATGAAAAGCCTGTCCTGCTGTGACAAATTCTCCTGGTCATCATTCCTGACCAGCTGCAGTGGGGCAGAAGGAAGAATGCTGAAACATCCTTAGGTGATGGGGAGTGGATAAATTATTTAACGTACAATCATTACAGCAATGGGAAGGGGGAGGAAAAAGTAATATTTTTTGATTTTTGCTTTGCTTGCAGTATTGAAAATGGGGGGAAAAATCATTTGGGATCAAGCTGGAATGCAGCCTTAGTAGCTGACAGCTGAAGGGAAATAAGGGGATTGATGCTGGGCTGACTGTTCCTCATTCACTGAGAGCTGAGAAGAGCTTTGCTCGAGTCTTTTCACAGTGAGACAGGCCAGAAGGCCAGGAGAGCAGCCAAATCCCTGGGGATTGTGCCTGTAGAGCTCTGCTCCTGCTGCTGTTCTTGATCTGGAAAACCAGGGAGAAGAGCAAACTCCTACAGCCTCTCCTCTGGATGGCACCTCAGGCTTTGGATGGATAAATCCCTCAGGTTTTGGGCAGCATCCTGGGAAGGCATTGGTGGTGGGCTTCCCTCCTTGTGTCCCATAGCTGGGCTGGCTGCACTTGGCTTTCTCCTTCCTTCTCCCATACCATGGTGGGAATTTCCCAGTGATAACTGTCCCCTTTTCCTGGGATGAAGCTGCTACAGTCTCCTGGATAGGATGTGATGCTTCTTCCCAAGCCCTGGCAAAGGTGATGCTGCAGGCTCTGGACAAGTGCTTTTATAGTCTTTTAAGATTTCCAGAGCCATTCTTGGAGGGCCGTTAAGACCTTCGGCTGGTGATAATTGGATTTGTAAGACAGTGCAACATGTGATAAAGTGCTCTTGTTGGACAGGATCCCAGTTTTCTTCTATCATTCCTATTAATGTGATAAATGTCGCTGTCTCAGCTGATAGGGCCGTGTTGGATAATAAGATTGGAATCAGCTTTGATTTCTCCAGCTCAGTTCTGCATCATGGCTCGGCAAGAGCAGGCAGGGAGAGACCTGGCCGAGGTGCCCATGGCTGGGGTGGGGGTCTGTGTCCCTTCATTCCTTGCCTTTCCCTAGCTGGAAGGGCAGGAGTTGAGGAGATGATTCCAAGGCAGTGGCTGCAAGCTTTCCAACCTCTCAGCATGGAGTGGGAGAGGAAGGTGGCCTTGGAGAAGCTGGAGCAGAGGGTTGGATGTGTCAGGCAATGAAACCTCTCCTAATTAAAGCTGGTAGCAAACAAACCCAGGAACAGGAGTACAGCTGGGAAGCACAAGTCCAATTTGGAACTGAGCAGCTGTGAAATTGGACCCACTGACCACAGCTGGGGCTGGAGGAGGAGGGAGAGCAGGGCTGGGAGAAAGTTCTGGCCATAGGTGGTGTTATTGCTCCCTATGTGTCTTGATGTACCATAATCTGCAGGATATCCCACTTATTCTGCTCCTTGGGAGTTATGTAGCTATCCATGTCCTGGGCTCTGGATGAGTAGAGGCAGAGGTGGCCCTTTGGGAGCCCAGTGTGCTCTATCTGCTCTGCTGTGGTGGGGGTAGCCAGAACAGGCAAAAGCTTTCCTTTCCCCCAAGGCCTTGTGCTGAGACAGAAAAAGGTGGACAAGGTGAGATTTTTTCCTTGTCACACCCCCAGTCTGTTGGAGAAAAATGGTTACTCTTCATGTGGAGACATGAGAGGTTTCTTGTAAAATCAAATAGTCTTCCAGCTGGAGATGTTTTCCCCCTTGTCCTTCTCTGTGTGTCTGCCCTGGAGATGTGTTGTGCTTGGCTGATTCCTTGGGAATGGGATGTGTGTGCTGGGGAGGATAATGCTGCAGCAGCAATCCCGTGAGGGCGAGCAGTAAATAGTTATGACATCCTGCTCATGGGTTTTTTGCTAGGACTCATGCTTTTTCTTGCTAAACCAATGCCAAATGAAGCCTCCTTCCTCTACAAGGGTGATTTGAAGGGGCAGCTGGAAGCACCAGCCTTTGAAATTAGGTGGCAAACTGAGCCACTGCCTATTCCTGCTTAATATTTTGTGCAAAAAGAGGCCAGCAGAAGGACAGTGCTGTGTCCAGCCTCCTGCCTGCCCCTTGCAGAGCTGCCAGCCATGGCTGGGGACAGATTGCTTCTCAGGGACCTTAAAACATCATTGAGGTTTGCTGTGGAGGTGGGTAGTGGTGGGCAGAGAGAAGTCATTAAACACCCCCTGTGTATAAATTCAGCTGCATGGACTCTGCAGCCATGCAAGCAGAAATCACACCAAAGCACCATGAGGCTGCTCCAGTGATCATCCCAGGGTTATTATCCTCAGGTTCCTTTACTCAGAGCCCAGCTGCTTGCTGCACTCCAAGGGAAGGAGGAGCACACACTGTTCAAACAGCCAGGCAAAGTACCCTGGGCTTGCTGAGCCCCAGGTTGGTAAATGTTATTTCCCATCTTCATTGACTTCCTGGTGTGTCCTTTCCACTGGCTCTGATTGCCTGCCTTTCCCACTCTGGGAAAGTGGGGTTTTGTCCTTTTCAGTGATTGCTCTGGTCTATACAAAATTTAAAAAAAAGGGAAGGCCAGCAGGCAGCAATGAACAGAATCAAAACTGAAGAGCAAAAATATTCATAAATAAAAGATTTCCAACCCTTAAATGACCTGCCCTGTTTGCCATCCACAGCTTGGAAGTGATGCAGTTGAGCACTAAATCCGAAGCTGAGCGGGGTTGGGAAGGATGCAGAGAGCAGGAATGGCAGCAAACTGCTCCTGTTGTGGGGTTTGGGAGGTGAAATGGGCCTGGAGGGTTTGTTTTAGTGCTGGGAGGGATCTGGTGAGCCTTGGAAAGCCAACAGGAGCTGCTGGGGAGAATGGAGATGTTTGGGATTGGGCACCACCAGCATGGCCTGGTGTGCTTTGGGGTGGGAGATGGAAGACTGAGAGGTGGAAACTTTGCCTCTTCCTCCTTATCTTGTAGGGGTGTGTATATATATACATATATATGTATATACCTTATATATCCATGGTGGTGGCCCTGCACCATCACAACAGGACAGCCAGAAGGATTCAGAGCTTGGATGTGCATTGGGTTTTGCTTGGTTATGGTTTTTTTGTGTTAAGGGGTATTTAGGGTGGATCTCAGGAAAAGGTTTTTCCCCCAGAGAGTGGTGGGCACTGAGCAGGCTCCCCAGGGCAGTGGGCACAGCCCCAAGGCTACTAGAGCTCCAGGAGGGTTTGGACAATGCTCTGGGAGACAGGGTGGGGTTGTTGGGGTGTCTGTGAAGGGCCAGGAGTTGGACTGGATGATCCTCGTGGGTCTCTTTCAGCTCAGAATATTCCATGATTCTGTGTTTGGATGCAGACCACCTCATTCTGCAGAACAGAACCAACCCCATAACTCTTATCACTCCAGGGTCTTCTCTCTGCTGTTCCTGCCCACTGCTGTCAGCTGTGGCAGCTTTTACTTGGGGAAGAAGCATCAAATAACCCCCAACTTGTGCTCTGCAAGGACAAGAGATCCCAGAGCAGAGTGGAAAAGCAGCTGCTGCCTTATTACACCTGGCCTTGTACCCGGCGAGTCCATCATCGCATTGTCAGCCCTCTGACACGTCGTGTAGCACAGGAATCCTGCTGGGTATAATCAGTGTTAGACAAGCAGAGAGATGGTGTCCTGCTTTGCCTAAGAGATGCGATGTGCAGGGATGGCACGAGGAGGCATTTTGGTAGATAAAGGCCAGGCAGAGGAGAGATCCTCAGGGGCTGCAAACCCCCTCCACCAGATGTTTGCCAGTGGTTGCTCCCACCCATCATTACTTGCACTGAATTCCCTGCATCCTCTTGCTGTGTTTCCAAAAAACATGTGTTTCCTCCATGTCCAACCCCAGCTTGGTGGCCTGACCACTAAGCACTGCCCCTTGGTCATCCTCTGTTTTAACTTTTCAGGGGTCTGCTGTGTTTTATTGCAGCCCTGGAGCAAAGGAGTGCTCCTTCATGTAGCACTTTATGTGCTACAGTTCAGTCTTTTTTATTATTATTATTATTAAACGTTTTTTTTTTTAGTCTGAAGAGAACGGATATTTATAATTTACCACCTAGGGCTTGGTAATTAATATTTGTGTAGAGCTCTCAGCGATGTCTTGGATGTGAAATGTATTATATAAATAAAGACCGTCTTGCAAGCGGCAGGGGAAGGGGAGAATTAAATAAAAAACAGCTTTCATGGGAAGAGGTGAAGCTGGGAAGGGATTGAGAGTCCCCAGCACCCGAAAGGGCCGTGGGAAGATCCACCTGGGAATGTTGTGTGCGTAGGTCAGGGGCTCCCAGAGCTCCAGGCTTGGCAGGATGGAGGCTGCTCATGGCACGTGAAATGAATTTGTGTTCTTATATACCAGCTCTTAGCAGAGCAGAAAATATGATGCACTCGCAGGGTCTTTGACTGCTTGCATGGAAAAAAGGCCCGTGGTGAAATGGGCTGTGGGGATTGAGATGTGGTGGAGGTGCCACCAGGAGGGGATTGTCACCACCATGATGCTCCTGTGATTAACAGGTCCCTTGTCCCCATCCCTTGGAGCTGCAGAGGGGAGGGAGGTGCTGTGGAGGAGCCAACATCTCTTACATACAGTCACAGGGATGGGAACCCCACTGTCCTTAGGGAAATCCCAGGTCAAACCCAGGTCAAACTGGCTTGTTGGCACCAGGAGTGAGAATGAAGGAGAAAGTCCAACCACCCCTTGTGGGGTCACCAGCACTGGGCAGCTTTTGCTATCAGAACCCCAGAGTGCTGCTGGACCTGCTCTCTCCATTCTGCTGATTTTGGGGGGGGCTGTACCCCTCAGCCTCAAATTTCCTAATCATAAAGTCCTAGAGTGGTTTGGGTTGGAAGGGACTTTAAAGCTCATCTTGTTCCACCCCCTGCCGTGGGAAGGGACACCTTCTACCAGACAAGGTTGCTCCAAACCCTGTCCAACCTGGCCTTAACTGACCCCTTTTGGGGGGCATTTGGGATCGTTGATGTCTGCATGTGGTTAAAATACTTCCCAGCAAACTCTACCTAGTCAGGGTTTGACTTTAAAGGAATCCAACCCCAAAAAATACGAAAAAAATGTGGAAAATAATTGCAAACCTCTCCCCAATACCCCCCATGTCTTTGCATGCTCATGGTTGTGCTTAAAAAATTCTATCTATCCCATCACAGGTTTTCATGGTAATATTAATTTCCCTGGAAAAGGGAGGTCTGGGTCAACTGGAATTATTACTGAACCAAGCTCAGGCTATCAATTTTGGGTTGGGGAAAGGAAAAACCCCAGAAAAACTTGTTTCATTTTCCAGCAAAATATTTGGATTTTTGTTTCAATTACTGGTGGTTTGTTTGTTTCCTTTTTTTCTTTTTTTTGCTAAATGTAACAAACAGTGCTTACCAAGGTTAAAGAAATCCACTACCTGAAACAGAAAACACCTGACAATGAAACAAAACCTTTATTTTCTGGTTGAACAAAATATTTAATTTGACTCAAACAATTTTTCACCTGATTTTTCACTTTTGTCATAAAATCAATTTCCTGCATAGCTCTGTTCTCCCACGCTGCTGGTGTTGTGGAGTCAGGGAATCCTTTTCCTTTCCTTTCTTTGTGTTATTTTCCCTTTTCTCTCCCTTTTTTTTCCTTTTCCATGCCTTTTCCCCCCTTTTTCACCTTTTTTCTTTTCTAGTTTTCCTTTATGTGTGAATTTTTCTCTTTTACTTTGGTCAGATTTTTCTTTCCATCTTTTCCCTTCCCCCTTTCTTTCCCCTTCCTCCCATTTTTCTCTTTCCCTCTCTTTTTTTCCTTCTCCTTCTGTCTCTTCCCCATTCTTTCCTTTCCCCTGTCTTCCTTCCCCCTTCTCTTGTCTCCTTCTTCTTTCCCTTTTCCCTTCTTTCCTTTTCTCCCTTTTTTCCCCTTCTTTCCTTTTCTCCCTTTTTTCGCCTTCTTTCCTTTTCTCCCTTTTTTCCCCTTCTTTCCTTTTCTCCCTTTTTTCCCTTTTCCATGGGTTTCTTACATTCCCCCCTCTTCTTTTTCCCTTTCCCTCCCTTTCTCTTCCCCCTCCTTTCCCCCCCTTCCTCTCCCTCCTTTCCCCCTCTTCCTCTCTCCTTTCCCCCTCTTCCTCTCCCTCCTTTCTCCCTCTTCCTCTCCCTCCTTTCCTCTTCCCCCCATTTCCCTCCTCCTTCTTCCCCATTTCCCTCTCCTTCTTTCCCCCTTTCTTTCCCTCTCCACTTCTCTCCCCTTGCCCCCTCTTTCCTCTTCTCTTCCTTCCCCCTTTCCTTTCTCCCACCTTCTTTCCTTTCCCCTCTCCTTTCCCTTTCCCCCCCTCTTTGCCCCCCTTCCTTTCCCTTTGAACCTCTTTGAACTGCACTAATGATATGGCAGCCCTTATGTAACTAATCTGCAGGTAATATTGTGATTATATATCGGGAGCCATATGGTCCTGTGCAGTCACTTCCCGTGTTGTTAAACCGCTGAAGCGAATAAACTCCATGTCCATGCACAAAGTAATTGCACAAAACTAATTTGTGTTTGCAAACAGAACTGAAATTAAGTATGTAAATAAGCAGAGCTGCAGACTAAATATTATAGTAGGGAAGGGGGGGGGGGGGGGGAGGGGAAAGTGGAAACAAATTCATAACTGCAAAGTACAATCCGTGCAGGAGATGGGAATGGGAAGTGTTTCTAATGTGCAGGGAACTGATGCTGTGAACAACTGGTGGAGGGTTTGGGGCTGTAAATCCTCCCTGGCTCTGCAGCCCTGGCCCTGCCTCCAGCTGCAGCACCAGCTCCGTCATTCAGGAGGGAATAGAGATATTTTATAATTGAATAGGGTTGTTTCTTTTTTTTTTTTTTTTTTTTTTTTTTTTTTTGCTGGGAAATAGATCTAATTTAACCCTGTGTCATTTGTTTAGAGGCTCTATTTTATTTGAAAACTTGTAAAGAGGAATGCTTTACAGCCTGGGGTGAGCAGTAGGAATAATGGATGTGGGATGCACTTCTGGGATGTGTCAATTTGGGGTTCAGGCAGCAGTTCCCTCTCCCTCAAAGGGTAGAGACCCTCTGCCAGTGGGGCACAAGCTTTTTGTGCTTCCCCTGACCTGGGGAAGAGGCTGCTTTTGATTTTGGGGGCTGCTGGAGGGTCTCTGTACCAATTGCTATGTTGAGAATAGGTTGGATCTGCAGGGATGTGTCCCAGGGTAATGCAAATGGCTTTTTGCAATGACAAGATTTGGGCACAGGGCTGGATTTGTCACCTGTGCACACTCCAGAAAATGGAATATTTCCATTTCCAAAGTGCTGGGCTGGCACTTTGCACCTACTCAAAATCTATTGGGGCGCCTGGGAAGATCCCAAGCAATCCACGTGTGTGCCACGATCCCAAAACTGGGCGAAGGGAACCAGCTTTGGCTGCTGCAGAGAAGCTCTGGAGGGTCCCCTCCATCTCCCAGCCGGCAATGGGAAGGTTCCCTCTGCTGGCAAACACCAGGCTCTGGCCCTGGAAAAGCTCTCGCTGATTATACAAAGGCTTTAATTGCGAGGTGCTTGGGAAAATGTCACTGCGTGTACACACACGTGATATCCTGTATTTACCGGGAGGAAAGGTGCTGGCAATGCTGCCTCCTATTTATAACCCTGCTAAAGGCTTGTCTTGGGACTGGAGGAAGAGCTCGGCTTCTCCCTACAAGTTTTTACTCCTAAAATTAGCCCGTGTTTGGCTCCTCACATGGGTGACTGTGAAATGGGAGCGTGGTGTCATTATTCCTGCTATCAGCATTAATGGTGATGTCCTTGTCATGGAATTGGTGGATTTCAGCTCTGTTAGAAACTGAAAAGCTTTTTAAAAAAAGGGGAAAAAAGCTACCAGGAAAATAAAGCAGAATGGCTGTTTACCAGATGGATAAGGGGCAGAATTGCTTGAGGGATATTACTACTCCTTGTTTTCAAGATGGTGCAAAAGCACAAGGTAGAATAGATACATTAATTGATAAATAAATAAATACTCCGCGAAAACAGATGGGTCCCCTTGAGCCCAAAGCCATCTCTCTTTGTTTCTCTTCCAAGCTCCTACTTCAGAGCAGGGGATGAGTGTGCCCAGCTCTCTTCTGCCACAGCGTGTTCTCAGGGCATGATTTGCACCGGGTGGTTTTGCCACAGGTAATACATCTGAACTGGCTGAAAGTCTCCCGATTTCTCTTTGTCTTGCAGGGAAAATCCCCCCCTGCAGCAACCTGGATGCCTGTTCTGCTTGGGGTTCCTCGCCCTGCAGCCAAACTCTGCTCTCCTCCACAAAGAGGATCTGTAAATTAGTAAATTAGCTTTTTTTTCGGCAGCTTGGAGGGACCCACGGTGCTGTTGCCCAAAGCTCTGTGGGTCTAATGGGCTTCTGCAGCGTGATCTGTTTTCCTTGAGCCTGTTTGATGGATTATTTCTAGGATGGATGGCTCTCAACCTCCTGTCTCCTTGTGGTGAATCAGCAGGAAGGGCTGGGATGGCATCCAGGGCACCCAGAGACACTTTGATCTCCCTCGTCTCATGGGATGTTTCCCAGCAGCAAATACCAGGGATAAACCCAACCCTGGGTATGTTTTGGCTTGGGAAGGTTTATCCTTCACCAAATTTGGTGGTTGAAACCAGAGGAGGGTTTGGTCCTGTAGAACTCAGGGAGCATCCTCAGGTTTAGCTACTGGGAAAAGTGTTCCCTCCTGTTTGTACCAGAGCCATGAAGTCACCAACTGCCCCTTGCTGTCCCTCTGAATCTCTGCACATCACTCAGCTTGAAATTTGGCTGAATTTGGGGATCTCCTTGCAGATTTCCAGCTGCAGGACGGGGGTCAGGCTCTTTGCCTTATCCTAAGCTCAACCTCGACCTGCAGCAGGCAAAGCTTTGGCTTTGGGGAAACTGGAAAGTAACATTTCCAGCGCTGGGAGAGGTTGCTGCGAGGCTGATTTGCACCCTTAGCCGCGATCATTTGGTTCTGTTGTTGTGCAAATGTTTTAAAAATAACTATGGAGGAAAAAAAAATGCAAGTGCAGGGGGAAAGCACTGATAAACACCGCCTGAAATGCTGTTACAGGCAGACTTTAGAGCCTGAAATCACCTCAAATGTATTCTGAATTACCTTGAGCGTATTTAGACAGATCTATTTTTCATTGCAGGACATTAATGTACTGACTTGGGGGGATTTTTTTCCTCTGCACAAACATTTCTGTCGCATGCTGGGAGGAAGGAGTAATCACCCTCCTTAACACCAGGACAAGAAGAAAGACTTTGCCAGGGAATGGCTGGGCAGATAGCTGGGGGCATGGCTGTGAGTCTGGACTCTGGGGAGTTGTTTTTTTTTTGCAGTGCAATCCGAGGAAAACTGGAGCTTCAGAGCTCCTTTGGGTTCTGGAGCCTTCTCTGACGAGGCTGGGAGTCGATTTTCTTACCTCTCCTGTTCACTTTGCGAGGCTGTCGTGCTCCGTGCAATATTTGTATCCCTAAAGGTTTGTGAATTCCTGAGGTGTTCATTGCACGGATTGGGATTTGAGGCACAGATCGTATGAATTAATATAAATAGTAGCAAATTAGCTTTTTCTCCCAGGATCTGTGATATTAGGGCATCATCCCTCTGTCAGGCAGGGGGCTTTGTGCTGATCTCTGGATGAATTAAAGAGCAGTTGAGCATCGTGTCTCCCAAATCCTGGTTCTGTAGCTGAATCAGAGGGTTGGGATTGCAGCACCTCCAGCTCTTGCTGTGTCCTGCAGTGGAAGGATGTGGGAATGGGGATGTCTGCAGGGTTGGACGGAGGAGGAGGAGGTTGCTGGAAAAATCCAGTGCAGCTGGTGGCTTGGAGATGGGTTGGGAAGGTCTGTGTGAACAGCAGGTGAGGGGCAGGAGAAGCAGCACAGCAGATGTTGAGGGGCTGGCCTGGGAAGGGTTTGGGAGAGGAGGATGCAAAGGCACACGGTGAGACCAACCCCTCCCTGTGCAGCTTTGCAGGGAGGAGGAAAGGATTGGGGAAGGAAGATTTGGGGTTCGTGCTGGAGTGGCTCAAGCCAAGGATAGAGCCAAAGGCTCCTGTCTTCTGGCATTTCCAGGAGTAGCCCTGAAGGCAAAAGGGGTCTCAGATCTCCCTCCTCCTCCTCTATGACTGGCTCAGTGCCTGCTTGGAGTAACTGTGAACATTCCCTGTGTCCTCATGATTAATGGCTGAGGCAGAGACACCACGGCTACCACTCAGCTCCTGTGGTCAGCAGCCTCCCACTCAAGCTGTGCCTGACCCTGGGAAGAGCAGCCTCTCCTTGGATGCAGGACCTGGGCTCGTGTAATATCCTTGGAAGCCAGAGGCATCTTTTGGGATAGCTGGGAATTAATGTTGCCTTTTCCATCATGGATTTGGGTGTGAAATCAAGGCAGGCCCTGCAGATGCTCTCAGGGCAAGGGCTGTAGCTGGGGGTGAATGCCATGGAAAATGGCATATACTGGGCAGGTGCCCAAGCAGAGCATTTTACAGCATGGATGGGCTGGTACTGAGAAGAAATGGGGCAGAAACAAGGTGAAACCTCTCCTCCTTTTCCCCCTTCTACTGTTGTTGCTCCACCTCCTGTTCCCGAGGTCCTACTGCATTTCCACATTCCCCTGCCTTTGGCATGACTGTGTCCTGTAGTCCTTCATGTAAAAGCTTGGTTGCTGCTTGTGGAGAGTTAAGAGGAACAATAGCAATGGTAAAAATGTGAGGTTTTCCTTTCACCTCAATACTTTCCCCATTAGAAAGGCAGATGGAGATATAGAGCAATAGGTAGGTTTAGTATTCTAATAAAACTCCCAAATGTAGAGTCTTCCTGCAAATATAATTTAAAGAAAAGATTCTAAGAGGATTTCTCATCTTTTAATCAGTCCTACTGTTGATTTGCAAGTCCAAACCAGGGGGTTTTGTCCTTTAATTGTCCTTCTCTCCAGCATTTCCATGCATGACCTTCCAAGGCTGCTCCATTGTGCTCATTCCAGTTGTCATTTCCTCCATGGAGCCCCATCCATGACAGGGCTAAGGTGTCCTCTGAACATGATTTGGGACCCTTCATTTGAAACAGGCCAGCAAATAAAGTTATAAAAAAATTAGAGATATGTTTTATATTTTTTATTAAGTCAAAGTTTTGGTTGTCAGAGGGGATAACCCTTAAACCAGTGACCTTGGTGTTATCAGTGCTGTTGGAGATCTTTATCGCTTCCCTCACACTTGCCAGGGATGGAGTTTTCCTTGTGTTGGGTGGTGTGACTGCTGGAGAAATGACTCCTCTGGGCCCAGGGGGGGATTAACCACCAAGCAGGGGTTTGGGAGTGACATTTGCAGCTCTTCCACACCCCCTGCATCCCTCTAAGTCCCCCAGGCATCCCTGGGGATAAATCCATGCTTTGCAAACCCTCCTTCATCTGTGATGGAATGGGTTAAAATGAGGTCAGCTGGAACTTAAGGCTTGAGGGGTCCAGCTTGCCTGGGGCAGAAGGATGGAGAATTGGTGGATGGAGACTGATAGCAAAGGAATGTGTCTCCACTCCCCCCATTTTTCCCAGCTCCCTCCCAGTTTTCCTTGTGGGAACTGGCCCCTGGTTGTTCCTGCCTAAAGAAGGCAACGATTTGCCAAGTAAAAGGAGAAGAAAGCGGCGGTGACAGGAAGACAAAAGGCAACATTAAAAACCACCCAGCTCCTCCAGAAGAAAGCAGTGTGGGCTAAAGAAGGATCCTTGAAAAATATAAGGCATGAGTCCGAAGGAAGGGAGAGGGGAGCATGCCAAATTCCCCTCTAATCCCCTCGACAACAGCCAGCTATAATGGCTTGCCAGACTTTCCCCCTGAGCTTGTTTTGCTTTGGGCCGGAGATTTTTGCAAACTCTGGCATGTTGGGAATTTTAATCAGGGCCAAGGCCTTGTTCCTCGTGGTGTTTATAAATGTGAGCGGAGGAAAAAGTCCAGATTTTGCCCTTAAAAAAAAAACAACAAACCCCACCAACACAACCGACCGAAAAAACCCAACAACAACAAAAACCAAACCGGAAAAAAACAAAACAAAAAAAGAGGGAAGCTTACAAGCTGTTCCCATCCTCATTCTGTCCCGGCTGATGGAAAATCACCAGCGCTTGCCTCATGTAAATGGCACTTTATCCACTGGAAATGTGAATGCTGTCACCAGTGCCCAGGTCTGTCAAGCTTATCAGCTGAGCTCCTGAGACGGAGAGATGCACCCAGTGCTGTTCACGCCACGAGAGTGATGGATAATAACATTTGGAGGGGAGAAGAGGCAGCGAGGCTGACGGACGGGAATTAAGGCACCCTGTGGAAGTCCATCGCTTATTCACTCTTTGTTTCATATTCAGGGGAAATGGGGTTTGCTTTCCTGTTAGTTTGCTTGTTTCCTTTCATGCTTTTGAAGAGTCAACCCAGCAGAATTAATTCCTTTCTCCCCTCGCTGCCGTCTCTGCGTGTGTCATTCCTCATTTGCACCTGTAATAGGCTCTGGCAGATTTGCTTTGGGGGCTGAGAAAAAGAGGGATTTGGGGGTTTCTGGACAAAAGAAGTAGAGATGGGGGAGCCAGGGGTGCCCAAGGAGGCATCTGCAAGGGGGAGGGCTTGAATTGTCCTCCAGAAATGCTGCCCAGGTGGAGATGTTTGAAGATAGCAGGGAATGAGGGATTGTAGCCAGGAACGTGGTGATGGAAATGCCACCGTGGTGAAGGCAGCACCATGAGAGAGGAATGGAAAGATGCTCCAGCAATGGATTTGGGGATGTTTTGATTTAAGGAGATGTTTGGCAGCCCTAAAAGAGGGCCTGGAGATGGTTCCTTATAAAAAAGGGCAGCTGGGCAATGAAGCCCAAAATAGAAGAGGTGCAAAAGTTGATTTTATGGGAACTAATCATCAACTTGGCATCATTGCATGGGCAGAAAGGTTTCTAGTCCCCTGAGAAAAGAACCACCAGGGGGAAGGATCTGTTCCCACCCAGTGGGATCTCTCCTTAAGTAGCCCCAGCCCTTGGAGGGATTATTAATGCAGATCAGAGCTGTGTTCCATATGTATGATGCTGAAATATCTGCTTCCAGAGGGGACCTCAGGCACGAGTGCTATAATGTAATGAGTTAAACTGCTTGTTCGCAGTTCCACTAAAAGCAAATGGACTGGGAATTTGTTTTAAAAAACTGGACAGAGCTTTATCGGCCAATTAATCAGGATGTATAATGGATAAATTAAAGGGCAGAGTCAAGCGAGGCTGCCAAATAAAAACCAATAAAGTGCAATCTGCAAATGGACATGACATTATGGGATGCTGCACAACAGCAGCAGAGGGGGGGAACAGCACATGGCCTCGGGCTGCCCAGGTCCCCTTGGCTTCCCAGTCCACGTCTTGGAGGGAAACCCATCTCGTGGCTTAATTTAGGGGAGGTGTTGCTGCTTGAGGGGAATCACCATTCCCATTGTAAATGGGAAGCTGAAGGAGCCACTGGCTGGATCCAGGGAGACTGGAGAGTTGGGAGCTGCAGAAATTGAGATTAATTGCGAGCAGCCCCGAGGGGTGAATTTTGCAGTGCTCACAGGACCATCTTTTTGCCTTTTTTTATTGACATTTCTGCAAATAGCAACGTTTGAGGTCCCTGGGTGTCACAATCACTGCTCTGCTGCTTTTATGGGGAAAAGTCTTCCAAGGAATGCAGGCAAGGGGCTAAAAGGAAGAGCTGGAATGGGTTGGAAGAGGTAATTTCCTCCCAAGCTGTGCAAACTCTCCACAGTTGGGCAGACACTGGAAGAGCAGCGTGGAGCTCCTGCAGCTCCCTCAGCACAGGGACCCCCTCTGGCTGTGACCAGCCCTGGGGAGGCATCAGGAGCAGCAGCTTGGCAGGTTTATGATCCTCCTCCCCACATTCCTTCGTGGATGGAGAGTATTCTCCCCAACAAATAAACCCAAGCAGTAAATTGACTTTGCACTAAGGGTTGGGGGGCTCGGCTGCGGGATGTTTTCCTTCCTTGCTGTGCTCAGGCTCCACAGCCAAGTTGTATTTGTCCTTTAGGTTTCAGAATTAAATAGACTTTGCTCACTGCCTGCCATGATCATCCTGCTTCCTTGGGCTTTGCATAGGGCCAGCCATAAAACTGGGAGCCCTCCCCTCCAGGTGATGGAGGCTCCATTGGGCTTCCTGGGAGGGTGAGGTGGCATCTGCTTCTCCAGCACTGGGTATCACCTCGCACCTCCAGCTGGAGCCTCTTCCAGGTCACTTGGCACATCACAAGTGTTTGATGCATCCTCTGAAGGGACAACAGAGGTGTGAACTTGTCAGGAAGCAAAGGCACAAATAACCAGAAATAGATTTTTAGTTGGTTTTTTTTTTTATTTTTTTGGACAATGAAAGTGCAAAAAAAAAAAATAACCCCAAATATGCAAGAACTTTTTTTGGGCCCTTGCTAGAACAAAACCAGCAGGGGAACATCACCGCCAGGGCACTGCAGGCAAGGAGGGAACTATATTTTAATTATTTGAAGCAATATTTAGCTTATTGAAAGACAGATTGATGGAGAGGAGGTGTCTAGAGCACCGGCCATGCCTTTTCCTTGGGAGCTTTGGATGCCAGACTGATCCTGCCGTGCGTGTTCTGTAGCGTTGCTCCCCGTGGAGAAACTTCCATAAGGAAATCTTCTAGTTGAGAGACGAGGCCAAATCCTGACGAGCATATTGTTTGTGAGCAAACACCGACAGCTCGTTCCTCAGCTGCTCAAACGGCACAGCCATGTGTGACTTCCACCCGGCTCCATCAAATCCTCGCTCAGCGTTCTGTTCCCCAGCCATTAACGTGTCGCTCCCGATGATTCTGGTGTGGATTGAGGCAGGGCTGGGTCTGTGAGGGGCTGATGGAGCTGGGGGTCAACTCCATGAGGACTTTCCTCATGCTCATGGCTTCTTTGAAAGCCCCTCTGGGTGCCTGCCTGCTTTTCCAGGGGTTTTACATACTTGTGCCAACCATCATTTCCATGTCTTGTTCCCAAAAGGGCAGGGAGTCAAAGCCAAGCAGAGATTTCTGTGTGTGTGTAGGATCCAGGTTTCCCATCCCAAGGATGGATAAACACTCCTTGTTTCCCTAGTTTGGGATCAGGGGCTGAGTGTTTTTCCAGTAAGGAGACTGGGATTAACTCTGGTGGGTGTTTTATCCACTGGAGGGTCTTGGAGCCGAGGAGAGGTGGAGGGCAAGTCACAGCCCCTCTGCTCCCCTGTGCCAGCCATGGCCATGGTCCTTTTGAGGCTGTGGTGTCATGGCTTTGGAGGGGTGTAAGGAGGGAGCTTGGATCCCTGGGATTGTGGTACTGCAGTGGGAAAGGGAGTAGCTGCCATCCCTGCCTTGCAGGAATGTGGGATGGTCATCCCCTCCTGCCTGCACAGGGGCTGAGTGGCAGCTCTTTACCTCTCTTTTTCTGCAAAGAGGTTCCTAAGTGACCTTAAAAAGCACCTCCCTGCTCTCCTGGAGGTGCTGGTTGGATGTATCCCAATGGATGCTGAGCACCTGCATCTCCTGAGCATCCCTCCCCCAGCCAGCCAGCTCAGTGCTGAACTTGCTGAATAGGAGCTCTTGGGATTAGTCTCCTGGCCTGGCTCTGCTTCCAGAGGCTCAGACTCAAAGAGGATTTGCCCAGCGATAGAGAAAATCTTAACCAGCACATTTGTTTACTTGTGACCATTCCCCTGAGCCCAGGCCAAGTTTTGCATGATGTTTGTGAGCAGCAGAGACCAAGAGAACTTGCTCAGCAAAGACACAGCTCTGTTGGGGGCAAATACTCCCTCCTTCCCACAGGGAGAAGGTCATGGCAGGGAGGTGTTGAGTGCTCTAGTGCCATTCACTGCTCATGGCAGAAGGTGCTCCTTGTAAGGGAGGGTCCTTGCAGGGGGTTGTCCTTGCCAGGGATGCTCCTTGTCCACTTGTATCCCTCTCCTGATGAAGGAATCACTCCTGACCTCTCCTGAGGAGCCTTCCTCCATGCCCCCATCATCCCATGGGGACGCTGAGCTGATGGCTGCAGTGGCAGGGAGAGCAGCGTGGGAGAGGGTTGGAGCCTGGAAAATCTGGGCATGTTTTCCTCGTTTGGACAAATAGCTTATTCTCTGAAAAAATTCAGTTGTGGGTCGGCCAGCGCCATCTGTGAAGCCCTGCCAAATGTGGTGAAGAGTTTCAGCCAAGACAGAAAGAAAAGGAAAAATTAAAAAGCCTGGAAAATGTCCATTTCCAAAACCACTTTGCAAAACAAACATTTCAGGTCTTTCTTTCCAAATTACGTTCCCTGTTGACATGTGCTTGTTTAATAATATATATTTTTTTAAAGGGTTTGGAGAAGCTGACCTCAAGTGCTCAGGTTGTTTGATTTGTGGCTTCTGTGTGGGAAATATTTTTGCTCCCTGGACACAGGAAGAGCAGATTCAGTCTGCTCCAGGACCTGTTGTTTGGTGCTTGGACAGTGATTATTGCAGCCTGCCCCCATCCATGGCAGGGTGTGCAAGTCTGTGGGGCTTCTCTGGGGAAGGGAGGCAGTTTTGGGGTGCAAATATTTCAACATCTGCCTCAGCTCTCAAACTGAAAATTGAAATTAGGAACCACAGTGTGCAAAAAGTGACTGGGCATGCTGTTTCAAAGGGTTTTCTGGAAGAGCTGAGCTACACTTGCTTCTGTTCCCTCTCCTCCTTGAATATCACTCTTGCCTGGTATCTCCTTTTCCTCGACAGCCTCAGTTTCCCATCTGTGTTTCCCCAACAGCTGTGAGCCCCAGGAGAGTGTCACCAATACTTTCTCACATTTTGATTTTCATGGGGAAGAGGGAATAACTGGGGGTGGTTCCCAGCATGCACCAAATAATGTAGTAATTTAAGTTTGAGGAGACTTCTTGGACAGCATCTGGTTGAACGTTCTACTGATGTGGAAACCATAGCACTGATGTTATCAGAGATTCCTGAAGTGGTTGGAGTTGGAAGGGACCTCAATGCTCATCTCATTCCACCCCCTGCCATGGGCAGGGACACCTTCCACTAGCCCAGGTTGCTCCAAGCCCCGTCCAGCCTGG